>WNWK01000321.1:372500-559444 GCA_009830355.1 Cherax destructor
CAGACTCTGATTATCAAGTTATCAGCATGGAAGGGTTGATGAAGGTAACCAGATGCACACTCAGAAATTATTGCATGAAAAACAATATTTCAATTTTTCCAATTTCCTAAAAAGCTAACTGGAAGATACACAAGCCAAATTAATTTGAAATTTTCTTACAAACTGACCAGCTTTTAAGAATAAGTTTTTTGTAAGCTTAGTGTACATAATATACATTTAACAATGGTCTTGAGGACACATGTTATAAACACATAAAACAACATTAAGTTCATTTATCCTAAAATAATCAAATAATAAAACACTGACTTATTTCCGATCAAAAGATACGTGACTCACGAAATCGTAATGACACGATTGCAAACAAACCATACCACGGGTGGGGTTCGAACCCGCGGTCAGAGAGTCAAAACTCCAGACCGGTCTGGAGTTTTGAGACACTCTTGACCGCGGATTCGAACCCCACCCGTGGTATGGTTTAAAAGAAACGTTCTCCAATTATTTCACAGTAACCAATTTTATTAATAAAATTGACACATGGTAACTTACACAACCTAACATCGAGACAATAATAATGATAATTATAATGATAATAACTAGCAATAATAATTAGTGCCAACAAAAAAAAGAAAAATGGCCGATGTTTCGGCCCGTTGTGGACGAGATTTCGTCTCTAATTTGTGACTCGTGAATTGTTTTTTAGCCTCGATATTTTAACTTTTATTCGTGCAGGCATATACAGTACAGTAAGTCCTCACTTAACGTAGTCGATAGGGTCTTGGTAATTGCGACTTCAAGCAAAACGACACGTATAATGAAACCAATTTTAACATAGGCTAAATGATATAAACATCTGGGGTGCACAGTGCACCTTTAGCACTCATTGCAACAGCGTTAAGTCGGGGAATAAATGTTTGCAAAGTGAAAAGTGTAATGAGCATCTCCTACCACCACGTAGGTCAACGAACGTGCGACCAGGCCGGGAATCGTTTTTCCCTCATCAACGTTATAATGAAACGACGTTAAGTGAGGGCTTACTATATTTAACCGAGGGAGATGTAACGCTGAGGGAGGAGCTGAGGTTGGTTATTGCAGGAAAAATCATTATAATTATCAGGAGCAGGTGCATACGCTTGGACAAGTGCGTACACGCTGGGGTAGATGTGTACTCTAGGGGCAGAAGTCGTGGGCAACCAGTTAAAATACGCTACACAGTCAGTTGCAAGTCAGAAGTCACACACAAAGGGGTACAGGCAGGTGCAAGTGACTATGGGTAAGGTGTATGTAACCTATTGTAAATCTACAAAGAATCCTCTCATTATGGTTTTTGTGGAAAGGTCAGACACCTCGGAGAACACAACACCATCTGGTGCTCCACAATACCTGCCACTCCCTACGAGCCCCATTGTGTGCGTGTAAGTGGCAGACCAGGGGCCTAGCTTCTCCCTATGATCCCCGTAAGGGCGGGGAATGTAGCTAGGAGTAGGGACAAATGGACCCAGAAGATGAAGAGGGAGATACGTTATGAAGACATTATGAATGTCAAGACACTTCCCCAATGGGGAGCCAAAGCCGACTCGCCAATTAGTAAAGACCCAGGCAGCTTAATACTGCGAATCTCTACCAACCAGCCAACCACTCACCTGTGTAACTATCTACGATTTAATTACTCGTCTGTAACCCTTACCACTTACAAAGGACATATCGATTTAGCTCATGAAATCATTAAAGCAGGAATCTGCTATAAAGAGAGCTCAATACAATAGTAGAATGCTATAGAGCTCAACACAATAATAGTATGCTATAGAGCTCAATACAATAGTAGTATGCGATAGAGCTCAATACAATAGTAGTATGCTATAGAGGAAACTTAATACAACAGTAGTCTGTTAGCTAAAAGGCCACATGTGTAACTAATGTGACATTTTATTGTGGCAACGTTTCGATCTCCAGGAGCTCTGTCAAGCTCTTGGAGAGCGAAACGTTGTCACAATAAAAATGTCGGATTAGTTGCACATGTGTTCTTTTATCTAACATATTTTGGTAATTCTACCAACATGATTACAACAATAGTCTGCTACAGAGGGAGCTCACTACAGCAGTAGTGTGCTATTGGAGCTTAGTACAACAGTAGTCTGCTATAGAGGTAGCTCAGTACAACAGTAGTCTGCTATAGAGGTAGCTCAGTACAACAGTAGTCTGCTATATATGAAGCTCAGTACAGTAATCTGCTATAGAGGGAGTTCAGTAGTCTGCTATAAAAGCTCAATACAAGAGTAGTCTGCTATAGAGGGAGCTCAATACAACAGTAATCTGCTATAGGAGCTCAATACAACAGTAGTCTGTTATAGAGCTCAGTACAGCAGTAGTCTGCTAAAGGAGCTCAATATAACAGTAGTCTGCTATAGCTCAATACAACAGTAGTCTGCCACAGGAGCTCAATACAACAGTAGTATGCTATAGAGGTAGATTAGTACAGCAGTAGTACGCTACATAAGGAGCTCAGTACACCAGTAGTCTGCTATAGGAGCTCAATAAAACAGTAGTCTGCTATAGGAGCTCAATACAACAGTAGTTTGCTATAGAGGTAGCGCAGTATAGCAGTAGTCTGCTATAGAGGGAGCTCAGTAAATCAGTAGTCTGCTATAGAGCTCAATACAACAGTGGTCTGCTAAAGAGGGAGCTTAGTACAGCAGTAGTCTGCTGTAGAGGAAGCCCAATACAGTAGTAGTCTGCAATTGAGGGAGTTTATTACAACACTAGTCTCATATAGAGAGAACTCAATCCATTATTAGTCTGCAATAGAGTTCAATACAACAGTAGTCTGCTATAGAGGGAGCTCAATACAACAGTCATTGTCTCAGGATCCACCTATTCACAACAGCAGACTTGACAAGTCTCGGGAGTGGGATGAGTTGTTGTTGTGGGGGGGTGGGGTGGGATGAGTTGCTGTTGTGGGCGGGGGTGGGGTGGGATGAGTTGCTGTTGTGGGCGGGGTGGGTGGGATGAGTTGCTGTTGTGGGCGGGGGTGGGGTGGGATGAGTTGCTGTTGTGGGGGGGTGGGTGGGATGAGTTGCGTTGGCGGTGGGTTGTGGGCGTGAGTTGCTGTGGGCGGTGGGGGATGAGCTTGGCGTGTGATGGTGTGGGACGGGGTGGGGTGGGATGAGTTGCTGTTGTGGGCGGGGGGTGGGGGGATGAGTTGCTGTTGTGGGACGGGGTGGGTGGGATGAGTTGCTGTTGTGGCGGGGTGGGGTGGGATGAGTTGCTGTTGTGGACGGGGTGGGGTGGGATGAGTTGCTGTTGTGGGCGGTGGGGTGGGATGAGTTGCTGTTGTGGACGGGGTGGGGTGGATGAGTTGCTGTTGTGGGCGGGGTGGGCTGCGTTGTGTGAGGGCGGGGTGCGATGAGTTGCGGTTGTGGGCTGGGGGGGGATGAGTTGCGGTTGTTGGCGGGGGCGGGGTGGGATGAGTTGCGGTGGGCGGGAGTGGAATGAATTTCGGTTGTGGGTGGGGGTGGGGTGGGATGATTTGCGGTTGTGGGTGGGGGCGGGGTGGGATGAGTTGCGATTGTGAGCGGGGTGGGATGAGTTACGGAGTGAGCTGGGATCGGTGGGATGAGTTACGGGAGTGAACGGGGATCGGGTGGGATGAGTTACGGAGTGAACGGGGATCGGGTGGGATGAGTTACGGAGTGAACGGGATCGGGTGGGATGAGTTACGGAGTGAGCTGGGATCGGGTGGGATGAGTTACGGGAGTGAACGGGGATCGGGTGGGATGAGTTACGGGAGTGAGCTGGGATCGGGTGGGATGAGTTACGGGAGTGAACGGGGATCGGGTGGGATGAGTTACGGGAGTGAACGGGGATCGGGTGGGATGAGTTACGGGAGTGAGCTGGGATCGGGTGGGATGAGTTACGGGAGTGAACGGGGATCGGGTGGGATGAGTTACGGGAGTGAGCTGGGATCGGGTGGGATGAGTTACGGAGTGAACGGGGATCGGGTGGGATGAGTTACGGGAGTGAGCGGGGATCGGGTGGGATGAGTTACGGAGTGAGCTGGGATCGGGTGGGATGAGTTACGGGAGTGAACGGGGATCGGGTGGGATGAGTTACGGGAGTGAACGGGGATCGGGTGGGATGAGTTACGGGAGTGAGCTGGGATCGGGTGGGATGAGTTACGGGAGTGAACGGGGATCGGGTGGGATGAGTTACGGGAGTGAACGGGATCGGGTGGGATGAGTTACGGAGTGAGCTGGGATCGGGTGGGATGAGTTACGGGAGTGAACGGGGATCGGGTGGGATGAGTTACGGGAGTGAGCTGGGATCGGGTGGGATGAGTTACGGAGTGAACGGGGATCGGGTGGGATGAGTTACGGAGTGAACGGGGATCGGGTGGGATGAGTTACGGAGTGAGCTGGGATCGGGTGGGATGAGTTACGGGAGTGAACGGGGATCGGGTGGGATGAGTTACGGGAGTGAGCTGGGATCGGTGGGATGAGTTACGGAGTGAACGGGGATCGGGTGGGATGAGTTACGGGAGTGAACGGGGATCGGGTGGGATGAGTTACGGAGTGAGCTGGGATCGGGTGGGATGAGTTACGGGAGTGAACGGGGATCGGGTGGGATGAGTTACGGAGTGAGCGGGATCGGGTGGGATGAGTTACGGGAGTGAACGGGATCGGGTGGGATGAGTTACGGAGTGAACGGGGATCGGGTGGGATGAGTTACGGAGAGAGCGGGGATCGGGTGGGATGAGTTACGGGAGTGAACGGGGATCGGGTGGGATGAGTTACGGGAGTGAGCGGGGATCGGGTGGGATGAGTTACGGGAGTGAGCGGGGATCGGGTGGGATGAGTTACGGGAGTGAGCGGGGATCGGGTGGGATGAGTTACGGGAGTGAGCGGGGATCGGGTGGGATGAGTTACGGGAGTGAACGGGGATCGGGTGGGATGAGTTACGGGAGTGGGGGTTAAACGGAGGCCAGTTTTTAAACCAAATATATTATACCATATTTAATATAACATACATTAAAGAAATTCTGTAAACAGTAAAGTTATGCGACCTTTAATTATGAAGTGTTGGTGTGTGGTTACTAATACGACGAAGCTTTACAGTACTAACATGTAAAGCTTTGCTGAACACGGATTTGAAGCTTAATACTTCTTAATGAAATAGTAGAATGCCAGGGGGGTGTAACTACACGCTGCAGTTTGATGCAACTTTGCAATGCTACAGAAGCCAGGGTTTACACTGATACCAACATGCAGTGTCAGGAAGTGTTTATATACCTTTACCTTTGATGATTTCCCAGAGTTTTCTACTCTCGGAATCCGGCCATGAGCCAGGCTCGTCTGGTGCTTGCCTAGTCAACCAGGTTGTTGCTGCTGGTGGCTTGACAGAATCAAGTTGTAAACCTTTACAACTCTAGGAGACACACACCCGTACCTTAAGTCGACACTCTACAGTATCGAGTTGAAACTCTTGGGCCTGAAGACGGAACTACAACAACAGAGGGTCAAACTTTATGGTTTCAGGGGAGATGAGTGAAATTCACAGCATTTGCTGATAAAACTTTAGTGCCAGGAGGTTAAACTTCTTTTCCTGAGAGATCAAACGTAGTAGTATGCTATAAATATAAATACATCATCTCAAGGAAACTAGTGAAATTTATTTATAAAAAAGTCTTATTTAAGATATAATAATCAGATTATTGTCTTTAACGTAAATTTGAGCAATGTGAGGTTGCTATGTTAATTCTGGTATATGACAAAAAATGCATTAGTATATTCCACAGTTTCCCTGGAAGAGAGGAAGAAATAGAAATTTTAAGTGAACCTTCACTGCGCTACCTTCCTCTTGTTTACCTATTGATCCTGGTGGCTATTCGTACTAGTAGCATGCAATCATAGGCAGTCACACAACCCGTTGATCAGGGACAGGTTCGAATTCTCTGTCGAAGACAATTAGGATTCTGTTGGTAATTCACCTTTATATACATATAGAAGTGTATTGAAAAGTATTAGGTTCTTGGCACTCATTGAGTTGTCTTAGTGCACTTGCGCTATGCTTCTCGTAGTATTTACACTCAACTATCTGCCGAGTCTCTTCTCTCGTAGGAATAAATTTCCGTGTGCAGACTCAGAACCAAGTCGTCTAGAATTTTTCAGATATAGATTATGATGCAACTTCCTTGCCTGCGACCCTGGCAGTAGTCTGAGGAACTTCAGGCATTCACCACAATTTGTATGTTTAAATTATCACAGGCAGTAAAAGCTCTAGGTACATTTACCAGATCTGCAATGTCGCCTGCCTTAAATAGTTCCGTTAGTGTACAGCAATATTCCCGTCTAGAGGGTACAAGTGCCTTGAAGATTATCATACTGAGTTGAAATGTCTTGTTTTGAAAATTAATATTAACCAGCCTCTCATAACATTCACTGCAGGTGTGACAGTAACACTACTGTGATACTTGAACGTAAAATATTCTTACACTGTTATTCCTAAGTCCCCTTGAAGTTATTTTCCGCTCTATTGAGTGGTTTTTGTGCGCTTTATACTCCGTTCCCGTTCTCATTTCTTAATGGGGCTGGACATGGACTGAAGTGTGTGACGGTCACTGAGCACTGCAGGCTGGCACTACCAGTGCTCCTGCAGGTGGACGTGGACTGAAGTGTGTGACGGTCACTGAGCACTGCAGGCAGGCACTACCAGTGCTCCTGCAGGTGGAAACAAAAACAAGCGGAACATATAACCATAAACTTAACTATTATTCCACTACCACCCTTGTAATTGCCAATTATACTGATGGGAGAGAAAAACTTAATTGTCGTAGTTGATTACGATTGCGCGCGCAGTGGAGGGGGATTCATACCTCATTTGGCCAGCAATTAGTTTATTATTTTGGCAATTGTGTGTTGTTGTTGTTGGCAGCACTGTACACACCAGATGGAACCAACTACGTCACCACCAGGACTGGCAACACCTGCTGGGTCACACTTAACAATCTGAAAAGTTTTCAAGGCGAGGAGGAAAGTGCACGCACACACACGTAACACCCGCACACACACGTAACACCCGCACACACACGTAACACCCGCACACACACGTAACACCGCACGCACACACACGTAACACCGCACACACACGTAACACCGCACGCACACGTAACACCGCACGCACACACACGTAACACCGCACACACACGTAACACCGCACGCACACGTAACACCGCACGCACACACACGTAACACCGCACACACACGTAACACCGCACGCACACTAAACCAAAACTGGTGTAGTTATATTTTTTTCACGTTCCATTTGTTAATTCTCAGGAAAACACCACTGGAAGGAATACCTAACAAGGTATCCCTGGGGAATACTTAATAAAGTACCCCGGGAGGGATACCGACCACAAATTAACTGTCATCTCACACACAAGCCACTGCGACATCTATATTTACATTTAAAACTTACCATTATAATCGGCTACAAACAGACTTAAAAAAAAAAAAAGTAGGAACCGGGAATTTCCATAGTAATTTTTCTCAGGGTTGCAAAATTTACAAACTTTCCATAACACCGTTATTATTTAGCCCGTTTCCCTGTTCAACTTCAGCGCAACAGTTGAATACGTGAAGGTGACACTGGAATCAAACAAAATAAAATGAATATTTGACTATTTTAACTTACGCTCGGCGGGTCTAAGGTTTTATGTTCGCTCTTCAAAAAACTTTGTCAACTTTATGCATTATTGCATTTATTGTCGCTATGAGGGATAGAAGGGGCAGCTGGCCACCACCAGCAGCAGCAGCCTGGTTGACCACGTAAACACCAGACGAGCCTGGCCCATGGCCGGGTTCCTGGAGTAGAAAAACTCTTGGAACTCATCAAGGGTATGGTCTACCTGGAGGTCGTTCTGGGGGTCAACGCCCCCGCTGCCCAGGGCTCGATCAACTATAATTGGCAACATTTTGTTTATATATGATAATCTAACGTAAGTAACGTATACTGATATATTTACAATCGTAAGAACATCTTAGTTTGCTTTAGTCAGGCAGGTTGTATTAATATACTTAGTTGTTTTCATTCACTGTATTTAAACTTAAAGCCTATTTTTCAGACGAGCTTTAGAATGCGTTCCCTTCAAATGGCAGCCATAAAGTCAGTGTTTAAACATTAAACCCGAGCGTTCAGGTTTTATCACCTTGTCACAACGCTGCTCACATACCCAAAACTTCAGGAAAGACGATATCTTCTTATTTTTCTCATTTATTTCATCTTTATCAGTTCAACCTATTTTATCTTCCTACTGCTGCTTTACTCTCATTTATTTTTAACATAGAATAGCGCTCACCGTTTACATCACATAGATCATCTATTTGTGAACAGTTCCGGAAATCATCGTTCCTGCAACCCGGTCTCAGACCAAACTTCCTCGTTGACAAACTGATCCGCCAGGCTGTTGAAGCCTGCGGCACGAAAGCCAATAGTGTTGGAATTTCACCACAGATAAACAGGTATGGTCTGGAGCACTTTGTCTAGTTGTCTGTTGTAAACAACCAGCAGTCTGTTGGTAATTCCTGGTATGCATAAAGACTGTTGAAAACCGTTACTCTATGATTACAAGTTATATCTTGGTATATTTATGGGACTACTGCAGTTTATTAGGAGTATTTTGAGGGGTTATTTCAGTGATCAGATTTGAAATCAATGCCTTCAGTACTATCCAAGTGTAAATTATGGTAAATCTGTCTCAACTGTGCTGCAGGGGATACAGTTTGACGAATTTTAGACATCCCCAATAATCTGGGTTCTTGAAGTGCTGAGAGCAGTGACACTTCTTTTTTACGTTCTCTAGATCTGCAACTGCCTTAAAAAGCTTCATCGCTGACTTGACATTCCTCTGCTTGGAAGGGTCTTGTTATCCACCCTGTCATTTTCTCGCAGCTGTCACAATAACACTACTGTGTTCCTCGAACAAGGTGTCACTAGGCATGGTTACCCCCAGGTCTCTCGCATTCCTTTTCCGCACTGGTATTATTAAAGAACACCTTGGTTAGTGGAGTATTATTTTAAATTATATATTATGCAAATTAACAGTATTCTATAAGACATTATACAGACCTCGTCCATCAAAATTATGGTTACGTGAGTAGATATGACTGATGTATGATGAGTATAGATCTGTTATCATACTTTCTTTACAATATATTAGGTAACCTTTTCAAATAATTTTTGTTTTTTTAATATTGGATATAACATCCAAACAGTAATAAATTCATGTATGCATTCATAGCTCTATTTCTATACAGACACACAGAAAGTACCGGTAATTAATTTTGTCAACCAGTCACCACCGTCGTTACAAAGCAAATTCATTCATAAAAATAGTCTTTACTTTTCTGTTTACTATGTCTGAGTTGCCTGATATTTCTGCCCAGGAGAGACCGTCCAGGAACTTTTTTCCACAACTGTAATTCTTGAAGTCCCTACAACTCGTGTTTTTTTCCACCTGTTTCCTCGTGTCTGGTCCATACTTGTCTCTGTCTGCCACGTGAATTCTTCCGAGTATCTTGCATGTCGTAATAATGTCTCACCTAGTTCTTCTCCCTTTCCAGAACCATCAAGTTTAGTTCCTTCAGTCTTGGTTTATAAATCAAACCTTTCAGTACCTGGGGTTTGCCAGCAGTCTAGTCCCAGTCACTGCAACTAGTCTGTAAACCAATCAGCCCTGGGACTAGTCTAGTTGCAAATTCTGAGACCTTTCCATCCTTCTGAACATGCTTGATCAAGTGGGGACTGCACTCTGAGGCTGTGTATTCTACGGTGGGCCACTCACACCTTTCCAGTTCGCCCTGTTTTTTCTCAGTATGTGATACCCCTCAGGAAAAAGGGACATTTATCTTCCTTATGAATCTGATCTCTGTGCGTTAAGTTTTTGGTTGCTCCTCTGCTATTCTTTTCTTTCAAACACCATCTTCGTTTGTGTACCATACTGACCCTGGGAGTCTATCAGTGAAGGGAAGGAATGGGGACGATGGGTTCGTCCAGGTGGATATGATCATGACATGGAAAATACTATAGTAGCTAGACAGAGTAATTACGGACAGGCAGTTAATGATGCGACTAAATGGAGCCAAAGAATACGGAAGACAGTCAAAGACGTAGATAAGTGAGGGGGGTTGTTAGGAAACACTTTTTCAGTCTCGGATTATTAAGCTGAACGAAGTGAAGCATTTATTGAGGCACACAATACACAGTTTCAAGGGAGGGTATGAACGGTCTATGGAAGACGGAAAATAGTAAGATCGCTCGATAGTAATACAGAAGTGTGGCCACAAGATAAAACTCGACCCCGTAAACCCAACTAGGTCAATACACAAATCATTTGGAGGACTCTCGCCCTAAAAGGACAGTCTCTGACACAACAATATACTATATAAAGGTGACAATCAGTGGCCAATTAAGTGGTGTTAACGACACATGGCCCACCACCACAACTCCCAATTATAAATACTCGTCTGGCCACACTCTTGACCTCTTCATCACAGCAGCAACACGGCAGATATACACACACAGGTATTCATCTCTGTATATATATGCTTAGAGGTTACTTTAATTCCAATTTTCGGTATAAGAGTATTCTTGACGGGTGGTGAGTAATGACATACACCCTTAATCACTCTTGAGTAGTCGATATGCTTTAAACCCAATTAACCAACCCACTATAAGCCCATGCACATAAATATGTGCCCCCACACTATTACATACGCAGAGATGCACAAAGTCCACATATACATAAACACACATGTATACAAGGCTGCAGCATATGTGCACTGAAAACACGTGTGTACAAATGCAAGCCACTAGTGCAGCTTTATACTATGGTGAGTCAGTGAATCAGGAGCACTGGTAACAGACCTGGCCACCAGGGCAGTGAATCAGGTTACTGCTTCAAGTCATTGAAATCAAATAAAGCTAAAGTAGCAATTTATTAAAAATTCATTTCACCTGCGTGTTTAAAGGACCTCACCAAAACTGACTTCTTCATGCAATCCAGCCACTTACGCTTATATTGGTTCATTTATATTCAGTCTCACTCAGACAGACAGACAGACACAGACAGACAGACACAGACAGACACAGACAGACAGACACAGACAGACACAGACAGACAGACAGACAGACACAGACACAGACAGACAGACACAGACAGACAGAAACACACACACACACACACACACACACACACACACACACACACACACTCTCTTTATTTCGAGTCTTCAAAATCCTAGCAACAGCCTCCATGTTCAAACTTACGTTTCGCCAAACTAATACTCCTCGTAGTAATCTGACTTATAATTCTCCTGTCACTGATGCGTCTAGTGTTTATTCTCTTTCCTGTTACTCCTCCTCTCTCCAGTACTCTGATAAAACTGGCAGCTCTCTTTCAATAACGTGACGTTTCGGTCCGACTTGTAAGTCGGACCGAAACGTCGTCGTAAGTGTTCGCCTTGCTAACACTTACAGCGCTCTTCTGTAATGTTAGAGATCCTAACTATCCTAAAAACTGGTCCTCTGCTTAAACTATCTAGCCTTCACTGATGCCTTATTGAATCAGCTCCTATACACAACATTCCTACCAAGAATCTTGGTCCTGATTTACTTCAGTAGATGTCTGCCTTTCTCAATACATTTGTCAACATTACGAATGTTGTCGAATGTTCTAATCTTCAGAGCACCTGTGACTTTAGCTGACCTTTGCCGTCTCACCTTTTCTCTTAACCTGTCTTCAGCGTTTCCTTCACTTTTCCTGACTTTGACATTCTTTCTACTTGTTCTTTCGTGGGCCATAAGGACTACTGTAGTCCTTTATTTTATTTGATAGCCTCTTGCCTCTCCATCACTTTGACATGTAATTTACTCCTTTAGGTACTATTTCTACTACTACTACCACTACTATTTTACGCCCTACCTCTTCAAGACCTTTCTTCTGGTCTTCTCTGCCTTTTCTTTCTCACTTGGGACATAATGGTCCAGACGGGCGAGTACATCCAAAGTTTCCTCTTTTTAAGTGTAAAAAGGGACAAAGGTGTTGCTTTTCGGGATGTTCTTGTATTATAGTAAGTTTATTCAGGTATACACAAATACAGTTACGTAGATTATCATACATAGCAGCATATGTGTAGAGAACCTGGGATAATCCAAAAAAGTCAGACTAAGTGACTTATTTCCATTAGGGTCCTTTTAAAACCTTATTATTATACTATGAAGGAGATAGTATCTTATTATTATAATATATAGGAGATATACTAGCAATAAGGCAAAATGAGTTATTTACATTTACATGTGTTAGCTAAAAAATATATAAAATCATTCTCCTCCCTTTCTGTCGCTACATTCATTAGGTACCTTTCTGTCGCTACATTCATTAGGTACCTTTTGGCTCTCTTCCTGAACTAGCTCATGCTATGACTGGATTTGACATGTTGCAGGGAAGGGAAGATAAAGGACAATGGAAGGGAAGGGAAAGGAGACGAAGGAAGGGGTGATGTAATGAAGAAAGGGCAAGGTTAATGAGGAAGGAAAAGTTAGAGGAGGCGTTAAGACGTAAGGACTTAAAAGTGAGGGAGGGTGAGGAAAGTAGAGAGGGAGGGGGAGGGAGAGAAACAGACAAAGGTCAAACATCAACCAACATTACATCCAATGAAAACGAAGCTTCAAGCTTGACGACCTTTCATGAGTGAATTTTGTAGTGGGTTATCACTCCGTCATCGTTGCTTCTCTCTCTCTCTCTCTCTCTCTCTCTCTCTCTCTCTCTCTCTCTCTCTCTCTCTCTCCTCACTTACGATAGCTTAATTCCCCACTCCAGGGTGGTCTCTTGATCACTAGGTCTCTTTAATGTACTCACTATCTAACTTTCCTAATTCACTGAGCTCAGCTTCAGTCCTCATTGATGCTTTGAAGACCTCTGACAACCTGGTTTCTACCACTAACACAGAGCCACTCAGCAGTCGCTAACACAGAACCACTCAGCAGTCGCTAACACAGAACCACTCAGCAGTCGCTAACAGAACCACTCAGCAGTCGCTAACACAGAACCACTCAGCAGTCGCTAACACAGAACCACTCAGCAGTCGCTAACACAGAGCCACTCAGCAGTCGCTAACACAGAGCCACTCAGCAGTCGCTAACACAGAGCCACTCAGCAGTCGCTAACAGAACCACTCAGCAGTCGCTAACACAGAACCACTCAGCAGTCGCTAACACAGAGCCACTCAGCAGTCGCTAACACAGAGCCACTCAGCAGTCGCTAACAGAACCACTCAGCAGTCGCTAACACAGAACCACTGAGCAGTCGCTAACACAGAGCCACTCAGCAGTCGCGTTATAACACAGAGCCACTCAGCAGTCGCTAACAGAAGAGCCACTCACCAGTCGCTAACACAAGAGCCACTCAGCAGTCGCTAACAGAACCACTCAGCAGTCGCTAACATAGAACCACTGAGCAGTCGCTAACACAGAGCCACTCAGCAGTCGCGTTATAACACAGAACCACTGAGCAGTCGCTAACACAGAACCACTGAGCAGTCGCTAACACAGAGCCACTCAGCAGTCACTAACACAGAGCCACTCAGCAGTCGCTAACACAGAACCACTGAGCAGTCGCTAACACAGAGCCACTCAGCAGTCGCTAACACAAGAGCCACTCAGCAGTCGCTAACAGAACCACTCAGCAGTCGCTAACACAGAGCCACTCAGCAGTCGCTAACACAGAAACACTCAGCAGTCGCTAACACAGAGCCACTCAGCAGTCGCTAACAGAACTACTCAGCAGTCGCTAACACAGAGCCACTCAGCAGTCGCTAACAGAACCACTCAGCAGTCGCTAACACAGAGCCACTCAGCAGTCGCTAACACAGAGCCACTCAGCAGTCGCTAACAGAACTACTCAGCAGTCGCTAACACAGAGCCACTCAGCAGTCGCTAACACAGAGCCACTGAGCAGTCGCTAACACAGAGCCACTGAGCAGTCGCTAACACAGAGCCACTGAGCAGTCGCTAACACAGAGCCACTCAGCAGTCGCTAACACAAGAGCCACTCACCAGTCGCTAACAGAACCACTCAGCAGTCTCTAACACAGAGCCACTCAGCAGTCGCTAACACAGAAACACTCAGCAGTCGCTAACACAGAGCCACTCAGCAGTCGCTAACAGAACTACTCAGCAGTCGCTAACACAGAGCCACTGAGCAGTCGCTAACACAGAGCCACTGAGCAGTCGCTAACACAGAGCCACTGAGCAATCGCTAACACAGAGCCACTGAGCAGTCGCTAACACAGAGCCACTCAGCAGTCGCTAACACAAGAGCCACTCACCAGTCGCTAACAGAACCACTCAGCAGTCGCTAACACAGAGCCACTCAGCAGTCGCTAACAGAACCACTCAGCAGTCGCTAACACAGAGCCACTCAGCAGTCGCTAACACAGAGCCACTCAGCAGTCGCTAACACAGAGCCACTCAGCAATCGCGTTATAACACAGAGCCACTCAGCAGTCGCTAACACAGAGCCACTCAGCAGTCGCTAACACAGAGCCACTCAGCAGTCGCTAACACAGAGCCACTCAGCAGTCGCTAACACAGAGCCACTGAGCAGTCGCTAACACAGAACCACTGAGCAGTCGCTAACACAGAACCACTCAGCAGTCGCTAACACAGAACCACTCAGCAGTCGCTAACACAGAGCCACTGAGCAGTCGCTAACACAGAACCACTCAGCAGTCGCTAACACAGAACCACTCAGCAGTCGCTAACACAGAACCACTCAGCAGTCGCTAACACAGAACCACTCAGCAGTCGCTAACACAGAACCACTCAGCAGTCGCTAACACAGAACCACTCAGCAGTCGCTAACACAGAGCCACTCAGCAATCGCGTTATAACACAGAGCCACTCAGCAGTCGCTAACACAGAGCCACTGAGCAGTCGCTAACACAGAGCCACTGAGCAGTCGCTAACACAGAGCCACTGAGCAGTCGCTAACACAGAGCCACTGAGCAGTCGCTAACACAGAGCCACTGAGCAGTCGCTAACACAGAGCCACTGAGCAGTCGCTAACACAGAGCCACTGAGCAGTCGCTAACACAGAGCCACTCAGCAGTCGCTAACAAAGCGCGTAGATCAGTGACACAAAAACGGACACTTGTTGTCCTCTGTGGCATCACATTGAAGGCGCTGACAAATGTGGCTTTAATTGCCTTCTTTGTAAGGTCTACCAACACGTGTCAGCCGCCTACACGCTGACAGCCATCACACAGCGTGAAGAGTTGACCCATCTGTTTACCTTCCTAAATAGCATAGTACCATCCTACATGTTGCTCCCACACCTGGAAGATCACTACGGCCCATGAACTGATCTCTCTCTCTCTCTTTACACGGGGTTTTACAAGGTTAGGTTAAGATTCCTAACCTTATTTACAAGCTAAAAGCTGTTACCTACATCAGCTCATTTGAAAGCCTTTTTATTGTTATGAGACATACAAATAGGGAACAGGATGAAGTTAGAGCCATCTGTGGGCCAGCGATTTCTCTCTCAATATTTTTCCATATAAAGATATATGAGAGGGCTCCAGCTCTGGTGAAAGTTATGAGAATTCACAGCCTCTGAGAAGTGAACAAGACGACATAAAAGAAAAAATCTTAAATTTTCTCATTGATGCCTTTTGAGTATTCTTCTCCCAAACCCTTCCACCTTTTTCATTTTTTTTAAGGTAAGGATTTAATTTTTGGTACAGCTAGACTTTAACAATCCGACTGTACCACCGAAGTAGGGTGACCCGACAAAAAAGAAAACACTTTCACTGTCACTCTTTCAATCACTGTCTTGCCAGAAGGGCGCCGACATCACAACTCAAATAACCCTCCAAACTGCAACATAACCCCTTCCCCCTCTGTCAGAGTGAAGGCACTGTACTTTCCCATCTCCAGGACTCAAGTCCGGGTAACGAGTTTTCCTGAAACCCTTCTTAAATGTTACCATGATCACACTCTAATAGTACGTCAAATCATAAAAAACCACTTGCCTCAACTCACTCCTACAATTTAATTACAAATTATACGTAGTGAATTTTAAGTTCTTGAACTCAAGATCCTCTGACTCAGACGCACACTGAGGCATCGGACGAGGACGGTGGCAACCATGGGATTTTCAGTAGTTTCAATGAGCTTAGAACCTGCTTCGTCAGCAAGTCAAGATTTCTGATGTATTGAGATGAGGCGGTACAGGTAGGCCAAGTCCTTGTACTTCTTAAGCTTGTATTCTTCCCAGTGACCAGCAGCACCGTCCTGCATACCAAAACTAAATGGAACGTAGGTGTAGGCACTTGTACAGTTCCACAGCAACAGTCTGTTGATGTGGGATATAATGTAACTTGTGCTCCAATCGGGGCGACTATCAGGCGTATTTGGGTTGTTGGACAATAGAAAACGAGGATTTATCTTGGTCAGGCGCTGAACTGATCACGTTGACTTTATTTAACATGCCGTCCTTTGGAACTTGCACTGCCATATCATGTTTATCAGCTGTTACTTTGCTGCAAATACACTTAACTCATTGTGAAAGGGAGAACAGCAAAGAGGAATGCCACTGCAATGCAGAGTCTGTGGCTCAAGACGTATGCCAATCGTAGAGATGGAAACTGTTCGGCAAACGCCACCAGACACATATACATTTGACTACTTAAAGGAGAGTTCTTTCCTCCTGGAAGCTTGTGCCCTCTTATGGAACTGTCCCACCTGGATTGTCGAGGCTGGTCTTGTCGTGGTTGAAAGAATATATCAGGTGCAGGGGTCGTCCACTCATGCTAAATCACCTACATGTCCTGCCAGAGTTTACCTCATCAGGTTCACTGGAGGAGGTTAATAAGGTAGGCAAGGTGATATTAGATTGAGTAAATTTGCCCAAATGACATGAACAGATTGAACGTTGGGTCACTAAGTGCACACCCCAGACGTTTGCTTTGTGCACCACGGTGGCTACAAGGTGCGTGTGCACGGTGCTTACAGGATGTACACCTGAAACATATGCTGTGTGCACCACGGTGGCTGCAAAGTGCACACCCCAGACGTCTGCTGTGTGCACCACGGTGGCTGAAAGGTGCACACCGCAGACGTCTGCTGTGTGCACCACGGTGGGCTCTGAACGTGGTCAACCGCATGATTCTTGACTACTTACACAATTGTAGCCATCACACGCTCTATTATGCGGGGAATATGACAAGACAATCTTAGTGGAGGAGAGAGAAGGGAGAGGGAGGGAAGAGAAGAAGGGTGGGAAAGACATGAAAGCGAATGAGGGAGGTAGGGAGAGAGGGAGTGGTGATGGAAGGAAGGAAAGAGATGGAGGGGAAACAGAAAGGAGAGAGAGAGATGAACAGATAAACCCAGAGAGAAATATCGACAAGAGTTACAAAGAAGCAAGTCTTTGTCTCATAGTCGAGCCAGGAGGGTTGAGCTCACACCCCTGGCAGCATGAAGCAACAGTAGGGAGAGAGCTGTACCATAAATTCTACTGATCTGTGGCTTCATAGCCTTTGACCAATGAAGCGAGGATGGGGTCCCCAGCAGACACGTCTTCTCTGCCAACAACACTAGTCTGCGTGTGTGGATGTGTGTGTGTACTCACCTAGTTGTACTTACCTAGTTGTGGTTGCAGGGGTCGATAGTCCTCGATACATAGCTCCTGGCCCCGCCTCTTCACTGGCCGCTACTGGGTCACTCTCCCTGCGCCATGAGCTTTATCATACCTCTTCTTAAAGCTATGTATGGATCCTGCCTCCACTACATTTCTTCCCAAACAATTCCACTTCCTGACCACCCTGTAACTGAACCTTTGATATACCTTTGAAGAGTTTCGAGAGTATCTACTCTCTGAGCCCGGCCATGGGCCAGGCTCGTCTGGTGCTTGCCTGGTCAACCAGGCTGTTGCTGCTGGAGGCCCGCTGCCCCACATATCCATCACAGCCTGGTTGATTTGGCACCTGGTGAAGATATTTGTCCAGTTTCCTCTTGAAGGCTTCTACACTGGTTCCAGCCGTGTTTCGGATATCTTCTGGTAAGATGTTGAATAGTCTGGGACCCCGGATGTTAATACAGTGCTCCCGTATTGTCCCCACCGCACCCCTGCTCCTCACTGGGTTTATTTTACACTTTCTCCCATATCTCTCACTCCAGTATGTTGTTATGGCAGTGTGCAGATTTGGGACCAGGCCCTCAAGTACTTTCCATGTATATATTATCATGTATCTCTCTCTCCTCCGCTCCAATGAGTACATGTTCAAGACTTGAAGGCGTTCCCAATAATTTAGATGTTTCAATGGCTCAATGTGAGCCGTAAACGATCTCTGGATTTGTTCCAGCTCTGCTATTTCTCCTGCCCTGAACGGGGCCGTCAGCACTGAGCAGTATTCTAAGTGAGGGAGCACTAGCGATTTGAATAGTGTCACCATCGGCATTATTTCCCTTGTTTTGAAAGTTCTCAATACCCACCCCGTCATCTTCCTGAAGAAATACTTCTTAACATCCCTGTGATTCATCTGAGTCTTCAACTTCCAACTGTGTCCCCTTGTTGCTGTGTCCCATCTCTGGAACATTCTGTCTGTCCACCTTGTCAATTCCTCTCAGTATTTTATATGTCGTTATCATGTCCCCCCTATCTCTCCTGTCCTCGTGTCGTGTGTGTGCGCGCGCGCGCACCCCCTCACACTCAACACACGTGCAACACAAGCACACGCTTTAAATACTGCTCTTCCATACACAAGTAACCCGTACACAGGAGAAATAAGCTTATGCCGACGTTTCGGTCCGACATGAAACTAGTCACAGTGTTGTTCCAGTCACGGTATTGTGGATTTTAATTCTTTACTGATATTTTCTGTTCGTTGTGATCTGAAAAGTTTCAAGAAAAATAGGTAACACTGTTTTCCTGGCTACTTTAATCAATGGGTCACAAAGACTTTAGACCAAGAATTATGGAAGAGTGTGTTATGAAATAGAAACGGCTGATTTGGAATGAGAACGAGCGATACGTTGCGAGAAACATCGGTCAGGAGAAAGCACCGCTAACGAGTGCGTCAACCAGAGTAACGACCATTGACAAGACTATTGTCTTCCTCTTGGGTACCCCCAATTTATGGTACATGACTCAGACACCTCGAAGCCAAGGATACCTGTCCAGGACACGGTTATGACATAGGAACATTACTAAGACACCTCGAAGCCAAGGATACCTGTCCAGGACACGGTTATGACATAGGAACATTACTAAGACACCTCGAAGCCATGGATACCTGTCCAGGACACGGTTATGACATACACAATATGGACGACAATGAAACACATTACGTTTACCTCGAGATCTCTCTCCTTGAGCGAAAAGTTGTTGAAATAAAGGCTTACATTTTTATGTTTATCTTCTACCTACAAAACAATGTTACAAGGTCGAGACTTGAGACATATGTACATGACCAGAATATGAAGATAGGTACGAGGCTAGAATATACAAACATACACAGGTAGGACAACGTACAAACAAAATGTACATGGTAAAACAACAAGGCCACTGCTAATACCCATGGTAAAACAGGGCCATGGGTAACACCCATGGTAAAACAACAGGGCCATGGCTAATACCCATGGTAAAACAGGACCATGGCTAATACCCATGGTAAAACAGGACCATGGCTAACACCCACGGTAAAACAACAGGGCCATGGCTGACTGTAAATTCCTTGTGTGTTCTGTACCACTATGTAACACTTTTGTGTGTATTGTACCCCTTGTATTGCAGTCTTGTGTTGCAACATTCTTGCGTGTATTATACCCCTTGTGTTGCAACATTATTGCGTGTACTGTACCCCTTGTGTTGCAACATTATGTGTACTTACCTTGTGCTGCAACAGACTTTGTGTACTGTGCCCTATGGTGTCACAGTCTTGGTTAAAAAAATACTAAAGCCATAGGAGTCTCTGGTCTGGGACCAGACTGCTTGAACGATGACCCGGGGGGTCACTGCCCCCCAGCTGCCCAGTCCCAGACCAGGCCTCTTGGTTGATGGCCTGATCAACAAGTGGCGTCCAGAGGGGGAGGGGCGAAGAGGCGGTGGCCCCGGGCATCCAAATGGGGGGAGCATCCAATTAGAGAGGGTAATATAGTGATTTTGAAATTTCAGAGATGATAAATCAATTTTTGGAGGCTCATCGCACTACAGAGGCAGTGGTTAGCCCTATATTCCTTTAACGTGGTGTACCCTTTCTGTCCAGAGAAAATGGACTTATTCATATTTTGAATTTGAAGAATGAAATTATCCACACTGCAATACATTTGGCTAATGAATATTGTGAAAATTGGGGAATACCAATTGGACGAGCAAGGAGAAGAAGAATAATGCCTGGACAGTCAGCAAGAGATAGTGGACTGACGGCACAAGAAGAAATGAATAGAGTAATGGTAGAGATTGTGAAGCGATTAAAAACGGAAATTGAAGGTCACAGTGACCGTCTTCAAGGTCACAGTGTCCGTCTTCAAGGTCACAGTGTCCGTCTTCAAGGTCACAGTGTCCGTCTTCAAGGTCACAGTGTCCGTCTTCAAAGACTCAGTGTCCGTCTTCAAAGACTCAGTGTCCGTTTTTAAGGACTGAGTGTCCGATTTTCATTTCTTCTGAACTTGAATTCAGTAATAATTGAAGATGAACAAGAAAGAGAGAAATTAAAAAAGGAATGTTCAGACTTTGCAAATTATTATGATAATGATGTGGCAGCCATTCAGTTATATGACGAAATTATTGATTTTGTGATGATCCTTCCAGCTGGAGGGAATAGAATTCCCCCTGATGGTAAAGATGCTGTGGAGTGTTTACTGCAGTATGGGAGGGATGTCTCTCCCACGCTGTGTGTTTACTGCAGTATGGGAGGGATGTCTTTCCCACGCTGTGTCATACACATTACTGCTTACAATCGCATTTTCAGTCGCAAGTTGTGAAAGATCATTTTCAAAACTGAAATTAATAAAAACATATCTGAGGTCTTCAGTGTCACAGGAGAGACTGACCAACCTGGCTTTAATAAACATTGAAAAAGAATTTCTCACAGCTGATGTAAAAAGCGAAGTAGTTCAAGTGTTTTCTGACACCAGGAATCATTTGGGGGGAAAGAACTTAATAAATTTTGTTGATTTATATTTAAATAGAATAATTTTTTTATTTCGTGTTCCATCTGTATTTACATATTCAAAATATCTCCCGTTCTTATAATATTTCTAAGTATTAGGTCTTATACTTGAGTCTTTGGGGCATACAATCAAGAAGTTGGCCCCGGGCATCACCAGACATCTGCACGCCACTGATCAACAAGGCTTATCATCAAAAATTACCTGTAACTTAACCCATGACAAGTTACGATCAATTTCTTACTCTCGCAGTCTGGCCTGAGACCATGATTCCTTGGTGTCCGAACACTTCAAAAAATGTCGACGCGTGTCCCCGGATACATTGTGTACAGCTGGTGTATGGCACGGAAACTGTTAGTTACCTTTTTGTCCTAGACACATGTCGATTAGACACTAGGCCTGTTGTGTGTGTGTGTGTGTGTGTGTGTACTCACCTAATTGTACTCACCTAATTGTGGTTGCAGGGGTCGAGACTCAGCTCCTGGCCCCGCCTCTGCGCTGCCCGCTACTGGGTATCTGCTCTCCCTGCTCCATGAGCGTTATCATACCTCGTCTTAAAACTGTGTATGGTTCCTGCCTCCACTATGTCTTTCTCTAGACTATTCCACTTCCTGACTACTCTGTGGCTGAAGAAATGCTTCCTAACATCCCTTTGACTCATCTGAGTCTTCAGCTTCCAGTTGTGTCCCCTTGTTTCTGTGTTGCCTCTCTGGAACATCCTGTCACTGTTTACCTTGTCGATTCCCTGCAGTATTTTGTATGTCGTTATCATGTCTCCTCTGACCCTTCTTTCCTCCAGTGTTGTTAGTCCTATTTCCCTCAGCCTTTCTTCATAGGACAGACCCCTGAGTTGTGGAACTAACCTTGTCGCAAACCTTTGCACTTTCTCTAGTTTCTTTATGTGCTTGACCAGGTGTGGGTTCCAGGTGTGGGTTCCAGTGTGTGTGTGTGTGTGTGTGTGTGTGTGTGTGTGTGTGTGTGTGTGTGTGTGTCCGTCCTAATCCTGTAAAATCCTTGTGTAAATAAAAAGAGAGAGAAAAGCAGAGGTTTGCGTGGGTGGTTACACACCATCAACAAATCAGACATTACTTCATCTGTGCTCTCTCACACTGGCGGAATGAAACGTCGCTTATCACATCATTCAGGTAATGAACGATTCGTATGTTACTAAAGTGTACATTCCCATTCCTAAAATGAGGACAAAGGAAATAAGAGAGACAATGAGAGGTGGACTGCATCTTTCTGAACTACAAGAAAGCCTTAAACACGGTGCTGCATCCGAGAGTAATCCAGAAACTAGAAGATTGAGTTTAAGTGGACCAGGAAGTCCCTGAAAGGCAGACGAGAGTAACAGTAGAGGATAAAAAGACAGAATGGGAGAGAATAACAACTAGGTCCAACAGGGATCAGTCCAAGGACCGTTACAGTTCCTAATATGTAAACAACCTACCAAACCAGATTCAATTTTGTCTGTTTTTGCTTTGTAAAACTAATGTGTAAGGGAACAAGAAAGAATCAAGTAATGATGTAAGGAAGCCTGGATAAGCTGCAAATGTGGTCCAACAAGTAGCTTCTGGAGTTTAGTCTCAATAAATGCGAGGTTATATGGATTGAAAGGGAAGACCTATGTACAAAAGCCTAATCGAAAAACTGTAAATATTATTCAAAAGAATCTGCGCGAGACGTGTTTGCCCGATCCTCAGTCGACAGAAATTAATTTCAAACCGACAATTCCTCTTGGAGAAGGACCACAAACGTCATCCTGCCTAACCCTGTATAACTTGCTTCTCGTCTGTAGGGCCCACTGGGCACGCCATTTTCCAAGGGTATACGTGAGTATGCGGCCCATAAAGTCACCGAGACAGAACTCTCCAACAGAGGAACTCAAAACAGCAGCATTACCCTCAGCATCTGCTAATTCATTTCCCGGGATACTAACATGACCCAGGCACCAACAGTACTCTGAATCATCGTCCCGCGAGTGAAAAAGAGCTAACCACTCCCGATCCCTTAAACCACAACAGTGACACTGAAGCATACTGGGTGCCACAGTACTGTGCTATCAGGACTGCCGTGCCTGGCCAGGCTACCAGCAACCCGGCTAAGAAACTCGCTGGGCACTACGCCAACATTCATTAACGTGGTTACCTCCCAGGGGGCTCCGCAGATATCATCAATAAGAAATTCTTACGTGTGCTTAATAATACTGAATAATTTGTACTCCAGTCTTCGCTTACCTAATTATCATATCTCAAGGTACTAGTTTACCACTGTAATGGAGCTTAGCTGCGCAATAAAGATAAGGACGAAAATCGGTTTGGTTAAACAATATCGGGTTGAGCTTTATGTAAATACTACCTTTGCATGGTGTCGTACACCGGTTGAGCTTCATGTAAATACCACCTTTGTGTGGTGTCGTACACGACTGGGACCTAATACATAAACCACGGTTTTTCTCGTTGGATATATATCACTGAATTTATACACAAGTGGGACCGAAACGTCGTGGTAAGCTCCTCTCTCTCCTATGTGCGGGTTATTTGTGTATTGTTACAGTCACGGTATTGTGACTTTTTGTTATTCACTGAATTTATGTAAATTATGGTTTCGAAAATCATTAGGCGTGTGTAGTACAAACTGGATACTCATTAGAACAATAGAAGACTACAGGTGGACTAAGGATAGGTAGGGGAAAAGGATGCCATTGACTAGCTGCATTTGTAGATGTCTGTGCACTGACTGACATCTTTGCCACAGAGCACAACTTTTTCCCTATAAAGGCTTATTCTGTGGCTTGTGTCTGTTTCAGAATTGAACGACGTTTCGGTGCGTTCAAGAGCATTGTTTAGTTATTTTTTTTGAGCTTGCTGAAAATTGTTCCAGGGAAAGTATTGTGAACTATGTTATATAGAAGGCAGTTTAAGGAGCTTCTGTCACCGTGTAATATACAACTGTCATTCTGCAGTCCTGATGAGAGAAACTTACGAAGACGTTGGTTTACTTGCGAGTCCTCACAGGAAAAAAGTTTTGCTCTGTGGCAAAGCTCTATATACAGTGAAACACTGCCCCAATAAAGGCTTGTTTTACTACACGTGTTTACCTTCATGCAGGTCGTTCAAATGTACGGACACAACGCTTTAATTCTTCCAGAAGTATTGGGATTTCTTGGACACTTTACACAGCAATATCACACAATCGACTAAGATTTTTCACCAGGATGCGACCCTGAAAAACTCGGCTAACACACAGGTACAGTACCTAATTTTACTAGCAAGTAAGAAGGGTGGCAGGGAGATTTAAGGAAACTTGCCCAGATTTTCCGCCTGGCCATAAAATGAACCCGGAAGCTCTCGGTTGAGAGTCGAACGCTTTCACAGAGCGAAGAGGGAAGGGAAGGGAAGGGAAGGGAAGGGAAGGGAAGGGAAGGGAAGGGAGGGGGGAAGCAAGGGTACAACAAACGGTCCATCAAGCATTTTCATCCGTCAACAGCTGGCTCACTCAACCCTTCATCACTAAAACACTTTTTACCTACACGAGCAGAATCTCGCCTGTCATCTGCTCCCACCATCATCCCCCGTCATGTTTGGTGATGCCTCTCGGTATTTCTAGAACACTTACAGCCCCCCTGATGCAGTGTGTGTAGGAGGTAGTTACCCGAGCGGCCTCACACCCGCTGAAGGCACATGAGAGAGGCCAGACCACCAGGTAACTGTTTCAGGTTCAACACGCGGGTCATTGCACAATGCTGAGGTAACCACTGCCTCAGCTAGATAGAGAAAAGCATCACACAAGAACGAATCTTCGCTGCGCACAACGTTCCCCGGGACGACCTTCGTTAAGCCCTTTGAAAAAAAAAATTGATATACCCCGTGACAGAGGGAAGGGGGGGGAGGGAAGAGGAAGAATGGAGAAGGGGAGGAAGAGGAAAATAAGGAGTAGAAGGGAGCGGTCAGGGTGGTAAGTTCAAGGGATGAAAGGAAAAAGTCGCACTTTCTAGTGTTATTGTGGAAGAATATATAAACCTATTCTTGGTTTAGGTTTCTTAGGTGTTGTTCATCTTGACATTGTATACAGGTGAGGCCACAATGCTCACCTGGGATTGCACCTGCACTGGAGTACACAGGTGAGGCCACAATGCTTACCTGGGATTGCACCTGCACTGGAGTACACAGGTGAGGCCACAATGCTTACCTGGGATTGCACCTGCACTGGAGTACACAGGTGAGGCCACAATGCTTACCTGGGATTGCACCTGCATTGCAGTACACAGGTGAGGCCACAATGCTTACCTGGGATTGCACCTGCACTGGAGTACACAGGTGAGGCCACAATGCTTACCTGGGATTGCACCTGCACTGGAGTACACAGGTGAGGCCACATGCTTACCTGGGATTGCACCTGCATTGCAGTACACAGGTGAGGCCACAATGCTTACCTGGGATTGCACCTGCACTGGAGTACACAGGTGAGGCCACAATGCTCACCTGGGATTGCACCTGCACTGGAGTACACAGGTGAGGCCGCTATGCTCACCTGGGATTGCACCTGCACTGCAGTACACGGTAGCGCCATGCTTCACCTGGGGTTGACCTGCACTGCAGACACAGGTGAGCCGCCATGTCACCTGGGATTGCACTCGCACTGAGTCACACAGGTGAGGCCCCATGCTCACCTGGGATTGCACCTGCACTGGAGTCACAGTGAGGCGCCATGCTCACCTGGGATTGCACCTGCACTGCAGTACACAGGTGAGGCCGCCATGTTCACCTGGGATTGCACCTGCACTGGAGTACACAGGTGAGGCCGCCATGCTCACCTGGGGTTGCACCTGCACTGGAGTACACAGGTGAGGCCGCCATGCTCACCTGGGATTGCACCTGCACTGGAGTACACAGGTGAGGCCGCCATGCTCACCTGGGATTGCACCTGCACTGCAGTACACGTCTATAAAACTTAATTATATTAATCTAGAACAATATTTTTCATGTAATATTAACTACGTTTAGTACAAGACTGATCTAAAAAAAATATTTTTAAGCTCGTATAGAAAATGTCTTCTCGGTACAAATTTATCTTCGCTTTTTATTGTAAGTTCACAATAATATACCTTTGATGAGCTTCGAGAGTTTTTCTATTCCCGCAGCCCGGACCTGGGCCAGGCTTGTCTGGTGCTTGCCTGGTCAACCAGGTTGTTACTGCTGGCGGCCCTCTGCCACTAATACATCCATCACAGCCTGGTTGATCCGGCACTTGGCGGATGAAATGTCCTGTGCAACTCTCCTCTCCATACCTTATGAGACAGACACTGTCATCGTCAGTTGCTGGTCCACGCTGTCTACTACAGCTGGTCCACGCTGTCTACTACAGCTGCTCCACGCTGTCTACTACAGCTGGTCCACGCTGTCTACTACAGCTGCTCCCTTACCTGCAAACACAGAGAACATCTTAAGTAATACGTGAAACGCAAGATATTTTCTATTAATTTATGAATCAAGAAACATTACATAGATAAGTAACCAATGTATGTATACCTGGAGTATACCTGGAGTCAACGCCCCTGCGGCCCGGTCTGTGACCAGGCCTCAAACAATGTACATACAACCATTGCATGGATATAAAACAACTGCATGTGGATTTTAAGTACTTTAAGTCACCTTACCGCTAATTTACTGAGCTCTTATATTTATCACGTGGACGGTAACGCAACAATATATGGATACACAAAGAACTAAGAGGGCTAACAGGATTACCTTACATACAAACAAACCTTTACTTCCTTCATCTTTTACAAGCAAATTTAGGATACTTGTTCAGAGAGTTTGACATGTTATTTCCACTCATAACAATAAGGTATCTTGGAATATACAGGGCAGCGTATTATCTCTATAATCCTCAGTAAATCGAAAATCAAACAAAATCGAAAAACTGACTGCATATTGAACATTTATTATGATTGTCCTGGTGTGTATAAACTGCCAGATATACTTGTAATTAAGCCCTGGACATTACAACATCCGCCAGTCCTGATACTGCATGTTGTAATTGTATTTATCTACGTTTTGTTATCTCTGCAAACACACCACCTCCCTTTCAAGCCACTGCCACCACTGAATAATTACAGTGAATCACTTATAACTTGCCTATCAGTTAACATCCAAACACTACCATTATCAACCATCATACTAATAACTAACCATGTATCAAGCTACTTGGCTACCATCAACCAACCTACCACTACTCTCACCTATCAATCATCCTACCATAACTCAATCACCTATCGGTGGCACCTTTCTACTGCTGCCAGCCAGTGGCACCTGCTGTCACCTCCATTCTGTTCAGCTGCACATCCTCCTACTCTCTATAATAACTCTTTTATTAGTGAAAATATTAGAGCTTGGAAGAGCTTGTACTAAACCCCCATAGGTGTGGCGAAAGCTTGCTCCTCCGTCTGCTAATCACAACAGGTGTGCAACCTAACACACTCTTCAAGGACCATCCTCTACACAGCATCCTCTGATGACAGGGCACACGAGAGCCTTCTTCAACCTAAGACAAACTGCGATGGCGGGGATTAGATAGTGTCTTCACAGCTTTTAATTAACATGACATGTGCAGCTGGTTTTTATGCTGCCTCCGTCACAATTACCAGAACGATTGAAGTCCGAACCGATCCGATCAGGAGTTTTCAAGAGGAAATTGATCCACTACCTGCTACGAGCTCCAGATTAGTGAGGTTGAGGTAGCTACATTGGCCCGCTGGTCGCTACCGATGTCTAGCAATCAACAAAGAAGTTTGGTACAAGGCAACACAGACTTCAAGAGTTGAAGTCTCTTAACCGGTAACAGATATGTCACAAATCCGACACTGGAGTGGGACATCTTGATGGCCCTTCAGTCAAGTTGTAATTGATGTCTTCGGTCGTTCATCCCCTCAACTGACAGATTATAGTTTTTTTTTACTTTGTTCTACTTTCTTATGCTATTATCTCTGTATATTATTAAAACACATTCGAGTATTTTGTACAACCTGATTATATCCCCACATCCGCGCATGCTGTGGCAATAATGGCACACAGGTGTCCTCAAGTTCCCGTGTTCCCACAACGTAACTATCATAATTATAAAGTAGGGTAGCAGCACTCTGCTGATATATTAAATTTTGCAAAAAAAAAAAAAAGCTGTAAGGGCTTGCCCACCTCACTGACACCACTTAATACACCAAGCTCTCCACCACTGTCACTGTCGCCCTGTAATTACCTACCATTACACACTGTTTTCCTCATTATGCACTGTGAAACTGCAGGTTAACATAACACTCCTGCGACAGTATACTAGTGTTAGCTTGTCACTCTGTTGTTATTGTTGTTTGTTGTAATATAACGGGTTGGAAGGACACACCCTTATTACCTTCAATAAGGTTAAGTATAAGTAATGAGAGAGTGAGGACACCATCTCGCCTCACTACACACTACTGGGCACTTTACTCAGGTCCACTTAACTAGGTCCACACGGAACAGTCTTTTACAGAGCAACAAATTAGAGATAGGGGAAAGTGAATACTATATTTCACACCAATACAATTTTTTAATAATTTCTGCAACAATATAATTGGTCAAAGAGAAGGCATCTGATGCTCAAGATAACTGGGGAAGATACAAGATAACTGGGGAAGATACAAGATAACTGGGGAAGATACAAGATAACTGGGGAAGATACAAGATAACTGGGACATTCACCAACCCAACTGCATATTCACTTAGAGGATGAGATATGGTAAATAGCGCATTAGCATATTACTTTAGATGACCAGTCAGTCTCCTAGCTTCAGGTCCCAAAACCTCTCATAGATTCTTAGCGCTGTCCCCGACAGAGTCTTGCACCCGAGCCTCCAGTTCTGTGCCCAACCAAAGCTCTCCACCCAGTCATTCTCAACTACTTTCCCTGAACTTACAAAGGCCTCCACCCCCGCCCCCATAACTTCTGTTAGAGGTCAGCTCTCATGAGAAAATTCACCACGTGGTCTCCACAGAGGCTCTAGAGCTAACCATACCACGGGCGGGGATAGAACCCGCGATCAGTCATAAAACTCCAGTTTTATGATTCTCTGATCGCGGGTTCTATCCCCGCCCATGGTATGGTTTGTTTGCAATCGTGTCCTTTCGATTTCGTGAGTCAGGTTCTAGAGCTTCCTGACAACTATCGTGTGAAGGTATTGGGACTTTTTTTTAAATCACCATAATCGGGGAATTGGGACTTGTATGTTATGGTTACAAACACCAGTTATCTTGTAGGCTAGTTATCCCTTCTGCGTATTATCCACTTAGTTATCTCCTCGGCCAGATGTCACACCATTCTAGTTACCACTACGGTGTCTTATGAAGGGCATTGTTAATGCTGGTGACAGTACACAACCCGCAGGGTAGGAGACACAAGCTCATGACGACGTTTCGGTCCGACCTGAATCATTTACAAGTCACACTGGTGACAGTGTTATTTCTTCGTCAGGAAAGACGTCTCCTGTGACTGGTCAAATTCACACAATGACCCACTTTCATGTATCCTTGTTAAGAATCTGATCCATCAAAGGAACTTCCAGAATTATTTTGACTTTAATTATCGATAACTCTTTCTCCGTTCAACGCGCGCAAAATACTCGGCGGAGTCGCGCTTGAGTCCCCCCTTCCCCCTCGCAAGCAGTGTCCCTCTCGTAACCTTCCCAGTGCTACACACCTCCCACTTCAGGATCATTTTTGCTGCGCTGTATGACCCTTGTGGTTTAGCGCTTCTTTTGATTATAATACTAATTCATGATCATTTTCACCATTTGTCCTCTTAACACGCAAAATATTTGCTCTCTTGATTTTCTCGATTATCTCAAAAAATTCTCTCTCTCTCTCTCCAAAACTTTATCTATGTTGTAAACTTCTTTCTTTTACTATCACAAATTACCGACGTCGCTCACTCTTCATTCATTTGCTCTTACGTAGTCCGTCACTCTTAAAACTCAACAATGTGATTCTTTCAAACCAGATTGTCTCCCGTTCCCCCAGGCGTTGCACGACCCTCGAGTGTTTAACGCTCCAAAATGAATATAATAATGACATGATGACTACAAAGTCAACAAGATCACCGAGGTCTCCCCCCCCCCTCCTCAACTCCCTACAATCATAACAACAACAACTCTCCCTGTTGCAGGGACACCAATACTGCTGCAACGTTTCATCCAGGGCCAGATTTTATCGACATCATATACTTGATAAAGTTCAGCCCCTGGGAGAAACGTTGTAGAAGTAATGGAGGTTTGTGTGCAACACAGCGCCCTGGTATCGAGGAGCAGTGTATACACCTCACAGCAGAAGAGCTGATTCAGCAAGGGATGACTGCCAGTACTCACACTTGAGTTATCTAGGATAACCGCCCTTAATAATAAGGGCTTACGATGTTTGTTTCTCTTCGTCCAGATTCTAGTATGCCGAAGCCAGAGAAAGCTAAGTATTATTTGGATTCAGATTAAACATTCACAGCTGATGGTCGAATTATAAAGGCATCTTAGTCACCTCACAGCGACATACAACAATAACACAGCGTCGAATATCAAACTGAACGACGCAAAGCGTAATAATCCGGAGGACTTAATTTGAAGCCAAACACAACCGTGTTAGCGTAACTTGTTTCCCATAAACCAGCTCTAAATTAACTTAATCCATTTAGCGAGCCATTCAGGTGTCTTACATACGTAACCCTGGCACATCGTAGGAGTTGTTTATTGAACACAAACCTGCCGATAAGGGCGAGTGTCGCGTGTATCTGGCAGTAAATCAGCGTCGTCTGTTTAATATCTAGATTCCTGCCCCGCCACCCTTCCTCATGACCAAAATAAACATAGAGCCACTTTGTTTGAAGATATTCACCAAGAACACTTTCCAAGAACCTAAACGAGTGTAGTGTATGTTAGAGGGGCCCATGAACGAGCGTGGTGTTAGTGGGGCTCATGAACGAGCGTGGTGTATGTTGTGGGCCCATGAACGAGCGTGGTATATGTTAGTGGGGCCCATGAACGAGAGTGGTGTTAGTGGGGCTCATGAACGAGCGTGGTATATGTTAGTGGGGCTCATGAACGAGCGTGGTGTATGTTTGTGGGCCCATGAACGAGCGTGATGGTGACTTTTGTTAGTTAGTGGGCCATGAACGTAGTCGGGGTTTGTACCATATGAACTCATGAACATAGGTGTATGTTAGTGGGCCATGAACACTGGTGTATGTTAGTGGGCCATATGAACTATGTTAGTTGGGCTCTTACACAGTGTTCCTCCTTTCTTATGTTCTTATGTTCTTAAATATTCTGTTAGTGGGACGGATTGTGAAGGACCTGCCTAATATGGGCCAACAGGCCTGCTGCAGTGCTCCTCCTTTCTTATGTTCTTATGTTCTTACCAGTCAACTATTAAATTTACATCCTGAGGGAAATTTTGTTCATTAGTGATGCCTTTTAATTAAAAAATAAAACACATAATTCCTAGCAGCAAAAATTAGGAACTATACGTTAAGTGCTGTTAATAACGAGTCCCATACACAATAACGGTTTCCGGCGATATTAAATTCACTTAGTTGAATTTATAAATCTTGTTTTTTAATCAGTGGAGAAAGCCTTTTTTTTTTAAGACAGTTCCGCGAAACCAAAGTGAAAGGCTGAGGCGAAATTCGAGAACGCTGAAATTTACGACTGATGCTTTGATAAGTCAACATGGTGGTAGAGGACATGGCTCAGAGGGTCGTGGCAGGTTCCAGGTACCCCCCGAAAACTCAAGTTAATTAACGCAGGTGAAGATCTTGGTGGACAGGAAGCATTATCAACAGACCTTTGACCTGTCTGTGCCCTCAGCGGGTCAGTCATGTGCTCCCCGACCATGTTGACTTTATCAACACATCAGTAACACGTCTCAACATACTACAACTCTGCCTCACTGTGGATGATGTTGATAAGACGACATTCATCACTTGTCATGAGGCCGCAGAGTGGCACACAATACCTGAGAAAGGTATGGGTTATTTAAAAAATATAAAGGCACAATACCATGACTGGAACAATACACAAATAACAGCCGAATCGACGTCCTAAGTTTCATTCTTCTATCTGCGGGTTATTTGTGTTTGGGTTATTTAATCCAGGAAAGTTTTTAAGCCATTAAGATGGCTTATTTCCAAAGGGAATCCTCACCTAGAAAGCGATCCACCTCAGCTCGGTTGGCAGCGCACTCAGCTCACACACTGAGGTCCGTGGTTCCATCCCCGGTACGGGTGGATAGGATGGGTGTTGGAGTGCTCTGGGAGAGTATAGGATGGGTGTTGGAGTGATCTGGGAAAGTATAGGATGGGTGTGGGAGTGCACTGGGAGAGTACAGGATGGGTGTGGGAGTGCGGAAACATTACAGCATGTTTCCTTAAGACACCTGCTGTCTCTGTTCACAAAGCAGTCAATAGGTACCTGGGTGTTAGTCGACTGGTGTGGGTCGCATTCTGTGGACAAAATTAACCTAATTTGCCAGAAATGCTCTGCATAACAAGAGGCTTTCTATATGTCATCGATGTCTGTATAAGTTGTATGATGTAGAAAAAAAAATTATTATTATTATTTACTACTAAGTAAACCTGGCAACAAGTGTAAGGAAACCAAAAAAATCTCGCACTTAGGATAGGAACCGTTTTGACGACGTTTCACCCGTCGTGGACCGTTGTCAAGTCAAATGACAATGGTCCAGAGGGACCAAAACGTCGTCTTAAGGTTCCTCTCCTAACTGCGGTTTTTTTTTTTGGTGAATTTTACAGCCACGATAATGTGAGTTTATTCTCTAGGGAAATTTGCCCATACGTCTCGTTCAGCCCTGGAAGCGAACCCGTAACTTACCAATTGTGAGCCGAACACTGACACTGGGCAACAACTTGCAACAACTTAGGAAACACCTGCCGTCTGACTTGCAATGAGGAGGACTAAACAAATAATGTCTATTGAGACTGAAAAAAAAGAGATAACCACTTCAAAATATTCTTCGTTTACAGAAAGTGATTAGAGAAACTAATTGAGAATTTAGCAACATAAGAAAAAAAAATATTCATCCTCGAAGCCAAAGGAAGGTACAGAAGTATGATAAACAAAGATGAATATTACAATGTTGGGATTAAGGGTAAAAACACTAGGAGGATATGATTTGTGTAGGGAAAACTTCACTACTGTATAGGGTGTTTCACTCGTAGGAGGGGCCCCACGTTGGTACCCCCGTAGTTGCAACAGTCTTGTTTGTATGTCTGTAGTAAACGATAACTCGGGGGAAGGGGGGCTCCCAAAAGTAAGAGGGGCCCCGAGTTATCGTTTACTACAAACACAATATACAAAGAAGACGGTTGCAACTACGAGATTACCAACTTGTAGTTGTAACACATGTATAACAATAACCTTCAAAAACAGAACCAAAGCAGTCGAAACATATATTTAATAATCGCCTACGTTATAAGTTTCTCCGTGTAATCTTTGTTTCCAACGATTATTCGAGTTATTAATGAATTATTCAGTGCTATTAAACTAAATAAGACATATAACGAGCGGTCTTGGAGGCGTAAAAACAGACAAAACAACTACGAGTTTCTGTCTAACTCTAAGTAATTTAATATTGCTAATACTGAATGCAGATCACACGAAAATACTAAATACAATTAGTTTTTTTTATGTGTAATTTACCTAGGTATTCAAAGAGGACTCGAGATCACTAAATTAATATTTAAAATAAGTTACTTAACTAAAGAATGGCTGGAAGCCTGGATTTCAGAATCATTCTTGCAACATAATGACGCCTTTATCAGTGAAGCAACACACATGGGTGCAACAAATAAATAGAACTCAAAGTTCACTTTATCTCTGGTGTGTGAGAGCATCAATTAATGGCCGGCTGCAACACGGGTCCATTAACCTCGTCATTTTAACTGACGTAAACATGGTAGAGAGCGTAGTACAGACTCGGTGCTGCCATGTTGCAATAAATACCATTGTGTGTACACCACCTCACATAGAGCGTATATAGTGCACAGGTGGATCAGCCCCCGAGGGCACGTCCACTAACACAAGTCAATTTTCTATACAATAAGAGTTGCTGGTGAACAATGTGCACTGTGAACGGACTTAAAAGCTCCATTAAGCCTTGCGTTTATCTTCGTCTGTATTTCTGTCAAGTGTAGTTCGTAAAGTTCAATGTAAGAAAATAAAAAATAAAACGTTTTTTTTATGAAATTTAACTTTTTTTTTACGTATATTGTACCTAGAATGTTAGGTGTCAACAGCTGAGTGTCATCTTCACAAGCTTGAGTACCTGAGTAACTGTCTTCCTTATGTCTCATCTTCACAAGCTTGAGTACCTGAGTGAAAGATTGCCTTCCGTGGGTCATGTTCTTTAACAGCGTGAAGTGAACAAATGTTCTCTCTGGATTGAACAAGTGAAGGAGAGATAACCGATATATTCTTCATCATTATTATTTCCTCGAAATGGCAAATGTAATACCTATTTACAAAGCAGGTGACAGGTCCTTAGCTTCGAACTATAGACCAATAACCTTACCTCCACAGTGGTAAATTTATGGAATCAATAATTGCCGAGGCAATTCGTAGCCATCTTGAAAGGCATAAATTGATTAATGAATCTCAACACGGTTTTACTAAGGGGCGTTCCTGTCTTACGAATTTACTAACTTTTTTTCACCAAGGTGTTTGAGGAGGTAGATCATGGTAATGAATATGATATTGTGTATATGGACTTCAGTAAGGCTTTCGATAGAGTTCCACATCAGAGAAATTTTTTCATGGGTAGAGGTGTGGCTGACAAATAGGCAGCTGCATCAATGGGAAGAAATCAGAGTGGGGGCACGTAACGAATGGTGTTCCACAGGGGTCAGTGTTGGGCCCTTTGTTGTTCACAATTTATATAGACGGCATAGATGAGGGAATAAATAGCGACATAAACACTTTGCTGATGACACCAAAATAGGTCGCCTTATTCATTTTAATGAGGACATTAGAGCACTCCAGGAAGATTTGAATAGACTGATGCAGTAGTCGGAGAAGTGGCAAATGCAGTTTAATAGACAAATACAAAGTTATAAACACTGGACAAGAAAATAACCATGCCACATATAAACTAAATAATGTAGATCTTAATAATACTGATTGCGAAAAGGATTTGTAAGTTCTGGTTACCAGTAATCTAAAACCAAGACAACAGTGCATAAATGTTCGCAACAAAGCTAACAGAATCCTTGGCTTCATATCAAGGAGCATAAATAATAGGAGTCCTCAGGTTGTTCTTCAACTCTATATATCTTTGGTTAGGCCTCATTTAGATTATGCTGCACAGTTCTGGTCACCGTATTACATAATGGATATTAATGCACTGGAAAACGTACAGAGGAGGATGACAAAGTTGATCCCATGTATCAGAAATCTTCCCTATGAGGATAGACCGAGGGCTCTGAATCTACACTCAAGAAAGGCGTAGAATTAGGGGAGATATGATTGAGGTGTATAAATGGAAAACAGAAATAAATAAAGGGAATGTAAATAGCGTGCTAAAAATATCTAGCCAAGACAGAACTCGAAGCAATGGTTTTAAGTTGGAAAAATTCAGATTCAGGAAGGATATAGGAAATAACTGGTTTGGTAATAGAGTTGTGGATGAGTGGAACAAACTCCCGAGTACCGTCATAGAAGCTAAGACGTTGTGTAGTTTTAAAAATAGGTTAGATAAATACATGAGTGGGTGTGAGTTGAACCTGACTAGCTTGTGCTAATAAGTCTGATGCCGTTTTCCTTAAGTGGATGTGATCTGACCTGACTAGGTGGGTCATTGGTTTAAGCCGGGAGGTGACTTGGACTTGCCTCGCATGGGCCAGTAGGCCTGGTGCAGTGTTCCTTCTTTCTTATGTTCTTATTATCGGAATAAGATATCTGACAGTGGACCACTACAACTGGATTACTAGTGTTACTAGTACTACTGCTGCTGCTGCTGCTACTGTTGCTACTACTTGTTCAACTGCTCCTACTAGCTCTACTGTTGCTGCTACTAGCTCTACTACTGCTGCTACTAGTTCTACTGCCAGTGCTACTAGTTCTACTGCCACTGCTACTAGTTCTACTGCCACTGCTACTAGTTCTACTGCCAGTGCTACTAGTTCTACTGCCAGTGCTACTAGTTCTACTGCCAGTGCTACTAGTTCTACTGCCACTGCTACTAGTTCTACTGCCACTGCTACTAGTTCTACTGCCACTGCTACTAGTTCTACTGCCAGTGCTACTAGTTCTACTGCCAGTGCTACTAGTTTACTGCCAGCTGCTACTAGTTACTGCCAGTGCTCGAGTTCTATGCTTCAACTTGTCGGCATATCTAGTTCTACTGCCAGTGCTACTAGTTCTACTGCCAGTGCTACTAGTCTACTGCCACTGTACTAGTTCTACTGCCAGTGCTACTAGTTCTACTGCCACTGCTACTAGTTCTGACTGCCAGTGCTACTAGTTCTACTGCCACTGCTACTAGTTCCTGCCAGTGCTCTAGTCTACTGCCACTGCTACTAGTCTTACTGCCACTGCTACTAGTCACTGCCACTGCTACTAGTTCTACTGCCACTGCTACTAGTTCTACTGCCACTGCTACTAGTTCTACTGCCACTGCTACTAGTTCTACTGCCAGTGCTACTAGTTCTACTGCCACTGCTACTAGTTCTACTGCCACTGCTACTAGTTCTACTGCCACTGCTACTAGTTCTACTGCCACTGCTACTAGTTCTACTGCCAGTGCTACTAGTTCTACTGCCACTGCTACTAGTTCTACTGCCACTGCTACTAGTTCTACTGCCACTGCTACTAGTTCTACTGCTACTTTCGACTACTTACAGTGTTAAGCACATGCAACAGCTGGCTATCTTCATTATGCAGATGTTGTCGGACGTGTGTCTAATACTTCAACTTGTCGGCAATATATACTATTAATATTATGATATTTCTAACTAGTCTCACCGCGGCCGCAGCTCTCGCTACTACTACTATTACTATTACTACTACCAAGTACAGTTACCGAGAACAGTACCCCCCCCCAAAAAAAAAAAAAAAAAAAACCTGGTTCCTGGACAGGGTTAGCGGAGTACCGAGACTTTGAGAGGCGACAACAATAAACTTGATGAATTCTCTGATAAACGTGTCAGGTGTGTTGCCGCGGGCCAGGAAGGTCGTTGTTAGTGCCATAATGGCACCAAGCATGTTGTATAACATTAGTGGCAGACGACTGCAGGAACAGCAGCAGCCAAGGGAGAAGAAAATAATGGAGCCTCTTATAAGTAATAATAATAATGATCTTAATTTCTACAAGTACATGTCCAAGGTACACGGGCCTAGTTGACTACAATGACATACTACGTACTATATAGAAAGCCTCTTGTTATGCAGAGCATATCGGGCAAATTAGGTCAATTTTGTCCCCAGGGTGCGACCCACACCAGTCGACTAACACCCAGGCACCTATTTTATTGACAGGTGAACAAGGTGTCTTAAGAAAACACGACCTAATGTTTCCACCCGTACCGGGAATCGAACCACGGGACATTAAACATGGTGTTCAGCTAATGAGTGTAGACAGAGGCTTGTGGTTGGTTAATTAGACTTAAAGCCTATCGACTACATAAGGGTCATTAAGGATGCATGTAACCTGTTAGCCACCACCACACAGGAATACTTTGATCCCTAAAACAATGCTTAAAGCAGACGCTCAGTCTGTTTAGAGATACACATCTCTCAGTGTATACACACACACATACAAATCCCTAGGTGTATACATCCTAGAGCAGGCACTGGCAACCATGTTTGCTTTTATAGCTGACTGAAGTTACCCTCAGCCAGCCTGACCCACACTATCCTCAGCCAGCCTGACCCACACTATCCTCAGCCAGTCTGACCTACACTATCCTCAGCCAGCCTGACCCACACTACCCTCAGCCAGCCTGACCCACACTACCCCCAGCCAGCCTGACCCACAGTACCCCCAGCCAGCCTGACCCACAGTACCCTCAGCCAGCCTCACCCACACTACCCTCAGCCAGCCTCACCCACACTACCCTCAGCCAGCCTCACCCACACTACCCTCAGCCAGCCTCACCCACACTACCCTCAGCCAGCCTCACCCACACTACCTCTGCCAGCCTCACCCACACTACCCTCAGCCAGCCTGACCCACACTACCTCAGCCAGCCTCACCCACACTACCCTCGGCCAGCCTCACCCACACTACCCTCGGCCAGCATATATCGTATATCTACCTACCTCTCCGTGTCTGTGTTTGTTTGTCTGTTTGTCTGTCTCTCTCTCTCTACGTTATAGTAGAGATAAAATAAACTTGGCCAAGACACTGAGTCCAGAATCTTTCATGGGTTTAAGCCAACACGACAGAGATGGATCAGCCAAAGATGAGAGGCGAGGGGCCGAGAACCGAAGATCAACACCCACAAACTCGGTTAGGTCAATACAAAGGCAAACACTGGTACGTAGCATTAGTGAGGGAGAAGACAGTGAAGGCACCACTGAGTCACCACTCTCTGCCGGCCCCATCCAATCTGACCCATCATCACAGTGATCATTCTCGCCACCCCGCTTGGGGAGAGCTTGGGAAGGGTTTTGGGAGAGGGAGAGTGTGGGAGGGGTGATGGTGGTGGTGGTGGTGGTGGGAATGTTAGGGCAGCGTCAAAGGCTTCTTTCTATCTAGGAGGGTATGGACATGAGTAGTATGATTCACAAGGTACATGTACCAGGAAAGATGTGAGTGATTCTAATATATATATATATATATAAAAAAAAAGAGTCTTAACCTTAATAATGCGTTGCTATTATTACCATTTTTAGTTATTTTCAAAATTTGCTAATATCAATGCTAAACTGATACTATCGAGACCGATGCATTTTCATGTTACAGATATCACAATATAATGAAAATATACCAATCGTAGTCCAAAGTCATAGGTGTTCCAAATAATGGTCTACAAATCACGGAGAATTTTGGCAAAAGGGAAAATATTCCTGCTATATAGACCGAAAAATGTTGCTGGGTTCTCTGCCAAACACTCAAGCCGCTCAAACTTAGCACAGTACGGTGACACATCGTTTACGATGTACGAGAAACGGGACACTAAAGGTACTCGCGTAATTATAAAAACCTCGACTTTGGCAGCAGTTAAAATGTGCTCCGCTGTCAGCAGCACATCACAAGTCACACACAAGAGGGGCATGAGCACCTGTAAACATGTAGTCATGGACAAGGTGTGCGTCACAGCCACTCTACTGAGAAGAGACTGTTGAGTGTATACATCAAACTGTATTCATGACGATTCTTCTGCATAAAGAGCATCAAACAACCGCGTCCAGGGGAGTCCTGCATAACTTGTTGCTAGTCTGTAGGACCCTAGAATCACGCCATTTGTCAAGAAGTCACTGTGAGGCAGTAGTAGCAACAGAGCGAGCTCTCAAGCAGTAATCCTCGCATCAGCATCCACCAGTTCATTACCAGTAACCCCGACATGTTCTTTTACCGGGCGTGGATAGCCAGGAAATGTCTGGTCTGTCCAGGCTGTGCTACGAGTGCCTCCAGGTTGACGGAAGTGAGCAATGAAATAACCTTGTGCAGGTATAGACCAGTAGGCCTGCTGCAGTGACAGTGTTCCTCACCTTCACGGAGCTCTCCATGGTGCTCACCTTCACGGAGCTCACCTTCACGGGGCTCACCTTCACGGAGCTCACCTTCACGGAGCTCACCTTCACGGAGCTCACCTTCACGATGCTCACCTGCACGGTGCTCACCTTCACGGTGCTCACCTTCACGGAGCTCACCATCACGGGGCTCACCTTAACGGAGCTCACCATCACGGGGCTCACCTTCACGGTGCTCACCTTCACGATGCTCACCTGCACGGTGCTCACCTTCACGGAGCTCACCATCACGGGGCTCACCTTAACGGAGCTCACCATCACGGGGCTCACCTTCACGGTGCTCACCTTCACGGTGCTCACCTTCACGGTGCTCACCTTCCCACAAAACTTTCTCTACAATAAACAGCATTTCAAACAGCATCAATGTATCAAGTTAGTAGTTAACTCATCAGACCAAGTTAAAATACGAGCATGTAAATGCTAAAATTATCAACTCTTCAAGAGTTTTCAATTTATGTATCAAACTTCACACAAAATTTGCTATTCTGGAGTACTCGGAGGCGCTATTAACGACCCCAGATACTCTTCTCTCTTGAAGTCATCAAGATGTTGACAAATTAAATTAATCAGGCACGGGAAAACTTAAGGTGAAGTCGCTATCAGTAATTACCGTGAGTGCGGCTTGACACCACATAAAACTCTATATATGTTTAACTCCTCTCATCCCTCTCGCATACCTTAATGATAAACCACAAGACCCGTCCTCGTGGGAGTCTACTTGGATGGCAGCTGGTGTCCCGATACACCTGGCTGGCAGGTGGTGGTGGTGGTCCCATACACCTGGTTGGCAGGTGGTGGTGGTCCCATACACCTGGTTGGCAGGTGGTGATCTCATACACCTGGGTTGCAGGTGGTAGTGATCCCATGCACCTAGGTTTGCAGGTGGAGGTTGTGGGAAATCCCATGTGTTTTCCCTCTCCTTAGCACCTGGAGTGCACAACACAGGGTGTATTACTAATCAGTGCTGCCCAATCAAGTCATTAGCGGAATCCAGTCCAAGAAACCTACCTTCCCATTTCTAGATAACTGGATCTGTTAACTCTAATTCCACATCGGGCAGTGTAGGAAGGGTGTACGTGTACATCTGATGAACTGATGGGGTGTGATGAGAGACCTTTCATGTGTGGCCAGAGCCAGTAACGTACATAAATACGCCTTCAATAGTACTGTCAACAGCCACTTACCGTCGTGATGTATGGAGTCTGTAGACAAGCCCAATTATGAACACCTTGAGATACTTGTACTCTGTCTAATTTAGCTTAAATACTTATAGGAGGTGGTATGATACATTAGCCTCTAGAGGCTTCATCACTGGCCCATGGCCGGGCTCCGAGAGTTTACCTGGAGAGGGTTTCGGGGGTCAACGCCCCCGCGGCCAGGTCTGAGACCAGGCCTCATGGTGGATCATGGTCTGATCAACCAGGCTGTTACTGTCGGCCGCACACAAACTGACGTACGAACCACAGCCCGGTTGGTCAGGTACTGACTTTAGGTGCCAGTTAGTCCAGTCTTGCAGATACAAACACTGGGCCATGACTACTGTGTTGCATAGACCCTTGATCAGTCACTCAGCTTAAGTAAGCCTCTTTTTACACTTAGGTACAGCCAGGTTAGTGTAACTGCCTGATACAGACTTGCATAGAGGGGAAAGTGTGTGGAGACGTGTTTACGAGATTCACCCCATATCAGTGTATAATTATTCTGGTGGAACACAGAGTACATGTCAGTGTATAATTATTCTGGTGGAACACATTGTACATATCAGTGTACAATTATTCTGGTGGAACACAGTATACATATCAGTGTACAATTATTCTGGTGGAAAATGTTGAGTGAGTGTGTGGGGAGTTTTGAACCAAGTGAGAGAGTAATTGTGGTTAGGGATCTTAATGCTAAAGTGGGTAAAAATGTTGTGGAGGGAGTAGTAGGTAAATTTGGGGTGCCAGGGGTAAATGTAAATGCATTTAGTGTACAACTTAATGTGTGTTCATTGTACAGTCCAGTAGGGAAAGTCTTTCACTAATCGAAAGCAAGACGTGTAAAGTCTGGTGTCTGAGTGGATGTATGACTGACGTAATACGTCAGTATGTTAGGTAAGACTTTTCTCGACAGTAGTGGTCCCATACGCTTGGGTGGCAGGAGGTGGTGGGCCACACACCTGGCTGTCAGGTGGTGGTGGTGGCCCCACACACCTGGCTGTCAGGTGGTGGTGGTGGCCCCACACTCCTGGCTGTCAGGTGGTGGTGGTGGCCCCACACTCCTGGCTGTCAGGTGGTGGCCCCACACCCTGGCTGTCAGGTGTGGTGGTGGCCCCACACTCCTGGCTGTCAGGTGGTGGCCCCACACTCCTGGCTGTCAGGTGGTGGTGGTGGCCCCACACTCCTGGCTGTCAGGTGGTGGTGGTGGCCCCACACTCCTGGCTGTCAGGTGGTGGTGGTGGCCCCACACTCCTGGCTGTCAGGTGGTGGTGGTGGCCCCACACTCCTGGCTGTCAGGTGGTGGTGGTGGCCCCACACTCCTGGCTGTCAGGTGGTGGTGGCCCCACACTCCTGGCTGTCAGGTGGTGGCCCCACACTCCTGGCTGTCAGGTGGTGGCCCCACACTCCTGGCTGTCAGGTGGTGGCAGGGGGCAGACAAGGCTCCCAGTGCAGCTATATATAAATGTTATCAGTGAGGATCACAGCCAGTTTATTTACACTGAGCCTCCAGGGATGAGACATTAAGTGTCAGTGTTTTAGAAGGCGTTTATTTGTACACTGATGTTTGCCTGACGCCCGTGTTCGTATGGGTGTGTTTGTAAACAGGGCGTGTATAGCGAGTCTCGTGTGTCTGTGTCCAGAGGTGATCTTACTCGCTATGGTCCTCCAGTCTCCCTGACCGGACATGGTCACCCCCTGGAGTGACCTTTCCAATGACTCCAGCTTGGACTTGACCTCTGACGTCTAAAGTGAACTCTGGATTTGCCTATGTAGTGACCTCTGGAGCGACCTCCTGATTAACGAGGCACCTAGTCGTTAACCTCTCCGCCAACTTATTAACCAAGGTTAAGAAATGTAAAGGGAAGAGGGCCATTACCATGAGAAGCTAATAGGTTAAATGGGCCATCAACTTACCTCCCACCCACCCTATCCTCAATGCTCACACTTTGACCTCCACGCCCACACTCCAACCTTCACGCCCACTCTCCCCGACCCTCCACGCCCACAGCGTCCCATCAATCTCCACCACTATATAAATCGTGCCACCATCTATCCACACTGTGCTCATCACACACTCCGACCAACACCCGAGTCATGATCCAAACTCACACCGTTAAGATGAGAGCTGCTGCAGGTACAGCAGAACGTTCTCTCCACAGGCACACTTAATATAAACATTCCAAGCTTAATAAAACAAAAAACATACATTAGTTAGAGAAATCGAAAAACAAGAGCTAAAATTTTATATCACACACACAATACCAAGAGAGAGAAATTGAAACCCTAAATGCTTTTTCTTTTAGAAATACAGAAGAGAAAAATTACCTCAATTACTGAGCCTTTACTTAAGAGAGACAGAATATCCACTAATGTTCAGTGAGTCATTTAGAATATTTAGTGACGCTGTTCAGTGAGCCATTTAGAATCTTTCGTGAGTACACCACGAACATCCATCAAACAAAGGAATTACCAATAAATTCCTATTTTCAAGAAGGAACTTTACAAGTTGGTGATCAACTGGACCGCGGTGCTTACGTTAGACTAACTGCACCAACAGCTTGATCGACCATTGGACAACCAGGTATGTCTGGTATGAGACCGTGCTGCACGAGTGACGACCCTCGGAACCATCTGCAGGTAAATCACACGTACAGGTAAGGACACGAAGCCTCCAACCACCATAACCATCATGGCACCATCTATCACCACCACCACCCCATCAATCGTCCGACGGCCACTTACCTTGTCTACACCATCTCGACACAACGTGCCACTTACGAGAGATTTCACCCCCACAACATGTTAATCAAGTGAGCCTATTATCTCTCACCTTAATAATTCTCATAATTACAATGTCTCAGATTAGTCTCATCTAATTTTCTCATTTCTAGACACGAAATTATGGCGAGTGAGTAAGGCCTAAGTGGCTATCTTTCATCCAACGAGGCGATTAATGTATTATTTTACAGAGGGATATTAGTGCCCAGAACTAGATGCAGCTAAACCCACCATAATTATATAAATTTAAGAGTAGATTTCTTCGACTCCGAGGTGGCCGGCCAGGCTCAAGAGTAATGAAGGAAAAGGTCCAATGTACCGAGGTCCAATGTACCGTAACATCAAGAGGTCCAGTGTACTCTAACATCAAAAGGTAACTGAGAGTGTCAGTTCACTCCAGATTGAGTGTGCCGTACAGAAGCACCTGGCTGACTTCACCGCTGTGACATGCCTGTGATCAGCTTCGAGAATTGTTTATTCTCTGCTGATGAGACGTGGTCAACATCACATGACAGAGAGAGAGAGAGAGAGAGAGAGAGAGAGAGAGAGAGAGAGAGAGAGAGAGAGAGAGAGAGAGATCTGAAGGCACAGTCACTTGCCAACCCCTTGGATATGTTAGATCATCTGACCACAAAGCTGTCTTCACAACACTGAAGATTCCAACAGAACGAGGTGAAGAATCAACACACACACCCTGACTGTGGGAGAGAGGAAACTGGCTGACCCTTTGCTCTGAGCTCGCCGCCCCTGACTGGAATGCTCTTCTCCAAGGTGATGTCGACAACCAAGTGAATGCCTTCACTGAACACATTCTTAATTTCCAGAAATTGCTTCTGCTAAGTACAAGGCTTTGAGAAGGTATAAGAAGCATCCCACTATCTAGAGCAGGAACCTGCATAGCCAAGCCTGTCGGCAGATGGAAGAGGTCCAAAAGTGAGCCATCTCTAAACGGGAGGCTGAGACAAAAAGAAAGCTGGTTCAAATTAATCTCTTGTTTACATTTTTCTACCAAGTAACTAATGAGATCTACTAACTTTTGTTTATACATTTTCAACTAAGTGGCTGGGTGAGAGAGAATCGTGAAAAAAATAATTAAACCAGTCAAGCATTTACCACTGGATAATTATGCTAATCAACGAAGCAGATTTGTTAAGTCAGATAATGTATCACAAACCGAATTTATTTAATGTAAATTAAATGCAGCAGCCACCTTCTGAGAGGTGCATGTAGGCGAGCACTTTACCACTTAACACAGCACCTCTTACTCCACTTAATTAAGCACTTTACCACTTAAAATGCTTAACAGAGGATGACATACACCTGTAAGTTCATTATAATATGTTAAAGGAGTAGCGCTGAAGCCGTATGGATGATAATTAGGTTTGGTCTGAAGAAAGGGTAGGTCTAATTCCTCGGTGCAAGAGCTCTTCACCGGAATCAATTAGCCGACAAATGAAGAGAGATTTCGACCTAGAAAGCCACTCTCTACACATCAACGAACTCTAATGAATTCGTGCCCTAATTCACTCTTAATACTGTGCACTACCTACCTGGAGGGTATTCCGGGGGTCAACGCCCCCGTCCTCGGTCCACGACCAGGCCTCCCGGTGGATCAGGGCCTGATCAACCAGGCTGTTACTGCTGGCCGCACGTAGTCCAACATACGAACCACAGCCCGGCACCAACTTTAAGTATCTGCTCAGCTCCCTCTTGAAGGCAGCCAGGGGTCTATTGGTAATTTCCCTTATGCATGGTGGGAGGCTGTTAAACAGTCTCGGGCCCCGGACACTTATTGTGATTTCTCTGGGGGTATCAATGGCGCCCCTACTTTTCACTGGGGGTATTTTGCACCGCCTGCCCAGTCTTTTGCTATTTTAGGGAGTGATTTCTGTGTGCAGATTATGGACCATTCCTTCTAGGATTTTCCAAGTATAGATTATGATGTATCTCTCTCGCCTGCACTCCAGCGAGTACAAGTCAAGTGCTTCCAGGCGTTCCCAGTAATTAAGGTGTTTGACGGTAAAGGTTCTTTGTACATTATGAATCTTGGGACTAGGAACTAGTGTGCCCTAAATCACTCTTAGGAACTAGTGTGCCCTAAATCACTCTTAGGAACTAGTGTGCCCTAAATCACTCTTAGGAACTAGTGTGCCCTAAATCACTCTTAGGAACTAGTGCCCTAAATCACTCTTAGGAACTAGTGTGTACTCTTATACTAGCTTCTCCCACTTCAGCACTTAGGGCCTCCACAACAATTATTTTATGTGGATCAAAAGTCCCTAAACACTCAACACCTACACACTCCCCCTCTTCCCAAGATGCATAAACACTTATTATTACCCACTTGCAAGGTGGGTAATAATTTACACACTTATATTCCCACTTTTATTTCCACATTTGATCACTTAATATTACCGCTACTCCTTAGCTATGATTCTCTCGGATACATCAGACCTAATCCTATTTACACCCCCCATCCCCGATTTAAATTTTGCACACCAACAGCGGAAGAGTTGGTAAGACTGAGAATGAAATTAGCATAGGTAGGTCTCGTCTGTGGAATTCTTGAACTCAACAAAAAGGTAGAACATCGCTTGGCCGAAAACAATTCATGACAAAATTATGGGAACGTAATTGAGACTTGCTCATTTTGTCAGGAAATGTGATGGCTAATGTTACTGTATTCATGAGTAAGGCGTCATCACTGCTGAGACTGGCATTTGTTGACGTAGACATTAAGAATTCAGGTGCGCAGGTAAGTGCTTAGCGAGAGAATCGGTTCAAATGAAACCACCTAACCAATCAAAATACAAAACCTCTGATATCAGTTCAACTTTGCTTTATTTACTATGACATCACCAAAGTTCAAGTCTTCTCCGCCAGAAACTATGATTGGTAGCATCATCTCAACACTCATTCAGAGACCAACAACGCTGCAGACACCTCTTGTTGTGACACCACGAGATAAGTCTATTAAGAAACTTTACAGCTTCGGAGTTGCATCTTCGCATAAAGCTTCGAGATTTAAAGCACTTGCAGAACAAGCAGCAGCAGCAGCGCAAAGTCAAGAACTAATGAGACTCTCATGAGATGGACCAGTACAAGCCGTGGCAGACACCTTTGATGCAAATGTGTCTTCCCAGAATGGTCTCCAGTCTATACCTGCACTGGCCATACTCACTCTTGTTAACTACAACCTAAACACTTCAAGTTCCCACTAAGATAGGTCACTCAGGGCTACTTACCAATAAAAACATTTTTATACACAACACAAAAAAATAATTAATAGGCAATAAAAGCTACGAACATGGATTAAACACTCAACGTAAATACTGTCATACCAAGTTAAAATAACTGTTTGTTCCTGTCTCGAGACAGAGGAACAAACTTGAAACAGCTCCATATATTCCTCTTCAACATAATCAAGGACCACAAATGGCTGCTGATGCCAGTTATTTTAACTTGGTATGACAGTATTTACGTCGAGTGTTTCATCCATTTTCGTAACTTTTATTGCTTATTAATTTTATCTTCATTTTTATTGTGTTGTGTATGTAAATATTTCTACTACTAAGAGCGCTGAGTGACCTTCAGTATTTTGTAAATATAACTACTACGGTAACTTTCAACACTGGTGAGTCACATTTACAACAGGTTACAAGTATTATTCACAAATTATTTTTGTAATGGTATGGCATTTTTTCCTGAATAAAATTGCCTATTTTGAGTTTCTTTAAGCCTTAATGACTGATGCATCATAAACAGGAATAATACTTGTATATCTAGCTTGTGTAAGTGCAAATTTGCCTCTTTAGTTAATAATATTGGAATGTTGGATTGTGTAATATATAAAAGACCATAACAAGACAAAGATCACAACAGCCAGGAAGATGACGGGGTGGGTATTGAGAACTTTCAAAACAAGGGAAATAATGCCGATGGTGACACTATTCAAATCGCTAGTGCTCCCTCACTTAGAATACTGCTCAGTGCTGACGGCCCCGTTCAGGGCAGGAGAAATAGCAGAGCTGGAACTAATCCAGAGATCGTTTACGGCTCACATTGAGCCATTGAAACATCTAAATTATTGGGAACGCCTTCAAGTATTGAACATGTACTCATTGGAGCGGAGGAGAGAGAGATACATGATAATATATACTTGGAAAGTACTTGAGGGCCTGGTCCCAAATATGCACACTGCCATAACAACATACTGGAGTGAGAGATATGGGAGAAAGTGTAAAATAAACCCAGTGAGGAGCAGGGGTGCGGTGGGGACAATACGGGAGCACTGTATTAACATCCGGGGTCCCAGACTATTCAACATCTTACCAGAAGATATCAGAAACACGGCTGGAACCAGTGTAGAAGCCTTCAAGAGGAAACTGGACAAGTATCTTCATCGGGTGCCAGATCAACCAGGCTGTGATGGATATGTGGGGCAGCGGGCCTCCAGCAGCAACAGCCTGGTTGACCAGGCAAGCACCAAACGAGCCTGGCCCATGGCCGGGCTCAGAGAGTAGATAAACTCTCGAAACTCTTCAAAGGTATATCAAAGGTATAACTTGAGAATGCGTCTTCTGATCGGCTTTAAACTTCTTCTCGAGGTTAACAGCATGAACATAGAGCACTACAGTAGGCCTACTGGCTCTTAATATGTAGGTCCTTTTCACTGATACATTTGTTTAACTTAAGACAGAAGTTCTTCGTGAATAAACGATCTCTTCGACTTATACACGAGTTTTTTTTTTTCAAAGGAACTTGTACGTTGATAGAAGTTGTGCAAATTTTAATTTGCAATTTTTAATAAACTGGTTTCCGTGCAATAACCGAAGAGTGCTTCTTCTGATAGGCTTCAAACTTTAAATGGTGCTGTATCATACTTAGATACTTCAATATTTATATAGAAAACCGCATTAGAAATTTACGCTACAATGTGTACTCTTCCTCTTGCGTGTACTAAGGTAGAAGGGACTGGGTTAATGTGACACGGGGATACCTTCCTAGGATAACACGCCGACCGGAAATAAAAATAATAATTATTATTATTATTATTATTATTCAATACGAGGAATTTCAGGGGACTGGACCTGCTGAGCTGGTAAGGTATAAGGCGGTGTGGACCTGTACTGCATGTGAGAGGGAGCACTTGGTAAGAGCAACACTTCTTCAGTGTCTAAGATCTATTTACACACCACCTCCATACAGGTTTAAAACATTTTTTTTGGCTCGGGCATTTTCATCTCGGCCCTACAACATATATGACACACACACACATGCACTCATACACACACACACGCACGCACACGCACACACACACACACACGCACTCATATCTACACAAAGCCACCTATATCAACTCATTCCACTCAGGGAGAGAGAAGGGTGATGAAGGATTTACAAAACACTCTGACCCATGAGGTCATTTATTGCGCATGTCATTAAAAAGTTATATACATGTATACTAACATTATTAAACCATAACGTCAATATTAACATCCATGCAAGAACAACAAAACACTATAACCACAACTTACATCACTTATAAAAAACATTAAATCATTAGAATGAAAAGAATTTCCTAAAATTTCCCCGAGGTCACTAAGGGATAGCTTTTCGATTTTGCAGCGAAGATGATAGTATATTGTGCACCCCATATCCATCCTGTGGACAGTAGTGTTGGAACATATGGATACACAAAATTCCTAGAGACTAAGCCCCAAAAATGGGTAAATATGAGTACGCCTGAACATAATTTACAAAGAATAAACAGAAAAATAGACGGGGATTCGATCCGTGTTGCTGAATGGTAGCAGGTCTAGCGCTCTACCACTTAACCACGAGGCTTCTAATAAGAAACTTTCACAGACAGCACTGGTGTCCATTCTTCTGTTTATTCAATGACAGTTATTTCTTACAACTACCTCGAATTCATATATTTACAATTTAGGGTTCATCTGCTACAAGTAAATTTAGAATATTAGCATAAAATGTCAATCCCTACAAATACACTTATAATTATATAAACCAAGACTCAGGTTCAAAGGTCGAAGCCATGGGCAAACAGTTAAAATGTGCTTCACGGTCACAAGTCCGCCACAAATCAGTCAAACACGGGCTCAAGTGCCTGCAAACAGGTGGCTATGGGTGAGTGTATCCTCAGTCTACAAACAATCATCACACTAACTATTGCTGTAGACAGAAAAAAGCCAAACACCCCCGTCTTAGTTTTTTTTTTTTTTTGAAAGTCTGTAGGGTCCACCAAGGCCGCCATTACCCAAGGCTATGAAGTCACCGAGACAGAGAAGTCTGCTACGTTGTGCTCAATGTAGCAGTCTTCGCCTCATCTGCTACGTTGTGCTCAATGTAGCAGTCTTCGCCTCATCTGCTACGTCGTGCTCAATGTAGCAGTCTTCGCCTCATCTGCTACGTTGTGCTCAATGTAGCAGTCTTCGCCTCATAATCAACATCCAACACAACTACACGTGCTTGCGCCAGGCGTGGATAAAAGGGGCTAAGAGGCAGTAGATAGAAGTTAACTATTTTACCATCATTTCACGACATATTTTCCCTTGAAGGTTGCTGGGCTAGAATAGGCAGAAAAATTGTAGACCAGGGATACTAGAAATAGTGTTAAAGAAGACCTGAATGAAGTTAAAATTTCAGAAAATTGCTTCTAGCTAAAACCTTTGATCCTGAATTTTCACTCCATCAGCTGGCATTTGGGAATGTATGTTTTGAGTTTGGTAGAATTCCACTCGTTCATTATCATGAATGAGATAACTAGAAAATTGTTTTCCCAAACGACCACTAGAGGAAAAGACTACACTGCCTAATGTTAGAAAACTTTATTTAATATATCTGGTAATAGTTACAGAGTTGTGTATCCAATTTTTCTAAATAAAAAAATAATAATAGCTTGTGCTGTAATTTTCGTGAGTTTTGTGAAGAGTTTTTAAGAAAACTGCCAGAAACTAAGAGGCATAAAAAACAAATAAGTTTATTCCCCAACTGGGATAAACATTTGATCTGCATAAACGAGCAAAACCTTACTTTAAACATTAATATTTACAGCGTGAAAACGTTTTCTAATCTGGATTTTAATACTGCTAAACTAGCAATGTTTAGTGGGACCCTTGTGTGTGGAGACTGGCTGTTTGGCTTCAACAAGCTCAGAAGAAACATGCCACGGAGTGACTTTGCATACAAATAACTATTCTTGCAGTTACCCCTCCAGTCCAAGGTTCGTGTTCCACATATTGCAATCGGGTTGAACATGTCTTCGTTTTGTAATGAGGTACTGTAATCGTTACACTTTGTATATAATGGATAGTAGAGCCATAAATGGTTTTACATGTTAAGTTTTCCAAGTGCCAACAATGTGCCAGGCATCTAGCCTTAACCACACTACTCAACAACTGTTTACCCGTGCATTGATCATCGCCTTGGCGGCCAGGTATTTGACCAAGCTTGGTTAGGAGCACTAATCAGCCAGGCTGTTGGTACTCGCAACTTCTACTGCGACGTTAACGCCTCAGCACCGTTGACCAAGAATATTATTATAATATAAACTAAGCGCTAAGCCCACCAGGGCCATACAGCACTGCTTGATCAGGAATAGAATGAAGGAATATATGAGGTTCTCTCTTAATGCCAGGCATCTGTGGGTCGTTCAACTAATATTTATTGGAAGTTCAAAAGCCTTGCTGTCTTTATGTTGAGATGAAGCTATCTTAACTTGTTTACGACACCTCGCTTCCCACTGAAGAACCTTTATGCATTCTCCCGTGCCTTATTAAGGAATTATTTAAGTGTGCAGATTCAGGACCAGTTTTAGTATTTCCTAAGTATTAAATATCAACTATATGTATTTTATGATAAAGCTTTCTCACTTATGCGTTAAATAATATATGTTTTTTTTATGTGCGAAGAGTTAATGCGTTGAGTGGATGAGTACAGTTTTCTGGCATTATTATACAGCAATACACTTGTTTAATTTGAAAGTGTCTTTAACATCACTGGCTAGGCGTCTATTTTATATGAAGTTATTTTAACCAGTCTATATATTTATTTTTGATGTAGTTACCATGTTACCACATAAAAATAAGATCTTCAGATATGATTACAGTCTCATACAGGTGTCGTACAGTTTCTTTCTGCTCTTTGATACATCTTTATTCTATTATGTATTGTGTTCAACTTCAATTTTTTTTTTTGTAAACTGGAGCTAAGCAACTGGCTTACTCTGAGTTTCCTCTACAGTCTACTGGATCTACTCTTTATGCCGACTCGGAGGTTACACATTTCTCCCGATGTGCTCATTTATACCACGGGGGCATTTATACCCCATTGTTATTTATAACAAATGTGGCTTTTATAACACGGTAGCGTTTATCCACAGTGGATATCTATACCACCGTGGGTTTTTCATTAGCCTTCAAGGGCAACGAGTAATAATTAATTTTTCTCGTCATGGGAGAATGGTAGACTGCAGAAACGAGTCTCTCTCTCGGCCCATGTTGACCTGATGTGTTCTTTCAGCTTTAGTTGCCTCGCCTCCTGGAGGTCATTAGCACCGGTCCGTATACACGACCGCCCAGGGTAAGCTCCCTGATATGTGTACAAATGTGATTACATAAAAATGTAGAAGAAAAGGAGGGTTCTACCACAAGTGTGCCTCACTCCTCGACGTACAGGAGCGGTAGATGGCCCGTGAACATGCCTCGCCTTTCTCAGTAAAGGAATCTCGCTTCTCGCAGTATATGGGCCGTGAACGTGCCTCGCCTCTCCCAGAAGAAGAATCTCGCCTCTCGTGATAAAGGGGCCCCGAAAGTGCCTTTCCTCTCGCGATGGAGGGGCCACGAGAATGCCTTGCCTCTCACATGTCCAAGCGTTGAAGAGCTGCGTCTTGCCCCGGCAGCCAGCACCACAAAGAACCAGTTATCTACACTGATAATTTGCTGCGGCAGCCTCTGGGAGAGGCCGGTGTGGGAGTGTCTCCCTTAAGGCATCGACCACCGGCCAGGCTCCACAACTCCACACGCTCAACTTGCACTGCCTCGCTCCTCGTAACAGATAAAACATTAGTTTATAAATAATATACCCACTTGTACCCCTGTTCGCTCTTTAAGAGCATAGTTCCTAGGCCTATTTATATATCCATATATTCTTGTACTACCCTCTGCAGGAGTTGCATGGAGCGCACGACGAACATAGCCGCTTTAGAGACAAAATCTAATCTCTCATCTCACCTTATGTGGCTACCTTGTCCCAGGAGCCTTAATGGAGTTCAGGAGTTTTTGCACTTTATTCCTGTAACCTACCAATGATATACCTGTGACAGGTTTCAAGGTTGTTTTGCACCCTCGAGCTGGCCAACCAGGCTGTTGGTGCCAGTGTGTACCTTTTGTTTTCAACTGTTTGAAGACCAACCACTGCATCTTAGAAGTTTCCACTCTGTACTCACCACCATGTCCTGCGACATCGTCTTCAGTGTAGGTTGATAATTCCCAAGTGCTAGTAACTCCAGCTCTGCTTTAACGAAACCTTTGAAGCTGTCGTAGTTATTGAACACGTAATGGAATGTTTGAAAATAACCTCACTGCTTTACAGAAATTTCGTGTTCCTAGTGATATAATAATAATAAAAAAAAAATCCCCCACTACCGCCTTTATACCAGCTCCCAACCACCGGTTGGGCGACGGCGGCGACGACGGCGGCAGCAGCACAGCATGTCCGTCAGGAAACATTCTCCTAACACGGGTCTTGATTAGATGATGCCCGTCAACATTCAAGCATCCGCTGGCCTACCTCAACTGGATTTTCCACCCCACTGTGTTTATGAGGGTCGAGACTCAGCTCCCGGCCCCTGCTTCCTACGCTACTTCATCGGCATCACTTACTATATTTACTCTTGTAGCTGTGTCCTGAGTTTCCCTTCACCTCTGCATCCTACACACAATTTTTTCAACAACCTGAGTTTACATTCCAGACTTCTGGAACCAAGCACTTAACTCCAGACATCTGGAACATAAGAAAGGAAGAACACTGCAGCATGCCTACTGGCCCATACTAGGCAGGTCCTCAAACTCAAACCCACCAACTCCAGACCTTTGGAACCAAGCACTCTCAACTCCAGACTTATTGGACGTATTCATCTCTTGCCACACTGTGGAGCACCTTATGACGATAACGAAAAAAAAAAACAAGTACCAAGCTAGATATTTCACACGAGGCGAAGAAAAATGAAACTTGGCGAACGCAGACATATAGAAGTCGTTCTTCATACGTCCGCCAGCATCGCACGTACTATTCAGACTCTCCTCAAACTGTTGTACTTCAATTAACAACGGACAGAACGGGCCAGAGGTTTAATTTATTACGTTCTTTCCGCCTTGTGTTGGAAGGCGGTACGTTAGAGCGCCGCTCAGGTCTTGCCACAACTCCTCAGCCAGCGCCGGTACGTTAGAGCGCCGCTCAGGTCTTGCCACAACTCCTCAGCCAGCGCCGGTACGTTAGAGCGCCGCTCACGTCTTGCCACAACTTCTCAGCCAGCGCCGGTACGTTAGAGCGCCGCTCAGGTCTTGCCACAACTCCTCAGCCAGCGCCGGTACGTTAGAGCGCCGCTCAGGTCTTGCCACAACTCCTCAGCCAGCGCCGGTACGTTAGAGCGCCGCTCAGGTCTTGCCACAACTCCTCAGCCAGCGCCGGTACGTTAGAGCGCCGCTCACGTCTTGCCACAACTCCTCAGCCAGCGCCGGTACGTTAGAGCGCCGCTCAGGTCTTGCCACAACTCCTCAGCCAGCGCCGGTACGTTAGAGCGCCGCTCACGTCTTGCCACAACTCCTCAGCCAGCGCCGGACAGCAAGCTTCTCATTTGCCTTATTGCACTATACACGGAGTACAAGCTGTGTGAACCACACGGTTTAACGCCTCTTTCTTAATAAAATAATAATAATTTGTTATTAATTAAATAGCATCTGTTACGCTGGTTGCCGACCTTTATGAAGAGCCGAAGCCATCACACACACCGTTATAATAATAATTATTATTATTATAATCAAAAGAAGCGCTAAACCACAAGGGTTATACAGCTCCATGTTATAATAATAATAATAATAATAATAATAATAGTTTATTGTGACATGATATAAAGATGTACAATGGGTTATAGGAATGGGGTGTACATACCAAAAGCCCCTAATATGCAGAGCATTGTGGCCAAACTTAAAATTAACTTACAACTAAATGGTAAAAATTATAGTAAACAATTTACAATAAAAGTATAGTTGAGTATTTAAGCTATGACATTTGAACATAACAATTTTGAATTATAATAGTTTTACAATTTTGAAGCATGACAGTTTTATAATATATCAACATAATAATTTATTTGTAATAATGCAATTTATTAAATCAGATCAAACAAATCAAATCAATTATTTATTGTTGCAATAACAGTTTATATGATCATTAGATGAGTTACAAGGAATACAAGAGTACATGAGAATGCATTTATTTATTTGGTAATGCTGTAGAAACAAAGTTAGATTAGGTTGCATTAATTATAACAAGTTTATGCATTTATGAGATATAAGTTTCAACATTTGCAGTAGATTAAGTTTGAGAAATTATTGTTCTCTGAGCAATTATGTAAGGGGTTTTGAGGCTAGGGGAGTAACACAGTGAATAATGTTATTTTGAGGCAGTGGAAAGTGATTTATTAACTTTGTAGGTAATTAAGTATTTTGTAGTTAGTTTTGGGTGAGTAGGTGTTTTTTTTAGCAGAGTTTTGAATCGATGTACAGACAGGGTTTCTTTAGTAATTATAGGTTTTCTGATTTCGTTATCACGTTATGAAATTAACCTCTTTTAAATTTAAACCAGCTCATGTTATAAACACATGAGTGTCTTCTGTAACCAACGTGTGAATAAGACAGTGAGGGTTTTGACATTTTATAAGGAAGATATTTCGTGCACGATGCACGAAACGTCTTGACAATAAAATGCCAGAACCCGCAATGTCTTATTTACACACTGTAAGTATACCCTATTGTTGTATTACCTCTTTAACCAGGTCCATCTTGACGCTGACACCCGTGAAGCCTCGTAGTGAGGCTGACACCCGTGAAGCCTCGTAGTGAGGCTGACACCCGTGAAGCTTCGTAGTGAGGCTGACACCCGTGAAGCTTCGTAGTGAGGCTGACACCCGTGAAGCCTCGTGTTGAGGCTGACACCCGTGAAGCCTCGTAGTGAGGCTGACACCCGTGAAGCTTCGTAGTGAGGCTGACACCCGTGAAGCTTCGTAGTGAGGCTGACACCCGTGAAGCCTCGTAGTGAGGCTGACACCCGTGAAGCCTCGTAGTGAGACTCTCACCCGTGAAGCTTCGTAGTGAGAGACTCACCCGTGAAGCTTCGTAGTGAGGCTTACACCCGTGAAGCTTCGTATTGACACTGACACCCGTGAAGCCTCGTAGTGAGGCTGACACCCGTGAAGCCTCGTAGTGAGGCTGACACCCGTGAAGCTTCGTAGTGAGACTCTCACCCGTGAAGCTTCGTAGTGAGAGACTCACCCGTGAAGCTTCGTAGTGAGGCTTACACCCGTGAAGCTTCGTATTGACACTGACACCCGTGAAGCTTCGTAGTGAGGCTTACACCCGTGAAGCTTCGTATTGACACTGACACCCGTGAAGCTTCGTAGTGAGGCTGACACCCGTGAAGCCTCGTAGTGAGGCTGACACCCGTGAAGCTTCGTAGTGAGACTCTCACCCGTGAAGCTTCGTATTGACACTGACACCCGTGAAGCTTCGTAGTGAGGCTTACACCCGTAAAGCTTCGTATTGACACTGATACCCGTGAAGCTTCGTAGTGAGGCTTACACCCGTGAAGCTTCGTATTGACACTGACACCCGTGAAGCTTCGTAGTGAGGCTGACACCCGTAAAGCTTCGTATTGACACTGACACCCGTGAAGCCTCGTAGTGAGGCTGACACCCGTGAAGCCTCGTAGTGAGGCTGACACCCGTGAAGCCTCGTAGTGAGGCTGACACCCGTGAAGCTTCGTAGTGAGGCTGACATCCGGGAAGCACCGTATCGATACTGACACTCGTGAGGCCTCATATTGAGGCTGACACCCACAAAGCCTCGTACTGAAGCTGACACCCGCGAAGCCTCTCATCATTGTACATAGCAAAACAATATTCAACCTGTGCCCATGGTGCCCCTGCTTTTCAGTGGGTATAGTTTAAACTTCCTCCCATATGGTTCATGCTAGCACATTGTTACGGAAGTGTGTAGATGTGGGACTAACCCCTCAAGTATCTTCCATGTAATAAAAAAAAATAAAGAGCTAATCATGTCAATACCAGCGCGAGGGGTAGGTGAAGTGGCAAAGGAAAGACCAAAACCAAGCAGTTCAAGCTCATGTTGAGAGTGTGACAGAAGACAGACAGATTAGTAACACAGTCGTTAAGGGAGAATTTAGACCAAGGACTATCTGAGAGGAGACGTTGTGTTTTCTATGATTATTGCGTCGTCGATCAAGACAGGGTAGCAATGATAGGGGTAGCAATGATAAGGCTTCGGAGGCTTCTTACTTTATTTGCAATAACGTGAGGGTACACAGGCAGTGTGTTTGTGCCCATGGCCCGGGAGGGCCATGCCCATTGCGAGGGAGAGAGGTGTAGGCCTGTTAACTCTAGGATGCCTGGACGAGAAGTGAGGAAGGAACATGGTAGGGCAGACTGAAGTGGGTATGGGCCTATAGGTGGCAGCATGAGCATGGCACGAAAAATGAACTCAGCTGGCAGACAGCATAGGCTGTCTATGCAGACAGTACAGGCTGTCTACATTTGCTCGGCCACACACCCATGGTCGACCCTGACTGGCAGTAAAAAAAAACTCAGTCTTTCTCTCGCAAGAACAGGGCACAGAACACAAAATAAAAACATACATATATACACATGTGGACATGAAAAAAAAAACTTCCTACAGAGAGGGAAGAAAAAAAAGGTGTGCTTCTTGGTATAAGGCAGTGAGCGTCGATGCATCACTGCACACCTTCCTGCGTCTGTCATCGTAGTAGTCAGTCACTGCAGGGTTCACTCAACCTGGGGCACAACCTGCTGGTGCCCTGAAGTGAGGCGTCGTCAGTATTCGCAATTGGACAGGACTTCTTCTGGCAAGCGAGACTCAGGAGGACATATTTCTCGACGGGTACTGTCGCTGGGGCTGTCACTGCTGGCGAGTGTGGAGCGAGTCGTGGCACAGACGACTTGGCGAAACATCTGGAGGTCGTAACAGCATACACCTTACTGCAGTGAGTGGGCTAGCAGTCAAAGTGACATCATCTTTGTGCAGGCTGCTCACTGAAACTGTGACACGAGGCTGACAGTCGCCTGCCGACAGACTTAACTGTGGCTTGATGAGTGTCATTCTCTCGACTGTTGAAGTTACAGCAGAGGATGGTCTAAGCATCCTCAGACTGGTCTCTACATATAACTGCACTCTGACAATCTGGAGGTGAAGTGGAAACGAGTTTTGATGGAAGAATCGTCACAGGTACGATTCAGCAGGATTCAGCAGGGCATCATGAGCGGCGAACATACATAGCTTTCTGTACAAGGGGCTCGGACGCTCGTAACTGACACCTGAACTGACTGATGTCAGCTGTCAAGCGCGCGGGAGCAGGGTCACACCGGGTGATAAAGTAACACTAGGTTCTACATTGGTCTGGGCGAACATATTGTGGTCCACACATAGCTGTGCTCAAGACCACACAGGACACACAGAAAACTGCACACACATACTGCACATGCGGTACAACATGGCTTACTAGCACTCACCTCTGACTTGTTGAAATAGCCGTGCTGAGCTGAACAACAACAGCAGAACATGCTGGTAAGGCTGAGCACGTGACTGAGAAACAGCGTGGGACACTGTGGCATGGAGTGGCGCTACTTCTCGGAGAAATTCGACAAATTTTCACCTGGATCCTGCTTGTACCTGTGTCTGGATGCTGAGATTTGCAGACACGACATCAGGATAACTCAACTCGTTGAGAGATGGATGCTTCTTGTGTAGGTGTGTAGGGTGATGAAGTGAGGACAACTTTATTCCTCTTCCTTCGGGAAGGATCGCAGCATCAAACGGTTAAGAATGAAATACTTCTGGCCTAAGATGGCAGCGGAAATTGCCAAGTATGTACACCAGTGTGTCTTTGTTCACAGCACAAGGGTACTGTCACGGGTCCCAATCCCATTCTGAAGTATCCCATTACAAAGGAGCCCTGGCAGAGAATTTCTATCGACCTGTTGACGAACTTCTCGACCTCGGGGAAGGGTAATAAACACCTGCTTGTAATGGTAGATAACTTGACACAGTACTGCGAGTTAGTACCCATCCCAGATAATGGCCGAGAGAGTCACAAACGCTTTTCGTGAACATATTGAACATACGTTTTCTGTCATATCTGCCCACGTGTCCTGTCAGACAATGGATCGGAGTTCATAAATGCCACGATGCAGGTTCTTTGTTCCAGATTTAACATTCACCAAGCCCCAGTAGCTCCACGCCACCCTGCGAGTAATGGCCTTGCTGAACATATAAATTGCAAAGTCCTGGAGGTGCTCAGAGTAACCGTTAACCCGAGTTGTACTACATGGGATGAGGCTATTCAAGATGTTCAGTGTACATTAAACTCTTCCCTCAACAGCTAGATTGGCGAGACACCTCATTTTGTCTTGTATGGCTATGATAAGTGTTTACCATACGAAATTGTTTGCTCCGCCTCGTAACTTATGACACCGATAACACCAGTGTAGCCAAAATGCGGACCACAGCTTGTTTTTCAGTGAGTACATGAGAACTTCATAAAAGCTACAGATAGGTTCACGTCTGATCACAATGCCCACGCTAAGGAAAGCAAGATGGAACCAGGTTGCAAAGTTATGTTGCTCAACCCGACGCAGACCCCAGGTATGCATAAACTTGTCCCCAAGTTTGTTGGTCCTTACCGTATCAAAGAAGCTCACCTTGACCACATGAAATATGTTGACCATGTGCAAGCCGAAGCAGAGCTGGAGACAAGTGTGTTGCAAAGCCACAATCAGACTCACACTAGTGACAACCCGTCTATTTCTTCACCCACTACCACTACGACAGATGACAGTCCTGAGACCAGGACAGCAGTACATTTCTGTGACATTGACGTACCTAGTGACTTGTCCGACTCCTACGCTAGCTATGCTAACTGTTTGCTTGCATAAATGGGTATTAATGAGCACACATTGTATAGTTAGTAAATAACGGAGTCAAGGTGGACATCATGTAAAAATGTAAAATTATTTTAGAAGGGTACCATTAGTATAACGAATTCCATGTAAATAATGTTATTGTAAGTATGTGCACCCAGTATCTCGTAAAACCTGTATAAAGGTCAGGGCAGTACCGCCCTTGTGTCAAATGTCACACCTTAGGAAATGCTACTGTCAGTCATTGTTTACAGATGTGAGGATGGTACAGCGTTCCAGGATGTACAGTCAAGCCTGATGCCCTAGCCCTGCGGACAACCTGTACATAGAAGAGAGACTAGTTCCAGTGCTGACATCATCTTGCTCTGTCCTCAGTTCAGCTGTACGATCATGCCAATTTTCTCTTCCCTCAGGATTGGAGTTTTTGAGGCCTGCTATATATATATATATATATATATATATATATATATATATATATATATATATATATATATATATATATATATATACAGTGGTCCCTCGGTTTTCACCGAAAATTCGTTCCAGAATGCTGTTCAAGTGCCATTACCGAACGAATTTACTTCCTTAAGAAATAATGTCACGTAGGTTAGTCTATTTCAGACCCCCAAAAATACACTTGCAACAGCACTTACGAAAATACACTTACATAAATGTTCGAGTTTGGAGATGCACGAAAACCGAGGGACCACTATATATATATATATATATATATATATATATATATATATATATATATATATATATATATATATATATATATTGTATATGTCCTTTTGAATTTTGGGTGAGCAAAAGCCAGTCTCCCCTGGGTTAACTATTGCATGTATTTATCTTTCACACCTTCGTGCCCACTAGTATTGTCGTGTCGAGACGACACGTGGTAGGTGGCCGAGCGAATGTAGACAGCCTATGCTGTCTGTTAGTTTCATAAATCGCGGCACTACCGAGGTCAGTGGGACACTATGCCCACCCAGCCTCACTTCCATGGCTTCCATCCTAGGACCAACATCCTACCCCTCTGCGGTCTGGCTTCCGGTCCCCTCACACTCTGCCCACTGTGTACTCACTCCTTCGTCTAATAAAGCCAATCTAGTCCACGGCCGTATCTCTGCAACCTACACTACCCCTTCGGCACTAAACTGCTGTTTAACAGAATAACAGCATCTACAGTTGAAGTTTATTCAGAATAAACTTCAACGTCTCATCTCAGATAGCCCTTGGTCTAAATTCTCCCTTACCGACTGTGTTATTAATCTGTCTTCTGTCACGCTCTTGCAACATGAGCTTGAACTGCTTGGTTTTGGTTTTTCCTTTGCCATTTCATCTTCCATGTATACATATTATCACGTAAACCTCTCTTTTTCTCTCTACAGAGTACAATTCAATTTTTTTTAGGAGCTCCCACTAGTTTAAACACTTTATTGATCGGAGTCATCTACACCGGACACTATTATAAACAACAGAGCACAAGTGATCTGACTAGTGTCAACAATAGAGTTGTTTCTCATTGTGAAAATTCTTATTATCCACGCGGTCATTTTCTGTTCTTCGCAGCATTTGCCTTACTGTGTTCTCTATGATGGTTATCTGATATTATACCCAAGGTTTTGGCATTGTTTCCTTCTTTGAGATGGTGGTCGTGTGTTTTTCACACAGCGCTCCTTTTGAGTTCTTCATTCGTTTCGTAGATGAACAAATGGAATTTGTCATTAATGAACATGCCGTTTTTCACTGTCCACTAAGATTTTGCAAGTTTTTCGTGTCTTTCATCGAGGCGACTTACGAATGACTCGAACCTGTGGCAAGTATTCTTTTATCTAAGCCTTGGGGTACTGAACTTATTACTTTGCTATGTTTACTTTATCTTCTATTCATTATCCATTTATCTACTTTATTTTATGGATTATCACTCCATGAGCACTTTTGTTAAGTGCTTCAGTGGAATCCGTAAAGACCGCATTTACAGTTCTTCAAAAGCCTGTATAATTTCATCATAAAGATCCAGTAGTTTTAACTCATTATCTTCCCAATCTAAATCCCTCATGACCTGGGTTGTGCAGGTCCCTCATGACCTGGGTTGTGCAGGTCATGTTTTGCCATAATATTAGTGATTGGTGTCTCGCCACAATGTCGAAGACTTACGATGCGTAATGTTAGTGTTACTGATCTGTATTTCATTTTTACCAGAACTCCACTGTGCAGAAGAGCTATGTTTGCACATTTTAAGGCCTTCACGATTTTATCTACGTCTAAAAAAAAAAACAGTGCTTGTGCCAGTGGCATTTTGCACTTCTTTATAATTAAGAGTTTCATGAATCAGTCACAGGTGCTGTGTGTGTGTGTGTGTGTGTGTGTGTGTGTGTGTGTGTGTGTGTGTGTGTGTGTGTGTGTGTTACCACTGTCTTAGGCACATGTTGATTATAAATTTGGCCTCTTGTGTGTGCGCGCGCGCAAACTGTCACCTAATTCCTCTTGGAATACTGGAGGATCATTGTTTGTCAGATACATGATTTATAAGACGCTCAGAAGTAATGAAAGAGAGATATCGAGCTTCAAACTCTCGTGTCGTTCAGTGAGTTGCTCAACTATGATTTGTATTCTTTCAGGATTTCTCTCATGTAATTATTGACATGGGTGCATGAACCTCCTGCGAGAGGTGGGTCACTTCGTGTTTTTTTATATGAATTTTGCATGTGTATAGAAATGTTAAGATTATTAAATCAAAACGAAGCGCTAAACCAATTATTATTATAATAAAAAAAGCGCTAAACCAATTATTATAATAAAAAAGAGCTAAACCTACAAGAGTCATATAGCGGCTAAACCCACCAGGGTCATACAGCTGAGAAATGTTTACAATTATTTTGCGATTTCCTGAAAGTCTTTTTATTCCCTTTGTGTTTTTCCCCTTTGTTTTTTTTTTCTGTTCATCAGTTGTGTCCAGGTTACCCAAACCTCGTGACAAATCTTTAGCCCTTTATGCTTACTGAATTTTTTAAGTGAACTTGTTACCTTTCTTGCCATTAAACTTTTTTTTGTAGCATATTCTGAGCCTCCTGGTCTCTAAAAGTGGTTATCTCACTGGGAAGATTTAAAACCAGGCCATCCAGTATTTTGAAAGTGTAAATTGTATTTATTTTTTCTCGCTAACATTTTACAGAGAACGGTTTTAAGGATTTTAAGCAGGTGTTTAAATGGATCGAATTGGGCAATAAAATTCAAGTTCTCTGTATAAGATAAAGTTCTGCAACCTTGAATGGGACTCTGTGTATAGCAATACTCCTGTCTAGACAGTGTAAGTGTCTTAATCAAAGAGTATCATCATTGGTTTTGACATCGCTTGTATTGAATAATTCTTTAACATAGCTTCATTTTTCCCCTTGCAATTGTGATCATAATACTAGTATGTTTCTTGAACGTAAGATCCTCCAGCACAGTTGTCCCCGACCCTTACATTCCTCTTCTATCCCGTTCAATGGTTCGATCTTGTTTCGCATTCTTCCACTTTTTATATTTTAAAAGTTTTTCACAGAAACTGATATTTGTCTGAACATTATACCTTTTTCCATCTCACTAGGATGGTGATAACTGCCTGAGGCCGTTATCACCATCCGGAGGATCAAGCCTCAAATCAGTGATGGCGCTGAGTGACCCACACGGATATAACACTTCCTGAGAAAATGTTATAAAAAAGTGTCTCAAAGTTTGCTGTGTCATACAAGTTCCAACATGGAGGACAGAGTATGATACAAGCTCTAACATGGAGGGCAGAGTATGATACAAGCTCTAACATGGAGGACAGAGTATGATACAAGCTCTAACATGGAGGACAGAGTATGATACAAGCTCTAACATGGAGGACAGAGTATGATACAAGCTCTAACATGGAGGACAGAGTATGATACAAGCTCTAACATGGAGGACAGAGTATGATACAAGCTCTAACATGGAGGACAGAGTATGATACAAGCTCTAACATGGAGGGACAAGGGGTATGATACAAGCTCTAACATGGAGGACAGAGTATGATACAAGCTCTAACATGGAGGACAGAGTATGATACAAGCTCTAACATGGAGGACAGAGTATGATACAAGCTCTAACATGGAGGGCAGAGTATGATACAAGCTCTAACATGGAGGACAGAGTATGATACAAGCTCTAACATGGAGGACAGAGTATGATACAAGCTCTAACATGGAGGACAGAGTATGATACAAGCTCTAACATGGAGGACAGAGTATGATACAAGCTCTAACATGGAGGTCAGAGTATGATACAAGCTCTAACATGGAGGGCAGAGTATGATACAAGCTCTAACATGGAGGACAGAGTATGATACAAGCTCTAACATGGAGGACAGAGTATGATACAAGCTCTAACATGGAGGACAGAGTATGATACAAGCTCTAACATGGAGGACAGAGTATGATACAAGCTCTAACATGGAGGACAGAGTATGATACAAGCTCTAACATGGAGGCAGAGTATGATACAAGCTCTAACATGGAGGCAGAGTATGATACAAGCTCTAACATGGAGGGCAGAGTATGATACAAGCTCTAACATGGAGGACAGAGTATGATACAAGCTCTAACATGGAGGACAGAGTATGATACAAGCTCTAACATGAGGGCAGAGTATGATACAAGCTCTAACATGGAGGACAGAGTATGATACAAGCTCTAACATGGAGGGACAGAGTATGATACAAGCTCTAACATGGAGGACAGAGTATGATACAAGCTCTAACATGGAGGGCAGAGTATGATACAAGCTCTAACATGGAGGACAGAGTATGATACAAGCTCTAACATGGAGGACAGAGTATGATACAAGCTCTAACATGGAGGGCAGAGTATGATACAAGCTCTAACATGGAGGGCAGAGTATGATACAAGCTCTAACATGGAGGACAGAGTATGATACAAGCTCTAACATGGAGGGCAGAGTATGATACAAGCTCTAACATGGAGGGCAGAGTATGATACAAGCTCTAACATGGAGGACAGAGTATGATACAAGCTCTAACATGGAGGACAGAGTATGATACAAGCTCTAACATGGAGGACAGAGTATGATAAGCTCAACATGGAGGGCAGAGTATGATACAAGCTCTAACATGGAGGAGGACAGAATATGATAATGATAACTCTAACATGGAGGACAGAGTATGATACAAGCTCTAACATGGAGGACAGAGATACGTATACAAGTCCTCTAACATGGAGGACAGAGTATGATACAAGCTCTAACATGGAGGACAGAGTATGATACAAGCTCTAACATGGAGGACAGAGTATGATACAAGCTCTAACATGGAGGACAGAGTATGATACAAGCTCTAACATGGAGGACAGAGTATGATACAAGCTCTAACATGGAGGACAGAGTATGATACAAGCTCTAACATGGAGGACAGAGTATGATACAAGCTCTAACATGGAGGACAGAGTATGATACAAGCTCTAACATGGAGGACAGAGTATGATACAAGCTCTAACATGGAGGACAGAGTATGATACAAGCTCTAACATGGAGGCAGAGTATGATACAAGCTCTAACATGGAGGCAGAGTATGATACAAGCTCTAACATGGAGGACAGAGTATGATACAAGCTCTAACATGGAGGACAGAGTATGATACAAGCTCTAACATGGAGGCAGAGTATGATACAAGCTCTAACATGGAGGACAGAGTATGATACAAGCTCTAACATGGAGGACAGAGTATGATACAAGCTCTAACATGGAGGACAGAGTATGATACAAGCTCTAACATGGAGGACAGAGTATGATACAAGCTCTAACATGGAGGCAGAGTATGATACAAGCTCTAACATGGAGGACAGAGTATGATACAAGCTCTAACATGGAGGACAGAGTATGATACAAGCTCTAACATGGAGGGCAGAGTATGATACAAGCTCTAACATGGAGGACAGAGTATGATACAAGCTCTAACATGGAGGGCAGAGTATGATACAAGCTCTAACATGGAAGACAGAGTATGATACAAGCTCAACATGGAGGACAGAGTATGATACAAGCTCTAACATGGAGGACAGAGTATGATACAAGCTCTAACATGGAGGACAGAGTATGATACAAGCTCTAACATGGAGGACAGAGTATGATACAAGCTCTAACATGGAGGCAGAGTATGATACAAGCTCTAACATGGAGGACAGAGTATGATACAAGCTCTAACATGGAGGCAGAGTATGATACAAGCTCTAACATGGAGGACAGAGTATGATACAAGCTCTAACATGGAGGCAGAGTATGATACAAGCTCTAACATGAGGACAGAGTATGATACAAGCTCTAACATGGAGGGCAGAGTATGATACAAGCTCTAACATGGAGGCAGAGTATGATACAAGCTCTAACATGGAGGACAGAGTATGATACAAGCTCTAACATGGAGGAGCAGAGTATGATACAAGCTCTAACATGGAGGGCAGAGTATGATACAAGCTCTAACATGGAGGGACAGAGTATGATACAAGCTCTAACATGGAGGGCAGAGTATGATACAAGCTCTAACATGGAGGGACAGAGTATGATACAAGCTCTAACATGGAGGACAGAGTAAGAGCAATGATACAGTCTAACATGGAGGGCAGAGTATGATACAAGCTCTAACATGGAGGCAGAGTATGATACAAGCTCTAACATGGAGGACAGAGTATGATACAAGCTCTAACATGGAGGGCAGAGTATGATACAAGCTCTAACATGGAGGCAGAGATGATCAAGCTCTAACATGGAGGGCAGAGTATGATACAAGCTCTAACATGGAGGGCAGAGTATGATACAAGCTCTAACATGGAGGACAGAGTATGATACAAGCTCTAACATGGAGGGCAGAGTATGATACAAGCTCTAACATGGAGGGCAGAGTATGATACAAGCTCTAACATGGAGGGCAGAGTATGATACAAGCTCTAACATGGAGGGCAGAGTATGATACAAGCTCTAACATGGAGGGCAGAGTATGATACAAGCTCTAACATGGAGGACAGAGTATGATGCTCAACATGGAGGGCAGATATGACAGCTCAACATGGAGCAAGTATGATAGCTCTACGGAGCAGAGATGATACAAGCTCTAACATGGAGGGCAGAGTATGATACAAGCTCTAACATGGAGGGCAGAGTATGATACAAGCTCTAACATGGAGGCAGAGTATGATACAAGTCTAACATGGAGGGGAGAGTATGATACAAGCTCTAACATGGAGGGCAGAGTATGATACAAGCTCTAACATGGAGGCAGAGTATGATACAAGCTCTAACATGGAGGGCAGAGTATGATACAAGCTCTAACATGGAGGCAGAGTATGATACAAGCTCTAACATGGAGGGCAGAGTATGATACAAGCTCTAACATGGAGGCAGAGATGATCAAGCTAAAGAGCAATGTGCTCAACATGGAGGGCAGAGTATGATACAAGCTCTAACATGGAGGGCAGAGTATGATACAAGCTCTAACATGGAGGGCAGAGTATGATACAAGTTCTAACATGGAGGCAGAGATGATACAAGCTCTAACATGGAGGCAGAGTATGATACAAGTCACATGGAGAGAGTGATCAAGCTCTAACATGGAGGGCAGAGTATGATACAAGCTCTAACATGGAGGGCAGAGTATGATACAAGCTTAACATGGGGCAGAGATGATACAAGCTACATGGGGCAGAGATGATACAAGCTTAACATGGGGCAGAGATGATACAAGCTTACATGGGGCAGAGATGATACAAGCTTACATGGGGCAGAGATGATACAAGCTTACATGGGGCAGAGATGATACAAGCTTACATGGGGCAGAGATGATACAAGCTTAACATGGGGCAGAGATGATCAAGCTTACATGGAGCAGAGATGATACAAGTTACATGGGGCAGAGGATGATACAAGCTTACATGGGGCAGAGATGATACAAGCTTATCATGGGGCAGAGATGATACAAGTTTCATGGGGCAGAGATGATACAAGCTTACATGGGGCAGAGAGATACAAGCTGTACATGGGAGAGGATGAACAGAGAGATGACAAGCTTATCATGGTGTGCAGAGATGATACAAGCTGTATCATGGTGTGCAGAGGATGATACAAGCTGTATCATGGGGCAGAGGATGATACAAGCTGTATCATGGTGTGCAGAGGATGATACAAGCTGTCATGGTTGCAGAGGATGATACAAGCTGTCATGGTGTGCAGAGGATGATACAAGCTGTATCATGGTGTGCAGAGGATGATACAAGCTGTATCATGGGTGCAGAGGATGATACAAGCTGTATCATGGTGTGCAGAGGATGATACAAGCTGTATCATGGTGTGCAGAGGATGATACAAGCTGTATCATGGTGTGCAGAGGATGATACAAGCTGTATCATGGTGTGCAGAGGATGATACAAGCTGTATCATGGTGTGCAGAGGATGATACAAGCTGTGTCATGGTGTGCAGAGGATGATACAAGCTGTGTCATGGTATGCAGAGGATGATACAAGCTGTATCATGGTGTGCAGAGGATGATACAAGCTGTATCATGGTATGCAGAGGATGATACAAGCTGTATCATGGTGTGCAGAGGATGATACAAGCTGTATCATGGTGTGCAGAGGATGATACAAGCTGTGTCATGGTGTGCAGAGGATGATACAAGCTGTGTCATGGTGTGCAGAGGATGATACACGCTGTGTCATGGTGTGCAGAGGATGATACAAGCTGTGTCATGGTGTGCAGAGGATGATACAAGCTGTATCATGGTGTGCAGAGGATGATACACGCTGTGTCATGGTGTGCAGAGGATGATACAAGCTGTGTCATGGTGTGCAGAGGATGATACAAGCTGTGTCATGGTGTGCAGAGGATGATACATGCTGTGTCATGGTGTGCAGACACTCGAGCAAGCACAACGTGTCCTCGGGCATAATAAAGGTTAATAAAGGCTCCTTGGGTTTTATCACAGGTAACAAGGCAAGGCGCCGCAGGGGTGGTGGTTGTACCTTGTTAAGGAGAGACCTGGGCCCCTAGCGGGAAGAGGGAAGGGGTCCCCGGTGCTGAAGATAGTAGGGGCCCCACAACTAGTCTTTCAACAATTCCAGTAATCTCGTACGACTGCGCATCCTCAGACGCATTTTATTCACCTCAATCTCTTAACGTTATATTCACAAAACGCACAAGAGTCGAGTCACAATCACTGGTCAAGAGTTGGCATAAAACACGGTGAAATACGTCACATACACAGTACTAGGATAGCTTGAAGAATCAGACACTTGTGCAACATTTCGGAATCTTTATTACAGAAACGTTTGGCCAGACAGTGACTTCTTCAGTCTAATTCAGAGAAGGTGGGAGATGAGTTTGAGGTAATCAGTCCCTTCCTGGAGTAGATGTTTTTAGTCCATCATCTTTCTGCTTTGTATTGGACTGATGAAGCCACTGTGTGGCGAAACGTTTCCCTAATAAAGATTCCTAATGTTGCATAAGTGTCTCAATCTTCAACTCGTCGGTTTTCAAAACCATTTATCACATCTGTCAGACACTGCAACATCATGGGATCTTGATACAAGAAATTCTTCAATACTTGTCCAACCTTTGGACGAAGACCTTCAACTAGTGGATGGTACCACTATGACCCCGCCTGCTCCTGCTTCGCCTCACCTGACTGCAGTATATAAGCCACCTTTACGGCCCTGTGCTGTACTTTCTACAAGACTGATGGACTGAACACATCGACTCCAGGCCGAGGGACTGATTACCTCAAACTCCTCCTCTCCTTACATCTTTCTGCTTTGTATTGGACTGATGAAGCCACTGTGTGGCGAAACGTTTCCTTAATAAAGATTCCTATATGTTGCATAAGTGTCTCAATCTTCTACTCATGTCTTATTACACAGCAACCTATGATCATATATTCTCACTACTTCAACCGAGAGACGTATACACTGGTGGGAAAGTGTTAAGCCCGTAGGGTTCGTACATCGCAATGAGTGCTGGAGGTTCGATCTTCCGTCCGCTAGTTGTAAAAACGGTAATCACGCAACCGGGTAGTAGACGAAACTTCAGCAGCAACAACACAAATAAGGAAAATCGCCCCCTTTGTCTCCCTACGTAAAGGTTACCTGGAGGTTCTTGTTGATGTTTCCGGAGATCGTCGCCCCCACGGGCCGGTCCCACACAGGTCCTGTTGACAGCCTGACCAGTGAAGAAATCACAGGTGTACAACAACCTCTTATTATGAGTGTCGCTGTGTGTAGAACTTTGTCAAGGCAATAGTGACTTGGAAATTCTATACAGAACGAAACTTAGTTATCCTCGTCATTACTATTGGTAGTCAGCCTCTGTATGCGGCCTGGTCAATCAGGCTGTTGGTGCCAAGTGCACATAGTCCAACATATACAACCCGGCCGCTCAAGAAATTGCTACCGGACCCAGCTTCAGCGGGGAGTGTAAAGGTGCACAAATTTATACCGCCATCAGAGAGGAATTCGTAGGAGCAATGTATCATGTGATTAACGTGTAATAAATACGGCGAAGAGAGGCTCCAGTGTTTCTAGTTTGGTCTCGTAAATAAGGTAGCGTAACGAGGGAATAAATACGATGTAGAGAGACCCCCAGTGTTTCTAGTTTGGTGAATAAGGTATCATAACGAAGGAATAAATACGGTGTAGAGAAGCCCCAAGTTTCTAGTTTGGTCTCATAAATAAGGTAGCATAAAGAGGGAATAAATACGGTGTAGAGAGGATCCCAAGTTTCTAGTTTGGTTTGGTAAACAAGGCAGTGTGATGAGGGAACACAGCGCCAAGTCTCACGACCACTGCCACTTTTGGCAATGTTTGTTCAGAGCCCACGACTTAATTTTTACCTGCGGGGTCTTGATAATGTCATGTTTCCTTCTCCCGGGTAAGGCATTAGTGCTGGTTTAATATTACTGATGCCAGACCCATCTATCTTATCTAACCTCCTGGGTCTTTACCCCAAGCACTACACTACCCAACCTCTTGGGCCTCATCCACACCCTATCCTACTCAACCTCTATGCGATTCACCCCCACCTCACAACCCTACCATAATTTTTGGGTCACCAGCCGCTCCCTATCCTACACAAATTCCATTAAATTCACCCTCGCCCTATCCTCCAACATTATACTCAGCCTCACCCTATCCTCCAACATTATACTCAGCCTCGCCCTACCTTCTAACATTCTACTCAGCCTCGCCCTATCTTCCAACATTCTACTCAGCCTCTCCCTATCTTCCAACATTCTACTCAGCCTCGCCCTATCTTCCAACATTCTACTCAGCCTCGCCCTATCTTCCAACATTCTACTCAGCCTCGCCCTATCCTTCAACATTATACTCAGCCTCGCCACTTTCAACATTTACTCAGCCTCGCCCTATCTTCCAACATTCTACTCAGCCTCGCCCTATCTTCCAACATTCTACTCAGCCTCGCCCTATCTTCCAACATTATACTCAGCCTCGCCCTATCCACCAACATTATACTCAGCCTCGCCCTATCCTCCAACATTATACTCAGCCTCGCCCTATCCTCCAACATTATACTCAGCCTCGCCCTATCCTCCAACATTATACTCAGCCTCGCCCTACCCTCCAACATTATACTCAGCCTCGCCCTATCCACCAACATTATACTCAGCCTCGCCCTATCCACCAACATTATACTCAGCCTCGCCCTATCCACCAACATTATACTCAGCCTCGCCCTATCATCCAACATTATACTCAGCCTCGCCCTATCCACCAACATTATACTCAGCCTCGCCCTATCCCCAACATTATACTCAGCCTCGCCCTATCCTCCAACATTATACTCAGCCTCGCCCTATCCACCAACATTATACTCAGCCTCGCCCTATCCTCCAACATTATACTCAGCCTCGCCCTATCCACCAACATTATACTCAGCCTCGCCCTATCCACCAACATTATACTCAGCCTCGCCCTATCCACCAACATTATACTCAGCCTCGCCCTATCCACCAACATTATACTCAGCCTCGCCCTATCCACCAACATTATACTCAGCCTCGCCCTATCCACCAACATTATACTCAGCCTCGCCCTATCCACCAACATTATACTCAGCCTCGCCCTATCCACCAACATTATACTCAGCCTCGCCCTACCCTCCAACATTATACTCAGCCTCGCCCTATCCCCAACATTATACTCAGCCTCGCCCTATCCACCAACATTATACTCAGCCTCGCCCTATCCACCAACATTATACTCAGCCTCGCCCTATCCACCAACATTATACTCAGCCTCGCCCTATCCACCAACATTATACTCAGCCTCGCCCTATCCACCAACATTATACTCAGCCTCGCCCTATCCACCAACATTATACTCAGCCTCGCCCTATCCACCAACATTATACTCAGCCTCGCCCTATCTTCCAACATTATACTCAGCCTCGCCCTATCCACCAACATTATACTCAGCCTCGCCCTATCTTCCAACATTATACTCAGCCTCGCCCTATCTTCCAACATTATACTCAGCCTCGCCCTATCCACCAACATTATACTCAGCCTCGCCCTATCCACCAACATTATACTCAGCCTCGCCCTATCCACCAACATTATACTCAGCCTCGCCCTATCCACCAACATTATACTCAGCCTCGCCCTATCCACCAACATTATACTCAGCCTCGCCCTATCCACCAACATTATACTCAGCCTCGCCCTATCCACCAACATTATACTCAGCCTCGCCCTATCTTCCAACATTATACTCAGCCTCGCCCTATCCACCAACATTATACTCAGCCTCGCCCTATCTTCCAACATTATACTCAGCCTCGCCCTATCTTCCAACATTATACTCAGCCTCGCCCTATCTTCCAACATTCTTACTGCTATAATACATTGACATAATTTTTTTTTTTAATATGTAAAATAATATATTTCGCAGCAAACTTAACTTAGCTGCCTCGTCTAATCCCGCTAAAATTTGGCACAATCCTCCCCAACACAACTAGTTTATATTTCTGAACATCAATGTATACTGGTACGTTAATTTGGTGATATTCAGAATGTTTCCGCCTAGTTATTGTAACAGTGATTGTACACTCTGATTGTCTGGCAAAACGATCGTTGATCTTGAAACATCGCAAACTCTTCCTATATAGAGCGACGCATGTATTCTCGTTAGTGTGTGTACACTCATCTAATTGTGGTTGCAGGAGTCACAGCGCCTGGTCCCGCCTTTTTGCTAGTCGCTACTAGGTCCACTCCCTCTTCGTATGCATGTGTGTGTGTGTGTGTGTGTTGATGGTAATCACGTCTCTAAAATAATATTAATACAGGGTTCAAGAGATTTACCAAACACTGGAACCAGTTAGTAATTTTTTTGTTAAAAGTAGTGAATAACATTAATTAGCTGCCACCATTGCCAGTTTACAGTTATTTTAACAATCTTCTATATTTATTTGCTACTATCGTGATTAATTCACTCACATTTTATAGACAGATGCAAAGGTTGTTGGAAGAATTTGTGAGAATATGTAAAAAGGGCAAATTGAAAGTGAACATTGGAAAGTGAACATTGGAAAGAACACTGTGATAAAAGTATCACAAATTCTAGGCAATGAAAGACTGGATTTCGGGTTGGGGCAATTGTTATTCCATTAGTGTTTGATTCAAGTCATATCCACGAGGCACGGGGGCGCTGACCCCCGTGCCTCGCGGGGGGTCAGCGCCTCGCGGGGGGTCGATTCATTCCAAGTCAAAGACTACAAAGCTGCAGAAAAATTTGAAGACACGACAATTCTCTCCGCTATTTAGGCCGAAAAAAATGGGATCCTCAAATCTGACGACTACGGTAAAGTGACCCAGGGTCGGGGGTCAAACTCCACCACGGTTTACCTTATGCCTATTCCGGAGGCCATCGCCCTCGCGGCCCGGTCTCGAACCACACCTTGTTGCAGGCTTTAACTAGGCTATCGTTGCTGGCCTCATGCACCACAGCCTGGTTGATCAGGAATTGATTTGATGAACTTGCCGAGCTTCCTCTCCCAAACAGCTAGAGGTTTATTGGTAGTTCTCCTTATACATGAAGGGAGAACGTTGATGAGTCGGGGACCTGTGACACTTACCGAGTCTTCTCAGTGTACTCGTCGCGTCCCTACTTTTTACAGAACGTATTTTGCACCGTCTGCCAAGTCTCTTGCTTTCATAATGAGTGATTTGGGTGAACAGGTTTAGCGCTACTTCCTAGAGCATTCTCCAGGTGTAAATTATATATATATATTATCTGTTTTTCTTGCACACGTCTAAAGGAATACAGGGAATTCTGGAGTTCCCATAAATTCACAAAATAATTCAGATGTTTGACTAAATGTATACGAGCAGTGAAAGTTCTCCGTACGTTTTGCAGCTCGACAATATCGCCTGTTTTGAATGTTGCTAGTATACAGCGGTAACCTGAACAGTAGTATACAGCGGTAACCTGAACAGTAGTATACAGTGGTAACCTGAACAGTAGTATACAGTGGTAACCTGAACAGTAGTATACAGTGGTAATCTGAACAGTAGTATACAGCGGTAACCTCAACAGTAGTATGCAGTGGTAACCTCAACAGTAGTATACAGTGGTAACCTGAACAGTAGTATACAGCGGTAACCTGAACAGTAGTATACAGCGGTAACCTCAACAGTAGTATACAGTGGTAACCTCAACAGTAGTATACAGTGGTAACCTGAACAGTAGTATACAGTGGTAACCTGAACAGTAGTATACAGTGGTAACCTGAACAGTAGTATACAGTGGTAACCTGAACAGTAGTATACAGTGGTAACCTGAACAGTAGTATACAGCGGTAACCTGAACAGTAGTATACAGCGGTAACCTGAACAGTAGTATACAGTGGTAATCTGAACAGTAGTATACAGTGGTAACCTGAACAGTAGTATACAGTGGTAACCTGAACAGTAGTATACAGCGGTAACCTCAACAGTAGTATACAGTGGTAACCTGAACAGTAGTATACAGCGGTAACCTGAACAGTAGTATACAGCGGTAACCTGAACAGTAGTATACAGCGGTAACCTGAACAGTAGTATACAGTGGTAACCTGAACAGTAGTATACAGCGGTAACCTGAACAGTAGTATACAGTGGTAACCTGAACAGTAGTATACAGTGGTAACCTGAACAGTAGTATACAGCGGAACCTGAACAGTAGATACAGTGGTAACCTGAACAGTAGTATACAGCGGTAACCTGAACAGTAGTATACAGCGGTAACCTGAACAGTAGTATACAGCGGTAACCTGAACAGTAGTATACAGCGGTAACCTGAACAGTAGTATCAGCGTAACCTGAACAGTAGTATACAGTGGTAACCTGAACAGTAGTATACAGTGGTAACCTGAACAGTAGTATACAGTGGTAACCTGAACAGTAGTATACAGTGGTAACCTGAACAGTAGTATACAGTGGTAACCTGAACAGTAGTATACAGTGGTAACCTGAACAGTAGTATACAGTGGTAACCTGAACAGTAGTATACAGTGGTAACCTGAACAGTAGTATACAGCGGTAACCTCAACAGTAGTATACAGTGGTAACCTGAACAGTAGTACACAGTGGTAACCTCAACAGTAGTATACAGTGGTAACCTCAACAGTAGTATACAGTGGTAACCTGAACAGTAGTATACAGTGGTAACCTGAACAGTAGTATACAGCGGTAACCTGAACAGTAGTATACAGTGGTAACCTGAACAGTAGTATACAGTGGTAACCTGAACAGTAGTATACAGTGGTAACCTGAACAGTAGTATACAGTGGTAACCTGAACAGTAGTATACAGCGGTAACCTGAACAGTATCATTGCCTCAGGAAAGTGACCCCAAGTCTGGGGTCACAAATCTCGCCACCATGACAGGTGCACCACTAAGGGAGCCATTATTTATTTATTATTATTATATCACAGAGAATCGTCATGTAAGAGTGATATTGCACCTGGGAAATGGTAGGTAACCAGGTTTGATCCCAGGAAGGAGAGGTAGCTCGGGTCCCTCAGATCAAGAACACTGTTACTGCCCCTTTTCTAGTCTCTCATTTCCTTCGTTCTCTCTTCACATTTTTTACTTCCTATTCCAGCTAGAGAGTTCCATCTTCTGCCATAACAGCCTCATTAACCTAGTCTGTAACTTCTTCCTCTGTCGCATTCTGTGTCCTTCACCAGCATCAAGACATTCCACATCTTAAAAGTAAAAAAAACATCGAAAAAATACACCGTGACGACATACACTGGTGGTGTATGAGAACAGAAAGTAAATATTACTATTTACAACAGACGGTAGGTAAAGAGAGGATGGGAAACACTGCCATAGACCAACACTGCTCTGGCAACCTCCAGAGAAACAAATACATCTCCTATGAATTAAACATTTGTAAATACAAGCAAAACATAGACTTTTGTTTGTTACAAACTGATAGGCATGTTTTGAAACTAAATTCGTATATACTGCGAGTTTAAAACTATAATTGTCTTTCTATACGTCCCAAAACAGTTCGGCTGCTATATAGGATATTATGAAGACACCTAGAAATTGTATCTCAAAATCTTTCGGTGGGCCAAGGAGCCGGAAACCTCAAACACAGTTTTGTGGTCACTGTGTTATGTCGTGAGGATGGAGGTAAATCCTGAAACTACTGTACAAGCAGCTGTAACATGAAACCTTTCTGATGCTTTAGAATAGTGTTTCAAAATGGAAACAAAATCGTCACCTTTCCTTCTAACCTCACGGCGTTTCTGTCCCTTAAAAAACGATAAACCAAAACCTTAATATATTTTTTTCTAAAACCATCTCGTATATTTATTATGATGAAGTACATCTGGGGGTCATTAAGAATAAAATTTCCCCTGTACATAAATACCAAGACCACTTAAAACACACCTCTCAAGACCACTTAAAACACACCTCTCAAGACCACTTAAAACACACCTCTCAAGACCACTTAAAACACACCTCTCAAGACCACTATCACACCATACTAACTCGTATGGTAGAAATTCCATTACTACATCACATGGCTCACTGTGGATGTATCACACATTAACACATTTTATTTTCATATAGTATAGTTTGCGTGTGTGTATTTATGCACGTATGTACGTGTTGTGCCTAATAAGCCGAACTTGTCGAATACTCGGAACACCCTTAATAATTGGACCTTCCCCCCAAATTTTTTTTATTGATTGATATATTTTTTATTAACAATGATGTAAGAATTTTTTTGCCCTAACCTAACCTAGAAACCTCACCTAACTTAACCTAGAAACTTCACCTAACTTAACCTAGAAACCTCACCTAACCTAACCTAACCTAACCTAGAAACCTCACCTGACCTAACCTAGAAACCTCACCTAACCTAACCTAGAAATCTCACCTAACCTAACCTAGAAACCTCACCTAACTTAACCTAGAAACCTCACCTAACTTAACCTAAGGTAATTTTTTCGTCAAAGTCTATTAAATATATCATAAGTTTATATTTAATATTACTTAAAATCAATGATATACAGTAGAAGCTCTGCATTCGGGATTGGTTCCTGAGAGTGTTCTGAATATTGGATCATATTTTTCCATAGGAAATAATGTAAAATGGACTAATTCGTTCCAGACCCCGAAAGTTACTCTTCACAAACCATTTTTAAGTCAGAATATTAGTTAATTAAACTTGTGAAATAACATGAACCAGCAACACACATGAACCCTCCAAGAATTTTAACTCCTGTTACCACAGTAGCAATTTTTATTGCGCCTTCATTTTTTTATGACAGAAAATACGGTAGATGTTGACCTGCCGTATTCCCTGGCTGGGTCAACAAGACGTATTCCATTTTCCTGTTTTGAAATAAGTTCCTTTTTTTTTTTAGTTCAATGGTGGTTCTTACAGCTTTCCGTTTAGGTTTTTTTTCCTTTACTATTCTTATTCGGGGCCATGATCATTTATTTTCAATAATAAAATAAAAATTTTAACACAAAGTTATACAAAAAAAAACAGCCAATAAATCACAAGAGGCCAGACAGCAGCGTCCTTCACAATCACAAGAGGCCAGACAGCAGCGTCCTTCACAATCACAAGAGGCCAGACAGCAGCGTCCTTCCCAATCACAAGAGGCCAGACAGCAGCGTCCTTCCCAATCACAAGAGGCCAGACAGCAGCGTCCTTCCCAATCACAAGAGGCCAGACAGCAGCGTCCTTCCCAATCACAAGAGGCCAGACAGCAGCGTCCTTCTCAATCACAAGAGGCCAGACAGCAGCGTCCTTCACAATCACAAGAGGCCAGACAGCAGCGTCCTTCCCAATCACAAGAGGCCAGACAGCAGCGTCCTTCCCAATCACAAGAGGCCAGACAGCAGCGTCCTTCCCAATCACAAGAGGCCAGACAGCAGCGTCCTTCCCAATCACAAGAGGCCAGACAGCAGCGTCCTTCACAATATTGTGACATTTCTCAACATCGGTACTTTTTTTCCTCTCGATTTTTTTTCAAAATACTACTGAACTTTACGAATAAAGGTGCATCCGAATACAGAGGTTCTACTGTATATATATTTTCGTTATGTTCAGATGTATTTTTGCAGATTTAAAGTATAAAAAATTTGTCACCCTGCATTTTCGGCATTAAACACCCTTGTTTTAGGCCTAATTAGCTGTTTTGGCTTATTAAGGACAATATATATATATATATATATATATATATATATATATATATATATATATATATTAAAATATATATATATATATATATATACATACACAAAATATAATTACATAAACCACACTTTGCAGATTATACTTTGAATAATTTTGTCCTCTGATATCGTCAAGATAACGTCTTCAAAGCATTTGTGGCTTATATGTCAATTGTTGCAGCCACAGTTCCCCTCAAGGGAGGTTCCTTGACGCTGGTGAGGAGCTCTTCATCTAGGGAATTGGATCTGTGCTCCAGTTCTCTGAATTAAGCCTGAATGCCTTCCACAAATCCCCCCCCCCACAGGCGCTATATAATCCCTACGGATTTAGCACTCCCCCATGATTATAATAATCCAGCCACGGTAATATATATTTGATTCTTCTTGCTCACACTGTTCCATCTTCCCTCGTGTTGACACGTCAAATGATCCATGATCACTAACGTTTCATCCTGCATGTTGCAGTCATGTATCCTGCACGTTCTAGTTACGTATCCTGCATGTTGCAGTCGTGTATCCTGCATGTTGCAGTCATGCAACCTGCACGTTGCAGTCACGTATCTTGCAGTTATGTATCCCACACATATTACAGTCACGTATCGTTACACCAAGAGCCAAGGAGGGAGTTAGACTAGTGTTGAGAGTCCGGCCTGTCACCAGTCTACCTCGTTCACCATCAAAAATCAACAAATTACAACTTTCCATGAGCACTATTGGCAAAGACTCCATGAATAACAACGCTATAGGAGCATAAACACACACCTGAAAAATGTATAACATTCGCTGCGAAATCAGATATATGTATGTTACACTATTTACTATGTATTTATTTACTATATTACTTACCTATAATACCGTATGAATTATCCCGCACACGGCTGATGAGCACAGTACCGTGTATGGCTAATGAGCACTGTACCGTGTATGGCTGTTGAGCACTGTACCGTGTATGGCTGTTGAGCACTGTACCGTGTATGGCTAATGAGCACTGTACCGTGTATGGCTAATGAGCACTGTACCGTGTATGGCTGATGATGAATAATGTGTTTAATACTGTATATGGCTGAAGAACTATATTATTATTATTATTATTATCAAAACTAAGCGCTAATACCACAAGTGTCATACAGCGCCGCTGAACAACTATATATAGGTATTGTTTTCTAAATAACTGAAGAACAATAATATGTATATCCTAAATAGCCCAATAGTAATAACTAATAACACAATATACGGCTGACGAACAACAATATTTAATATACTGTATATCGCTGAAAATTAAATAAATAAATAAATAAATAATATATATATATATATATATATATATATATGCATGCAAGACAAACCACGGGGAGATGGTCATTTTCAGCTGAAGATGTTTCACACCCTTCCCCCCCGCGTGGTTTGTCTTGCATTAACATCGCCTGTCTACAATAACAATAGACAGAGGAAGACACGTAGACACAGCAAGTTTTCATTGCATCGACGTTTCGATCAGCGAGAACTTTATCAAGTCGGTAAAGATGTTGATGAGCAAGTCGTGCTGTTAGTATCGTCGACACGTAGCACGTGTCGACGATACTTCTCTTTGAAACATTTGTTGCAACACTTTACCGGGTCCTCATACAGCGCCTGGGAACTACGACGGTGCATCCATACCTTAAGGATTTGGGGACCTCAGGGAACGTGGTCTGGCTGAGGACTGCCAGCTCCTGGACTGTCTTCAGCGTCTGGGGTTCAGCAGAGATGCCCTGGGCCCTGGTCTTGCGAGCCCGGTCCTTGGTAGTGCTCGACGCTCCGACCGTCGCATATGGAATAACACTCTGGAACTTATCCAGCTGCGACCTCAGTTCCGTAATCTCATTCTCCCGAAATTTTAGCTTCTGCTCCAGATCACGGATAAGATCGTCCTTCTTACCGAGGATCTCCTGTAACTCTAGTGAGCCCATGCTGGAAATGCACTGATTGACACCGTTCAACAAGAGCGACATAACCCGGCATACATCACCGTCACAGTAGCCAAACACCGACTAACCTCACACGAGGTGCAAGACCTCTTTCCAAGACACAGAACTGCCAAAGGGTGACTGAGCTATAATCAGCCTTGCGAGTGCACCTTATATTTTCATGCCAGATGTGGCGAAAAGCTTACCAGTAATGTATTTTAAAAGAGTATTAACGAGTTAGCGAATCTTGAGGAAACTTTTGCAAAGATAAAAACTGAGGGATGATCAGGGGAAATCAAGAGGATAGGGAAAGAATTGTGGAGTGGCTCCCCGAGAGGTTGGTGGCAGCCCTCTAGTGGCGCGCGGCCGAAGCAACAGGTGGGCAGAGGGAGGAGCTTACCATTCACATCTACAATACTATAGCATACACGTACCCACGTACGTACGTGTACACACACACACACACACACACACGAGGACACTGGTGGAAGCTGAACACAAATGAACTACGAGGATGTTAGGACGTATTAGTGTCGGGGTGGTTGAAAAATGGAATGCGTTGTGTCAGAAAGTGGTGGTGGTAAACTCAATACACAGCTTCAAGAGCAAGTGTTATAAAGGCCCAAAAGGCCAGAAGGAAAGATACACATCTTCACTTCAAATCATCAACATCTTCCTTCAAGATCATCATCATCATCATTATCGTTCCACATCTTCCCTCCTGTGCGGACATGTAGAATAAACTGAACCAAGGAACGGGAGAGGTTTGAACACCGTGTTATTACGATTTCGTGAGTCATGATGTAGAATAAACTCAGTGAGAAGCAGAGCCACCATAGTTAAAATGAGTCTTTATCCCTGGGCCAAGACTCTTCAGACTGTTACCAGTATATACCACAAACATAAGAGCAACAACGATTAAAGTTTTCAGGAGTAAACTGGACAACCCTCTCATGCAATATGAGATATGAGGGCCAGCAAACCGCTAGCACCAGCAGCCTGGTGGACCAGGCGGTCACCAGGGAAGCCTGGCTTCAGGTCAGGCTGCAGCTAAGTAGGTTACGAACATTAAGAAACGTGAATGTTTTTTTACAGAATGCTATAACGCCGGAGCCATCTGAAGCCCTTGCCAATTTCATCACAGATGCAAGACACGTTAACAACTCAGGAAGTAGAACCCAGGTATAAAATTACATTGGGTCTCGTGTGTCAGTTTGAAGACTACACCGTGTCGAATCCCTGACCCCTTGCATAATGTGGGTTACGAGAGGCCAGGCTCTACACAAAGGTTACCTCATGTGAAGCAAGAAATAATGATGCACACACTGCAATAGTTTTTTATGGGATCACAACTCATAATTTTATAGGTATTATCATCACAGTCTACGTCATTACCAATACCAGCAACTTGAAAGCCTGGTGTCAAAAAGTGTTGTTGTTCAGTGTCGTGCATTGCAACTTTTCTTTAATAAAAGTCAATAGCTTAAAAAAAAAAAAAGTTTTTAGAGTATGATATATATATATATATATATAACAACACTACGACTAGCCAAGGACTCGAACCCATGTTGTTTTGGCCCGCCTCATGGTGAGCGAAAACCACATAACGCTCTAACCAGGGGGGCGAAAGCAACATGGGTTCGAGTCCTTGGCTAGTTGCAGTGTTGTTATTGATCAATATCACTCGTTCGTGACTTCTCACATTATCAAGGAACTATAAAAAAAAAGGTTAACAGGAAAGCATACAAGGACGAGACTACACCTCACTGTCACCCCACAACAACACCTGACTTTTTATGATGATGTAGGTAGTCAGTGATCCGTGAAATACAGCTTATATTCTACCCAAAAAAATTGTCTAATCTTAAATTCTTCCCAAATTTTATTAATTATAAATGAATCCAATTTATATAAACCAAAAGAAATATTCATATTATTTTCAAAACTACTTTTTATGAAACATGATTCTATTATATTCCTCTCAACCATGGACTTGCTTGATACAACCTTCTCACTTTTGAAAATCAATTGGATGGTTAAAATATCTCGCATGAATAAACAGAGCATTAGAATCTTGACCAGTTCTAATGCTATATTTATGTTGTTTTAACCTAAGTTCAAGACTTTTACCATTTTGACCGTAATAAACTTTATCACATATTGACAAGGAATCTTATAGACACATCCGTCAGCATTTTGGGGAAATTTATCAACATTTTTTTAACTGTATCAAGATTTTTAAATACAACTTTAATATAAAATATCTTAAGAAAGGAAGGCATATCAACCAAGTTTTCATGGTAAGGGAGAACCAACATATTTTTAGTTGAATAAGGTTGGTTGTCCCTTTTTTGAAATGGAAAAAGTATTTCTAGATATTTTAAAGTATTTATCAATTAAGTTTCTTGGGTATTTTAGATCATTAGCTATTTCATAAATTTTGGAGATTTCTTCATCTATGAACTCTGGACTACAAATACGTAAACTTCTCAAAAACATTGATGAGAAACCGACAGTTTAACTCCATCTTGATGTGAAGAATAATAGTATACATAGGAACAGTTATTTGTAGGTTTTCTGTAAATTTTAAATTTAAAATCATTGTTACCCTTAATAATTAAAACATCTAGGAAAGCTAATGAGTTATTTACGTCGAACTCAACAGTAAAATTTATAGAATGAGCTAAGCTATTTAATTTAACAAGGAAATGTATTATATCTACATTCTTAGACATAAGACACAATCCTTCCTAACAGAGCTAAGTGGTATAGATATGTTTATAATATTTTGTGTCTTATGCCTAAGAATATAGATATAAAATATTTCATTGTTAAATTAAATGGCTTAGCTCATTCTACAAATTTTATTGTTGAGTTCGAAGAAAATAACTCATTGCCTTTCCTAGATGTTTTAATTATTAAGTTAATTATTAAGGGTAACAATGATCCTGATGAATGACTCTTGATATGAGGAACTGGGTCTATCTTCTTGACTGGATCAAACTTAATTACCTCCCATTCTCCAGGAGTTGTTTGACCCCCACGAGCTGACCGCTTCCTTAGGAATATAATAATAATAATAATAATAAGTCATCAGAGGTTGACAATTTAATACGGTACGTTTAACGCATTTGTTTAATCACAAACATGTTTTTTCTACGTCATTATAATGTACATTCCGCCATCCAGTTTCGCATTTCGATTTATTAAGCATGAATATGAAGTTTCTGTGTCGAAAAAGAATAACAAAGGTTTGAGGATGACTCCCAAGATATCCCATTACTGGCGTTTACTTCTTCACCAGGTACGAACCAGGGAGTGCAACAGAGCGTAGCAAATTAACACACTGCTACTTCTGTTTACAAGCTCTGGCTCCCGCCTTTCATGTTCATATTTGTGCCTAAACTAACAGACTTCTATATTATTCCGGTTCTGCAATGCTGTATTAGTTCTCTATGTGCTACCTGTGTTGTTCTCCTATGCTTTTCTAGTACGAATGTGGTTTCACAGACCTGCAGTGATGTAGTTCTGATACGTTCTAGCTCTGTTATATTTCTGGCTTGTATCATCCGCTTTCGCTACTGTTGAAGATGTATCTGTCAATCTCCATCCTCGTATTTATATTCTGGCCTGATGAAGCACAACAGTAGCCAATGTGACAGTTAATAGAATAAGATATAAGGAAGAATAAGAAAACTTCTTCCCCAATCCTTCACACACACACACTTGCGGTCCATTTATCATTAGTTTTATCATTGTGAACTATGCTTGTGAGGGCCAGCACAACGAGCATAATATTGGTGGTGGCACCACCTACTGTTTATGGCACCTCTTAGCGTGGGGTGAAGGGGGCCTGCTGGTGTTGTGCAGGGTGCCTACTAAACAGGTGAGGGGTCAATCCCGTCGTTCGTAAACAAGAAACAGTGGGTCATGGCACCCCACATGATGAATCGATATCAGATAACAATTAACTTGTTTATACATGAATAGTCATACTGCTGTCTTGATCAAGCTGCAGTAACTGTTATAATCAGAAGTGATGCTGGTTGTGTCAAGTAACAGTAACCTAGCTAGTAAACACAGTAATACAGCTGTGTATGTATCAAGTAACAGTAACTCAGCTAGTAATTACAGCAATGTAACTGTATTAAGTAATATCAACTTAGCTAGTAAACACGGCAATGCAGCTGTGTGTATCAAGGAACAGTAGCTCGGCTAGTTAGCACAGCTATACAGCCGGCTGTATCAAGTAACAGTAACTCTGTAAGCACAGCAATGCAGTAGCTCAGCTAGTTAACACAGCAATACTGCTAGTTGTATCATTCGTAACTTAGCTAATAACAAGATCAGAAGCAAAATATTGTTTATCCGCACTCACTTTATAAAACAAAAACAAAAACACTAAGTCGGGACACCTTTTCGCAACATTAAGTAATGGCATGGTGAAGCTCTACACAGAGCGAAACGTCGTCCCAATGAAACCCTGTTCAGCAGCTCTGTGTCTCGGGCATCATACGTGTCGGCAATACCACGTTTCTCCCCTTGCTCATTATGGCGACTCATTCAGTAGCATGATAAGTACACTCATAAATGTACGTGTACAAGACACTTCAGACACTCGCCACTGTTCGTACTTCATGGGTACTCAGGTGTCTGCCTATAAAGAATCCTCTGAGCTGATAAGATGCATCGTATATCCTTGTAAGACGACGTTTTGGCTTTGAGCACTGGAAACCTAACTTAAAGTATTGCAAATAACAACACTGATTCCTGCGTTTCAATCAGGTTAATTTTGGAAACATCTGAAAGCGATTGTAACTTAAAAGAGTGGAACAAAACATTACGAGAATAGGTATAATATGGAGAGGGGAAAAAAACAGAATACTTTGAAAATAAGATAAAACACACACACACACACACACCAGTATTTATCTCCAGCCACAAATCAAAAGAGACTATGAACACAGCATCTTAATATACCCATAACCCAGCCAAGAAAATATTAAATGCAAAGAAAAGTGTGTTCCCACTCACACTCCTGGAGGTAGATGGTAGATGCCTGCATACACTCCTGGAGGTAGATGGAAGATGCCTGCATACACTCCTGGAGGTAGATGGTAGATACCTGCATACACTCCTGAAGGTAGATGCCTGCATACACTCCTGGAGGTAGATGGTAGATGCCTCCATACACTCCTGGAGGTAGATGGTAGATGCCTGCATACACTCCTGGAGGTAGATAGTAGATACTTCAGACTCCTAAAGGTAGACAGCAGACGTCATCACACTCCTCAAAGTACCTTTGATTCCGAGTTTTTCTACCCAGGCATCCCTACCTAGGTCTAGAATTTTATTATTTTTGTTGCTGTTGGCAGCTCCCTGGCCCACATGACCATTACAGCCTCGTTGTTCTGGCACCTGGCGGAGGTATTGATCCACATCCTCTTGAAGACTTCAACACTTGTTCCGGCAATATTTCTATTAACTGATGGTGGCATAGTCTTGCACCACGGATGTTGATACAGTTCTCTTTTATTGTGCCCATGGCGCATACGTTTTCTCAATGGGTCTATTTTACACCTATATATCTCACTCCACTATGTTATGGTAGTGTGTAGATGCAGATCTCGCTCTCAAGTGCGATATGAAGTGTAGATTTGAGACCAGGCCCTCTTAATATCGTCCATGCATATAATTAGCATGTATTTTTCCTTCGCTTCAGTGAATACATTCAAACGAAAATGACGTTGATTCAGCATTTGCTGAACATATGCTTGTTCAAATCTTTGGTCTGGGACCGGGACGAGGGGGCACTGACCCCCGGAGCCACATGCAGGTAAATACCAACAAAGTCCGCTGATAGAAACCCCCTCCACGCACTCCCAGGTAGACAGAAACCCCCTCCACGCACTCCCAGGTAGACAGAAACCTCCACACCTTCTTGGAAGTACATGGAAGCGGTAGATAATGCACACTTTCACACACACAATATCCCAAGTAGATGGCAGACACCCATAGCTGGCAGACGGTAGGTGCGAGTGTTGCCGGCTTCCACATCTGCCTTGATGACCCGCCCCCCTGCCGGCAGGGCGACAAGAATGAGCAGTATACAAGGCTGCAGGGGTGGACAAGTCCCAGTATTAGCACCATTGTTTCACGGTAGAGCTGCTGCCCTTATCGGTCACATATATTTTCTCCTCCACCAAAACCTCAGCTGTTACTAATCATTATCTGTTTTTCTTTCTTTGCCTTGTGTTTACTCAGTTTTCTCTCACACACAAACTCACTCTCACATAATATATAAATTTCAAAAACATATTACTACTTGTGAGGGACAAACTTCAAGCCAAGTGAATACATTTCGCTGACAAACTTTAACAAAGGTGGCAATATTCAAAGGCAAAAATTGATCAAAGCTGTATTTATAGACTTCTGATTAACATAAAAATTTGCATGTATGCCTGAGTGTGTTTACGTACTCACCCAATTGTGGTTGCAGGGGTCGAACTCACAGCTCCTGGCCCTGCCTCTTCATTGGTCGCTACTAGGTCCACTCTCTCCCTGCTCCATGAGCTTATCATACCTCTTCTTAAAGCTATGTATGGATCCTGCCTCCACTACATCACTCTCCAGACTATTCCACTTCCTGACAAATCTGTGACTGAAGAAATACTTCCTAACATCCCTGTCTCATCTGAGTCTTCAACGTCCAGTTGTGACCTGTTGCTGTATCCCATCTCTGGAACATCCTGTCTCTGTCCACCTTGTCAATTCCTCTTAGTATTTTATATGTCGTTATAATGTCCCCCTTCTCTCTCCTGTCCTCCAGTGTCGTCATGTCGATTTCCCTTAACTTCTCCTCGTAGGAAGTGCCCCTTAGCTCCGGGACTAGTCTCTTTGCAAACCTTTGCACTTTCTCAAATTTCTTGACGTACTTGACCAGGTGTGGGTTCCAAACTGGTGCTGCATACTCCAGTATGGGCCTGACTTACACTGTGTACAGAATCCTGAACGATTCCTTACTGAGATGTTGGAACGCCCATTATTAAGCAGTGTATTGGTGAATAGCTAGCTGAGTGAGACCGGTGGTCTAGGGGAGGGGGTATTACGCAGTGTGTTGGTGAATATTGTATATAAAAAAACGCTCCATATATAATGTCAGTTTCCGGGATTTGTTCTGAAACGGGACGCGTATTAGTCGTGAAGAGTAGCCAGGACAGAACAGGAGCAGGTGAGGTGTGTTGCGAGTCAGTAGGTGGAGCGCAGAAGCTGCAGCAAGATGTCCTAAGACGTCATGGTTTGTTGTTTGTAGGGATGTTTTTTTGTTTGTTTTTAAGTTTACACCATAGGTTAGTTTATTGGTTTAAGTGTTCTCATGTTTACCTGTAAGGCCCTAGTGTTTAGAGGCCTGTTTAAGTTTTGGGGAGAGTACTAGCACAGCCTGCAGGTTGAGTAGCCTGTAGAAAAGGAGAGTGTCATGGAGCCTCCCTGTTTATAAATAGAGAGTTTCACTCACTAGTAGCAGTGTGCTAGTGAGCTAATGTGTGTACTGGGAAAAGCTGAACTGAACTGTGGTGACATTGGTATGTAGTAGAGTACGTTGTATGTTGTATATTTAAGTTTACTAATATATATATATATATATATATATATATATATATAATTTGTATAGGTGAGTTTTTGTGTCTTCCCTTATAATAAATTTAAAATTGTCTCCACATTTAATGTGAAGGTACAAGCTGGCCCTAGAGTGGTTTCTTTTTTTGTTTTAAAAAATATAAATGCCCTTTTTTGTTTTAAATAATATAAATGTCCTTAGGCTGTTTACCCCCTAGGAGCCAGGACTTTTATTTACGTTACGCAGTCAAAAGCGTAGCACCCATATGCTGCAGCATTTATTTGGTTGATGTGCGCCTCAGATGTGCTCGGTATTATACTCACCCCAAGATCCTTTTCCTTGAGTGAGGTTTGCAGTCTTTGGCCACCTAGACTGTACTCTGTCTGCAGTCTTCTTTACCCTTCCCCGATCTTCATGACTTTGCACTTGGTGGGGTTTAACTCTAGGAGCCAGTTGCTGGACCAGGCTTACAGCCTGTCCAGATCCCTTTGTAGTTCTGCCTGGTACTCGTTCGACTGAATTCTTCTCATCAACTTCACATTATCTGCAAAGAGGTCCTAGGACTGACCCCTGTGGAACCCGCTTGTCACAGGCGCCCACTCTGACACCTCGCCACGTACCATGACTCGCTGCTGTCTTCCTGACAGGTGTGTGTGTACTCACCTAGTTGAACTCACCTAGTTGAGTTGTAGTTGCAGGGGTCGATTCATAGCTCCTGGACCCGCCTCTTCACTGGCCTCTACTGGGTCACTCTCCCTGCGCCATGAGCTTTATCATACCTCTTCTTAAAGCTATGAATGGATCCTGCCTCCACTACATCGCTTCCCAAACTATTCCACTTCCTGACCACTCTGTGACTGAAGAAATACTTCCTAACATCCCTGTGATTCATCTGAGTCTTCAACTTCCAACTGTGTCCCCTTGTTGCTGTGTCCCATCTCTGGAACATTCTGTCTCTGTCCACCTTGTCAATTCCTCTCAGTATTTTATCATGTCCCCCGTGTGTGTGTGTGTGTGTGTGTACTCACCTAATTGTGGTTGCAGGGGTCGATACTCAGCTCCTGGCCCCGCCTCTTCGCTGTGTGTGTGTGTGTGTGTGTGTGTAAGCATACCTAAATACTTCGTTTCAAGTGTAGGCCTATATCGATACTGATTTTTTTTTAAGAGTTTTTCGAATTATGATATTCATGAAATTCATCATTCTTTAACACATTTTTTTGTCAGTTGGCAACTATAGTATTTGTAGCCACTCGAAAAAAGAGGTGTATTCTATCACTTAAGGAGCTTATATTCCTAGAGGAACACCATTCCAAAGGATATGACATATGCAAACAAAGTACCTGCCAACAACACAAAATAGTTAATGAACCAGTCCAGGCAATGTACAGTACAAAACTTACCACACAACTTTCAATCTCTCATATACAATGTAAAGTGCCTTTCAAAACTATCATCACAAACAATTACACTGAAAGGCAGTCAATGTCACGCAGAGCAACACGCAACAGAACTCAAAAAAATAGGGAAGTTTGGAAGCACAAAAACAGATTATTAGATACAGAAGCTAGCAGCTCACAGTTAGATACAAAACAGATATCAACTAAATTATATACATATTGATTGCCAAGTACCGGAAACTATACGACATTTTTACCCCGTTATCATTACCCGCCACTATATGCTGCCAGGCATCACATGACACCCTGGATAGATATCACACGACCCTTCCTGCCACCCTTAACACCCCCAACAACACTGAAAACATTGTGAGAAGTGGAACCTTCCTACCGCATATAAGGCAGAAAGTGAAAGCATTAACTCACTTTGTACAAACAATAAAAAAACTGGGAGATATATAAACACGAAAGAATTAGACAGTCCATTGAAAATCTGACTACTACTCCAGTAAGCGACCAACATGATGATAACAAACATCACTGAATCAACGGTACTGGAGCTAATGATCAAAGACTTCAGTGTAAGTATGTATGAGAGAGAAAGAGGGGGAATGAAGGGGTAGAGGGGATGAACCAGCGAGGTGTGGAAAACAGCAAATGTGCTCCCGATATTTAAGAAAAAGAAACAAGACAGGTAACATTAAACAAGAGGCCAGTGTCACTGACATGGATAGTATGTAAACTTATGGAGAAGATTATCAGGGAAATAGTGGAACATCTGGAGAGGAGCGAGTTTATATACAACAACCAGCATGATTTTAGAGAGTAAATCCTGAATCACAAATCTGCTAGAGATCTATGACAAGGTAACAAATGTTACGCAAGAGAGAGAGAGGGAGAGAAAGAGAGGGGGGGGAGAGAGAGAGAGGGAGAGGGGGAGAGAGAGAGAGGTGGATGGACTGTATATTTTTGGACTAAGATATTCGATGCGGTACCTCATAAAAGACTGGAACAAAAGCTAGAAGAACAGGCAGACATAACAGGGAACGCACTACAGTATATCAAGGAATATTTAGCAGAGAGAAAACGAGTCACTGTCCAGGGAGAGGTGTCGGAATGGGCAAGCGTGACTAATGGGATTCCACAAGGGTCAGCACTGAGACTTGTACTCTTTCTTGTGTACGTAAACGACATACCAGAAGAAACAGAGTTAGAGAAGTCCTTGTTCGCAGATAACGCGAAACTAATGAGAAGAATACAACCAGGAGAAGACCTGCAGAAGCTGCAGGATTGGTCTGAAAAGTAGCTATTAAAACTTAACACCGGCAAATGCAAATTTATGAAAATAGGGGGAAAAGACAACCGAAAAGAGTACAGGCTCGGGAGACAAAAGCTACCAAAGTTCCTAAAAGAGAAGGATCTCTAGTGCACATAATTTTGAGCATATCGCCTGAGGAACACAGTCAATCGAATAACGACTGCAGAAAACAAGAGACTGGCAAATTTAAGGGTAGCTTTCAGGAACCCTAACAAAGAGTCTTTCATGACATTATATACGACATATGTCAGGCCCATTTTGGAACCCACGTATGATACTGTATGTCAAGATGCTGGAAAAAGTCCTGAGGTTTGCAGTGACAATTGTGCTGAAGCTAATGGGTATAAGCTATGAAGAGACATTGAAAGAACTAAACCTGATGACAGAGAACAGAAGGACCTGAGGTGACATGATTACGACACACAAAATAATGAGAGGAACTGACAGGGTGGACAGGGCAAGTCTATCTGACAGGCGGGAATCAGGTACACAACGGTACAGCTGGAAGTTAAAATCACAGATAAGTCAAAGGGATGTTAGGAAATAATTCTTTAGCTTTAGGGTGCTAGGAGGAGGATCCATACGTAGTTTAAAGAATAATTATGATAGGACACACGCAGCCAGGAGACTGAACTCGGTAGCGGCCAGCGGAGAGGCGGAGTCGAGAGCCGAGACTCGACCCCTGCAACCACAAACAAGCAAGTATAAACAGGTGAGCACAACAAGACTGACGTCATCAAGACGTAACCTACAGGTATCCTGGAGAAGAAAAGTTATATTATAAGACGTTACATTTGCACAAGCACATCCATGTCAGATATTCAATGGTCACTTGAGCAGACTAACCACACGCACTATTAAATTGGTGGTTGCATTTATGATAATAATAGTGAGGATAATAATGGCAGTCAATGTGGCAATGGTGGCGATATATATAATCATCAACACAATCATCACAATCAGCTGTATAAGCTAATCATTACCCTCATACAATAATACAGTTTTTAAAAGATGAACACCTCCACACCGTGTTCTTTCTGAATATCATCAGACCTGTCAAGTTAAACAAAATATATATCCCACATCCACATCACATTCACCTAATAAATAAAAAAAATGAAGAGTTATGTCAAAATAATTCGAGCAATTATATAGAGGTCAACGACCAAGACGTTTACACTCAGGATTTGTGGGGTGAAATTTGATGAGTGCGGCCTCCAGAAAGTGACACCAGGAGTGCCATAACACCGACACCAGGAGTGCCGTAACACCGACATCAGCAGTGACGTAACACCGACACCAGCAGTGCCGTAACACCGGCATCAGCAGTGCCGTAACACCGACACCAGTAGAGTGCCGTAACACCGACATCAGCAGTGCCGTAACACCAACACCAGCAGTGTCGTAACACCGACACCAGGAGTGCCGTAACACTGACACCAGGAGTGCCGTAACACCGACATCAGCAGTGACGTAACACCGACACCAGCAGTGCCGTAACACCGGCATTAGCAGTGCCGTAACACCGACACCAGTAGAGTGCAGTAACACCGACATCAGCAGTGCCGTAACACCAACACCAGCAGAGTGTCGTAACCATATTGTTACTATCTTATTGGTCGGGAGAAATATGAAATTCTCTCTCAGGGTAAAGGTTTATCAAGTCAAGACTTGATAAACCTCTGCCCTGAAAGAAACGTCGTTCCGATAAAACCTGGTTCTACACGGTGTCTTCATACCAATATTATCATGTTTATGAGGAAGCGCTAAACCAGGCCTCATGGCTGCTGGCTTGATCAGTCTGGCTATTTGTGCTATAATCACCCAGTCCAACGTAAGAATCACAGCTAAGCTGATCAGGAACTGCCTGCGGCAGACCTTCAAGTTTCCTATTTATGACGTTAGAAACCTGTTGGTAATTCCCCTCACATATATAAAAGAAGGCCGTTGAAAAGCTTTGTTTACAGGGAAGTACTTGGCACAGTCTGCCGACCCTCTGCTCTTTTAGGGAGTAACCTCAGTGTACACAAATGGAACCATTAGCTCCAATGTTTTCCAGGAATTATGAAAACAGCGTCAAATGTGATTCCCGGTGGTGACTATGTACCACTCCGCAAAATGTGCATTAACTTTCTATTTTGTTTTATATTTAGGATTAAAAAATTCAATTCCTTTTACCTTTTAGAGTACAACACTGATCACTGTTTGAGATAATATTTACTGGCATTTTTTTTTGCTTCTCATTTGCATGTACATCCTGCAAGCCTTTAATTTTGAGAGGGCAGAGAGAACCTGTGGGTGTCTACTCTCCCTGTATGCTGCAGTATATAACATACTTGGAGTCTACCTGGAGTGTGTTCCGGAGGCCAACGCCTCTGCACCCTGGTCCAAGACCAGGCTCCTGGTTTATCTAACATATGTACCACAGCTCGTGTGATCAACAGCTGGTTTGAGAAACGTATCCAATTCCCTCTTGAAGACTGAAGGGAGGGTGTTGCAAAGTCTTGATCCCTTCAAACTTAATGAGTTTTCACTTATTGTACTCATGGCACCCCTTTTCATCGGAGGTATTTTGCGCCGTCTGCCAAGCCTCTTGCTTTCGTAGGCAGTTATTTCTTTTTGGAGATTCGGGACCAGTCTTAGAATTTCCCAGGTATCTTTCTCGCCTATGTTCCAAGGAGCACAGATGGAGGAACTTCAAATGTTCCCAATAATTTAGGTGCTTGACTGTGTTTATGTGGGCAGTGAAGGTTCGCTGTACTTTTTCCATATCTGCAACGGGCTGTAACAATACAACAATATTCCGGTCAAGAGAGTACAAGTGACTTAGAGAATCATTAGCTTAGCATATCTCGTTTTGAAGGTTCTGCTTATCCAGTCTATAATTTTTCCTTACGGTTGTGATAATTACACTGATGTGTTCCTTGAAAGCAATACCTTCAGACATTACCACTTATTAGTCCTTTATATTAGTCTTTTGCTAAATAGAGTGGTTCGAGTCCGTTTTCACGCCGTTCCAGGGAAGCCGGTTAGCCGGATTTGAGTCCTGGAGGTGAGAAGTGCAGTACCTGCACTCTGAGGGAGGGGAGGAGATATTTGCGGGTATTGAACTGTAGTATCAGGGCACCTCTGGCAAGACACTAATAAAGTGAGTAAGTTCTTTAATTTTTTCTACAACGGAATGACTGAAATTTGTCTTAATTGACAATCATACTGTTTTCCGTCGCCTGAAGACTTAGTTTTTCATCAGCTTTGAGATTTGCTGTGTGTTTAATGAACACAAGTTTTAGTGTGGATAGTACCGATTACTGTCTCAAGGTGTAGAGGGTCAAGTCTCCTCTGGCCTAAGATAAATGTTTGTATATAATTACGCTTGTTCTGCTATTTAGTGCATGTGTACTACATAATATATATATATATATATATATATATATATATATATATATATATATATATATATATATATATATATGTAGTATCTGAGCTCCTCTGCAAAGACAGTGATTATGTATGAGTGTGGTGAAAGTGTTGAATGATGATGAAAGTTTTTTCCTTTTGGGGATTTTCTTTCTTTTGGGTCACCCTGCCTCGGTGGGAGACGGCCGACTTGTTGAAAAAAAAAAAATATATATATATAAAAGGTCGTGCCGAATAGGTAAAATTGGTCAATTAGCAAGAACTCATTTAAAATTAAGTCCTTTCTAAAAATTTCTCTTATACGTTTAAAAATATATTTTTTTTCATTTATGTTAATGTAAAAATTAATAATTTTGTACCAAAAGAACCTTAGGAAACTTACCTAACCTTATTATAACAAGCGCAATTTAATTTAGCCTAATCCAACTAAATATACTATAATGGAAGCAGCTTCCAAGTTAATTTTATTATTCTTAATATTCTGTTAATCTGATGAATTCTTTGAAGCCTATCCAATATATGTCTTGCGTTTAGTGATTCTACTGATTAACGATAATCACCTTATACACTGTAAACCATTATCGTTAATAAGCCAAAGTTTCTTCCGTTCCTGTATCTCGCTTATTTTATATTTCATGATATTATGAGAGGCATTAATTATAAGGGTACCAACTTATTTTTTCCCTGCAAACCCACCTACACTGCCTCACATACTGTGGGTGTGCCTCTGTTTCCTATCATAAGCCATTTTTATTTCTGCTATTTTTTAGATGATGGTGATGACTACTGCTCCTTGTGGGACTCCATGTTGAGTACAGCTACTGGAGTGATTCTCTGCTGACCACTACTCTGCCTCCTGCTAATGATTCCCAGCTCACCACTACTCCCTTCCTCCTGCTAATGATTCTCTGCTGACCAGTACTCTGCCTCCTGCTAATGATTCTCTACTCATCACCACTCCCTTCCTCCTGCTAATGATTCTCTGCTGACCACTACTTTCCCTCCTGCTAATGATTCTCTACTCACCACCACTCCCTCCTGCTAATGATTCTCTGCTGACCACTACTCTGCCTCCTGCTAATGATTCCCTGATCACCACTACTCCCTTCCTCCTGCTAATGATTCCCTGCTCACCACTACTCCCTTCCTCCTGCTAATGATTCTCTGCTCACCACTACTCCCTCCTGCTAATGATTCCCTGCTGACCACTACTCTCTCCTGCAATGATTCCTCTCTCAATTGCTCTCCTAAGCTCTCACCACTACTCTGCCTCCTGCTAATGATTCCTACTCACCACCACTCCCTTCCTCCTGCTAATGATTCTCTGCTGACCACTACTCTGCCTCCTGCTAATGATTCCCTGCTCACCACTACTCCCTTCCTCCTGCTAATGATTCTCTGCTGACCACTACTCTGCCTCCTGCTAATGATTCCCTGCTCACCACTCCCTTCCTCCTGCTAATGATTCTCTGCTGACCACTACTCTGCTCCTGCTAATGATTCCCTGCTCACCACCACTCCCTCCCTCCTGCTAGTAGTGAGTTCTCCGCTGCACACTTCTGGGTTCCTGCTACTGATCCTGCTCAACCAGCTTTCGTAACCTGCTACATCATTCCTGGCCACGCACTATCACATCTGCGATTCCTCTACTGACACTCCCTCCGGCTGATTCTAGTAGTGTTAGCACATCGGACCACATCTCTACCTGCACGTATCACGTACTAACGAAATACGGTTAGGATTCTACAGTATGTATACTACATCGAGCTAAGAATTCTCTGACAGTATGTATACTACATCGGTAAGAATTCTACAGTATGTATACTACATCGGTAAGAATTCTACAGTATGTATACTACATCGGTAAGAATTCTACAGTATGTATACTACATCGGTAAGAATTCTACAGTATGTATACTACATCGGTAAGAATTCTACAGTATGTATACTACATCGGTAAGAATTCTACAGTATGTATACTACATCGGTAAGAATTCTACAGTATGTATACTACATCGGTAAGAATTCTACAGTATGTATACTACATCGGTAAGAATTCTACAGTATGTATACTACATCGGTAAGAATTCTACAGTATGTATACTACATCGGTAAGAATTCTACAGTATGTATACTACATCCGTAAGAATTCTACAGTATGTATACTACATCCGTAAGAATTCTATAGTATGTATACTACATCCGTAAGAATTCTATAGTATGTATACTACATCCGTAAGAATTCTACAGTATGTATACTACATCCGTAAGAATTCTACAGTATGTATAGTACATCCATAAGAATTCTACAGTAAGTATACTACATCCGTAAGAATTCTACAGTATGTATACTACATCCGTAAGAATTCTAGTCACATATTTCACATCGAAATGTTTACCGCCTAGAAAAAAAAAACAAATACCTTGACCATCACTCAGTGCGTAGCTGTGTTTCTGGCCTTCCCTAACCTCCATACAACGTCCACCTTCATTTAAGTAATTTCGTAGACAACTTTTATCTTAATGAAAGAACTGTAATGAATTTGTTAGACTCTGTAGGATCTTTCCAAAGCTCAGCGCTCTACCCCCCATCACGTCTTCAAGAGTGATACACTGGTCATAGACCGGGCCGCGGGGACCTCGATCCCCGGAATGCCCTCCAGGTAGGTAGACTGTCTACTCCTGCTGCCTCCTCTGCATTCAAATATAACTGATCTATGATATATTTGGTGTTAGATGTACAAGGAGATCAGCGATGTACCGTTTATAGGACTGATCTCAAGCATTTATTTTTTAATCTGCGCAAGTTCCATGGGAGCTGGGAGCTTCCCAGGGCTGAGGGTCTGGCTACCTTAAGACTGTTCTTGAAGACTGAGGGACTGATTCACTGCTTCTGATGTCTCCAGTTTTAGTCACCTCTGTAATCGACTGAAGATAATTTGCTGTGTAGGCGAAAATGTTGGGAAATAAAGATACTAAAGTGTTGCATATGTCTCTTACCAAGCTCTATGCTATAACTGTGCAAGCTCTATGCTATAACTGTGCAAGCTCTATGCTATAACTGTGCAAGCTCTATGCTATAACTGTGCAAGCTCTATGCTATAACTGCAAGCTCTATGCTATAACTGTGCAAGCTCTATGCTATAACTGTGCCAAGCTCTATGCTATAACTGTGCAAGCTCTATGCTATAACTGCAAGCTCTAAGCTATAACTGTGCAAGCTCTATGCTATAACTGTGCAAGCTCTATGCTATAACTGTGCAAGCTCTATGCTATAACTGCCAAGCTCTATGCTATAACTGTGCCAAGCTCTATGCTATAACTGTGCAAGCTCTATGCTATAACTGTGCAAGCTCTATGCTATAACTGTGCAAGCTCTATGCTATAACTGTGCAAGCTCTATGCTATAACTGTGCAAGCTCTATGCTATAATTGTTCAAGCTCTATGCTATAACTGTGCAAGCTCTATGCTATAACTGTGCAAGCTCTATGCTATAACTGTGCAAGCTCTATGCTATAACTGTGCAAGCTCTATGCTATAACTGTGCAAGCTCTATGCTATAACTGTGCAAGCTCTATGCTATAACTGTGCAAGCTCTATGCTATAACTGCATGCTCTATGCTATAACTGTGCAAGCTCTATGCTATAACTGTGCAAGCTCTATGCTATAACTGTGCAAGTCTCTATGAGCTCATAACTGTCAAGCTCTAAGCCATAACTGTGCAAGCTCTAAGCTATAACTGCAAGCTCTATGCTATAACTGTGCCAAGCTCTAAGCCATAACTGTGCAAGCTCTAAGCTATAACTGTGCCAAGCTCTAAGCTATAACTGCCAAGCTCTAAGCCATAACTGTGCAAGCTCTAAGCCATAACTGTGCAAGCTCTATGCTATAACTGTGCAAGCTCTATGCTATAACTGTGCAAGCTCTATGCTATAACTGTGCAAGCTCTATGCTATAACTGTGCAAGCTCTAAGCTATAACTGCAAGCTCTATGCTATAACTGTGCAAGCTCTAAGCTATAACTGTGCAAGCTCTATGCTATAACTGTGCAAGCTCTATGCTATAACTGTGCCAAGCTCTAAGCCATAACTGTGCAAGTCTATGCTATAACGCAAGTCTATGCTATAACTGTGCAAGCTCTATGCTATAACTGTGCAAGCTCTATGCTATAACTGTGCAAGCTCTTTTAACTCAAGTCTATGCTATTAACTGTGCAAGCTCTATGCTATAACTGTGCAAGTCATGCTATAACTGTGCAAGCTCTATGCTATAACTGTGCAAGCTCTATGCTATAACTGTGCAAGCTCTATGCTATAACTGTGCAAGCTCTATGCTATAACTGTGCAAGCTCTATGCTATAACTGTGCAAGCTCTATGCTATAACTGTGCAAGCTCTATGCTATAACTGTGCAAGCTCTATGCTATAACTGTGCAAGCTCTATGCTATAACTGTGCAAGCTCTATGCTATAACTGTGCAAGCTCTATGCTATAACTGTGCAAGCTCTATGCTTTAAATGCAAGCTCTATCATAACTGTGCAAGCTCTATGCTATAACTGTGCAAGCTCTATGCTATAACTGTCAAGCTCTATGCTATAACTGTGCAAGCTCTAGCTATAACTGTGCAAGCCTCTTACCATGCTATAACTGTGCAAGCTCTATGCATAACTGTGCAAGCTCTATGCATAACTGTGCAAGCTCTAAGCTATAACTGTGCAAGCTCTAAGCTATAACTGCAAGCTCTAAGCCATAACTGTGCAAGCTCTATGCTATAACTGTGCAAGCTCTATGCTATAACTGTGCAAGCTCTATGCTATAACTGTGCAAGCTCTATGCTATAACTGTGCAAGCTCTAAGCTATAACTGTGCCAAGCTCTAAGCCATAACTGTGCAAGCTCTAAGCCATAACTGTGCAAGCTCTATGCTATAACTGTGCAAGCTCTATGCTATAACTGTGCAAGCTCTATGCTATAACTGTGGCAAGCTCTAAGCCATAACTGTGCAAGCTCTAAGCTATAACTGTGCCAAGCTCTAAGCCATAACTGTGCAAGCTCTAAGCCATAACTATGCAAGCTCTAAGCCATAACTGTGCAAGCTCTAAGCTATAACTGTGCAAGCTCTAAGCCATAACTGTGCAAGCTCTAAGCTATAACTGTGCAAGCTCTAAGCCATAACTGTGCAAGCTCTAAGCCATAACTGTGCAAGCTCTAAGCTATAACTGCAAGCTCTAAGCCATAACTGTGCAAGCTCTAAGCCATAACTGTGCAAGCTCTAAGCCATAACTGTGCAAGCTCTAAGCTATGATGCTGTAAAAATGGAGACACTTTGTAAAAGAGGCTTTCATTAGGAAAACGTTTCGCTTTGTGTAGAGCTTTATCAAATCGCTATAAAGCTCTACACGGTGAGAAACACTGTCCCGACAAAAGCTTGTTCAGTAAACTAACTTTTGTCCAGCACTGACGGCAGTGCGAAATATGGATCCAAGTTATATTGATGTTTGTGATATTAATGTTAGTTATTGATGTTAGTGATGTTGATGTCATTGATGGTACTGAAAATATTCAAGGTGGTTGATATGTTATTTAAAGAGTTATGACCAGGTACAATTTAACTTGATGCGTTGTTGTTGTTATTATTATTATTATTATTATTCCCTTCCTCTTCTGTTCTAAACATTCCTCCTCTCTCTCTATCTCTCTCAACAGAAGTCTTATTCTCGTCACTCTCCCAATTCTTCCTGCTTGCCCTCTCTTCTTCTCGTCCTCAATATCTCTCCACACTCATCTTGGGGAGTTGAGAAGAAAGAAGAGTGAGGAGAGAAAGAAGTGACTGGAAAGGGTGCAGTATTGTACCACTAGTGGTACAACCTGCGACACTTTAAGCGCTAAAGTGAGGACGCAAGAGTAAGCGCACACATGGTGTGGTACAACCCCCGATAGTTTTAAGTGTTAAGGGAGGCAGTTGTGAGCGTGGAGTCAGCATGTCTGGGTCAAGGTGCGGCCAGCAACACTCCAGGCGAAGCTCCACCTCTCAACACACCGCTGCGCTGCCTCCTGCCTGCCTACCCACCCACCACGCCGTAATAACTAGACTTGTACACGCGGATATCCACACACAGGAAGTCGAAGGAAGCAAGCAGGCGAGTGAGGTACTGGGATGAGAAAATGGTAAAACATTTACCATACGTATACCTACACAGCTAATGGTCACATAACAATTGTTTTGGTGATACCCATTCAATATGATTGAGGTGTATAAATGGAAAACAGGAATAAATAAAGGGGATGTAAATAGCGTGCTAAAAATATCTAGCATAGACAGAACTCGCAGCAATGGTTTTAAGTTGGAAAAATTCAGATTCAGGAAGGATATAGGAAAGTAATAGAGTTGTGGATGAGTGGAACAAACTCCCGAGTACAGTCATAGAAGCTAAGACGTTGTGTAGTTTTAAAACTAGGTTAGATAAATACATGAGTGTGGGTGGGTGTGAGTTGGACCTGACTAGCTTGTGCTACTACCTGACTGACCTGACTAGGTTAAGGCACTGGCTTAAGCCGGTGGGAGAATTGGACCTGCCTCGCATGGGCCAGTAGGCCTGCTGCAGTGTTCCTTCATTATGTTTTTATATAACTCCATAAGAGTGTATTTGCAAAATATATCGCCTCCTTGTTTCTCTTTCTGGCTCACACATGTTCTTGACTGGTCGCACCTTGGTCCAGTACGCACTAGTGCCCTTACATTGGAACTCTGTGGATGGCACAAGGCACCTCAGAGCCTACATTTATTCCTCCTCACCAGCCTAGAAGTTTACCCAATTTATTCTCCATGCGACGAGCTACTGGCATAAACACAGAGGAAGAAGAAAGTGATTATTAGATCAAAACTTTCTTTTAACGGCGAAGTTAAAAAAAAAAATTGTAATTGATGTTACTTCAGATTCAAAGAAAGGAACAAAGTCGAAAGGATACTATAAAAAACAGGTCTTAGCAAACACAGCAGTGGAACAATGGAATGGTACAAAGCAAAAAACTTAAAAACAAATAGAATGTAATTATGTGATAAATGGTAGTGAAGAGTGAACACATCAACGTGCTCACTCTTCAATAAAGATTCCCATATGTTGCATAAGTGTCTCAATCTTCAGTGTAATTACTTTAAAAGTAACACCATGAGCATAGTTCTGGTCCTGTAGTAATAAACACGTAATGACAGAGCTTAAGACGTTTTCAATACAAAAGAATGTCACATTCGTAAAGTTTCACATCGTACATTCCATGGTCACTTTTATTATGAGAATTTTTTAGCAAAGTTTGTGTGGCGTTAATGACAAGTTTTGAGTGTAGACAAGCAGGGTGCCAGTCTGGTCTGCTTTTCCTGCCCAATTTTTCGTGATAGGCTTCCGAAAGTCATTCTGAAAAAACGTTATAAAACGTTTCTTCATTTTTAATTACATCATTGATAGAGCAGATGGCAGGTAGTGGAGGCTAGTGGTGTAAGGGTCAGGTAACGTCTGCGCTTAATTAATAGCGTCACAGGTGTCCATCTGTCCGCGCTACATAATGGCCACTTAATTACCTGTCGTTATTAAAGGCGACAGCTGTTCCAAGCGGCTGTGTGAGCTACTTCACTAGCTTCTTAGAGAAAACGGTCGTTCCAGACGGCACCAACTTTTCTTTACCACAAGCCAGGAATAATTAGTTCTCTTTTACAGCTCAAGATTAACATAAAAGGCGAAGACCTCACAGCAACTACAGCTTTTACCAAGCACTAACACTGCATTATTTTCAGTGGTTTCCTGCTCATTTTATGGATTGCAGAAAAAAAGTGGTCATTATAGTGGGATGATGCCCACTATAATGACCACGTATAAATAGAATTTCCTGAAGATGTACAGTGAATATTATCCACGAGTTTCACCACAGTTATCTACCTCCATCACTCCTTCTGGTTTTGAATCTCCTAATTTAATATTCAGATAGAAACGTCTTGGCTTCATCCATCACCTCTTAGATTCTGTGAAGCTCTTGGTCAGAGCCTCACGGCACTCAGTGTCAAAATCTTCACCTGCCTCGCTGACGCTAATTAAAGCTCGCTCACATCGGCTGCTGCTACCTGGGGGAGAGAGAGTGGGTGAGGAAGAGAAGGGAGGCATGAGATGAGAAAGGGAGGAGGTAAGAAGATTGTAGTAAAAGGGAGACAACAAATATTAGACAACCGACCACCAACAGATACCATCTTGCACTTTTTTTCTTTGCTGGCTTATCTGCTGTGTTGTGTAGTGGTCGCCCTGAGGAAGGTGGCTTCAGGGGACAGGTGGTGGTGGTCCAGTAAGCATCACCACATCCCCCCCCTCCCACCACACACGGTTTTCGAAATGGAAAATCCTGTCTCACAAGACTGCCGGAGTTCTATAAGGTAAGGAAAGTTAGGCAGGAGAGGCAGGGATGGGCGGATTGCATATTTTTTTATTGCAAAAAGACGATAGATACAGCGGGCAGGAATTACAGGTAAAACACTACAGTGGATCAAGGAATACTTAACATAACATGAGGAAACCAAGTCACAGGCGTCCCTGTTGACAGATGATGTGAAACTAATGAGGAGAATACAAACAGGGGTAGACCAGGAGAGCCTCCAAATGGATCTGGACAAGCTGCAGGATTGGCCTGGCATATGCAAAGTTATGAAAATCGGAGAATGACAAAGACGCCCAGACACAGTGCACAGGCTCGGGGGACAAAGACTGCAAATCTTCCTGAAAGAGAAGGATCTCGAGGTGAGCATAGTTCAGAGTCTTTCTCCTGAAGCACACATCAACCGAATAACCGCTGCAGCAAACACAAGACTGACAAATTTAAACGTAATTTTCAGTAACATCAAGGAGGTATTCATGAACTTGTATAGTGAATGCATCAGACTTATCTTGAAGTACGCAGTGCCAGTATGGAATCTACACCTGGTAAAACCTGGAAAGAGTGCAAAGGTTTGCAACTCAACTAATCCCAGAGCTGAGGGATATGATCTATGAGATACTAAAGGAGCTAAACCTGACGACACTAGAGGACAGAAGGACCAGCGGTGACATGATTGACATACAAAATACTGAGAGGAATTGACAGGGTGGACAGAAGTCGGAGAGTAACATGAAATGATGCCAGGTAACATAGGAAGAAGGACAGATTAACCTACTCGCAACAAAGGAAGAAGAGAAGCATTTATTAAATGAACTGAAAATAGATAAGCAATCGGACCTGAAAACATGTCTCCATGTGATACGTGTGAGCACATAGCTCACTGTGTGAACCCATAACAAAGATCTTCAGCAAGTAGCTAGAAATAGTACAACTACTGAGTAAATGAAAGATGGTTCACATAGTCGCTATATTTAATAAGGGAAGAGCAGCCAGGGGGCGCTGAACTACATGCCAGTATCGTTGACATGAATTCTCTCTACAATAATGAGGAAGTGGTTCCTTAGTAAAAATCAACATGGATTTAGAGATGAGCGATCATATCTGGGAATATACTGGAGTTCTATGGCAAAGTTACAAAGATAAAAAAAAATCTTTCAGAACTACTAGAAATTACTGGACATGGTTCCCCACTAAAGACTGATACATAATCTAGACGAGCAAGTAGGGGCAAAAGGAGAATTTACAAAAATTTACAGTATGGGAGCAAATGTCAGGATGGATCAACATAGCAAGTGGCGTCTACCAATGATCAGTACTGAGGTTACTACTTTCCCGACAATATATGAACGATCTGTCTGATGGGACTGAATTCTATGTTGCTCTGTAGACGGGATGAAACTGATAAGATGAATAGTGGATATTGAGGTCTTTAGTGATAATAGACAGGTTGCAGGGGTCTTCAAACAGGTGTCTGATGGGGGTTCAATTTCCACAAGTGCAAGAACATGAACTTCGGAGACAGAGAGAACAGCTACCGGGTATTGATTGGGAAGAGAGAAACTACAAGGCCTGGCCAGGTTCAAACCCCACCCATTCCGTGATTTATTAAGGATTATTTTAAGACAAGCGCAACTTACCCTAGTCATACATGCTTTTCTTCGAGTGTGTGATGCCAGCATGGAGCCCACACCTGTTCAAGCACATTAAGAAACTAAAGATGATTCAACCCTTCGCAGCAAAATTGGTGCCGGAAGTGTGGGAAATCAATTATGAGGAGAGACTTGACAGACTCAATATAGTAACATTGCAAGAGTGGTGAACCAGGTGACACAGCAGCAGCAGCTAACTATTCATCTAGACTTACGACCAGTCAACAGTAAAAACTGACATTTCTCCATTACACGAACACCTAAGATGGCAGATGAATCTCACCAAATTTTACTTACATTCATTATACACTAAATGGAGGGATTCCGGGGGTCAACGCCCCAGCGGTCCAGTCCTTGACTAGGCCTCCCGATGGATCAGGCCTTGATCAACCAGGCTATTACTGATGACCGCACGTAGTCCAACCTACGAACCACAGCCCGGCTGATCGGGTACTAAGTATCTGTCCAGCTCCCTCTTGAAGGTAGCCAGGGGTCTATTGATAATTTCCCTTATGGCTGGTGGGAGGCTGTTGGAAAAGTCTTGGCCTCCCCGACAATTATTGTGTTTTCTCTTGGTGTTCCAATAGCGCCTCTACTTTTCACTGTTGCATCGTCTGCCCAGTTTTTTGCTTTCGTAAGGAGTGATTGGTGTGTGCTGATTTGGTACCAATCCCTCTAGGATCTTTCAGGTGTAGATTATGATGCATCTCTCTCGCCTGCACTCCAGTGAGTACAGATCAAGTAACTCCAAGCGCTTCCAGTAATTAAGGTGTTTGACAAAACTTGTATGTGTAGTAAAGGTTCTCTGTATACTTAAATCATTATTTTCCTGTGTCTTTTAATAATCTTCATTCCTGTAACATTTCCTTCCCAATTCAGGCCACCTTACCTGTCACCAGGCCACCTTACCAGTGACCAGGCCACGGGGGCGATAACCCCCGAACCATTAAAAGACATATACGTGCCAGTAAATATAACAGGGCATGTGAAAGACCCCACCGTACCTACAACTGTACGAGGAGGTAGAGGGCTTCCCTGCCTTCACCGGAACACAGCATGTCATGCTTCACCACCAGGAGCCCCCCACCACAGCACAGTGGACAAGGAGCCATGAAACACGTAGCCCAGTTACGTAAGGGAATTATGGTACGTCAGCTCGCCCGCATGGTGCAGCTACTGTGGCCCACCCTCACACTTCCACAGTGCCAACACCTCTCCTGCTCAACACCCTCACACTTCCACAGTGCCAACACCTCTCCTGCTCAACACCCTCACACTTTCACAGTGCCAACACCTCTCCTGCTCAACACCCTCACACTTCCACAGTGCCAACACCTCTCCTGCTCAACACCCTCACACTTCCACAGTGCCAACACCTCTCCTGCTCAACACCCTCACACTTCCACAGTGCCAACACCTCTCCTGCTCAACACCCTCACACGTCCACAGTGCCAACACCTCTCCTGCTCAACACCCTCACACTTCCACAGTGCCAACACCTCTCCTGCTCAACACCGTCACACTTCCACAGTGCCAACTCCTCTCCTCCTCAACACCGTCACTCTACACTTGGTGGAACAAACACTTACAGAATAGCAATGTTTTTTCAATGTTATTTCACTGTAGAAGGCCAGCAGGCCTTCTACAGTGTTCCTCCATTCTTATGATCGCTCTAACACACCTTTTCAGCACTGACTTTTAAACCACCCTCCTCACCCCCACACACCAATCACTCCGTCCATACTACACACCCTCCCACTCTCATACACCCGCCCTCCCACTCTCATACACCCGCCCTCCCACTCTCATACACCCGCCCTCCCACTCTCATACACCCGCCCTCCCACTCTCATACACCCGCCCTCCCACTCTCATACACCCGCCCTCCCATCTCATACACCCGCCCTCCCACTCTCATACACCCGCCTTCAAACACCCTCCTGCCTACCCCAAACTTCTCCCACGTAAATTACCTTTGGATTATCCTAGGTAATTTACACTGTGTATGATAACTGTACTTATGTGTACCTGTGCCTAAATAAACTTACTAACCCTCACTCTCTTGCCACCCCAAAACCACAAACCCTTCCCACAACCCCCTTTACCCCCACCTACCAACCACAGAACTCCTTACTACCAATTCCTTTCATCAAAGACCTCTCTTCTCTGAGTAACACTCTGATATCTACTCATGCGCATATACACAAGAGCTCTCACACACAGGCACTAACTTCCTGGTTTCCTTTCGGTGCAACTTGTTATAATTCACAGCTATTCCTCTTGATTGACCTGGTGAAGGTGCATACATGTCTCCCATAGCTCGGTTGGCAACACTCGGCTAGCATACTAAGGGTCTGTGGTTCGATCCCCAGCAAGGGTGAAAACGTTGGGCATGTTTCCTTACACCTGCTGCCCCCTTTCACCTAGCAGTAATTAGGCACCTGGGTATTAATCGAATGCTGAAGATTGCTTCCTAGGCGACGGCGTAAATCTTAGGGTTGTGGGTTCCATGCTGGGGCCACGTACTCAATGACTGGCCTAACATAGTTCGTGTATATGGTTCTGGAGGATTCTTTAAGTTGCTGAGGGTTGCTAATGTTTCATATGCCACTGACGTTATATGGTGTGCGTGATTCCATTAATATTATTGGTGGATCAACGCCTGATTAACCCGGCTGTTACTGCTAGCTGCACGCAGTCCAACATGGGAACCACACCCCGGCTGGTTGAACCGTGTTATTATAGTTTGGCTACAAAAAATTATAACAATTTAAGTCAATATTTTATTTATGTCCTTTTTATTTTTATAGGTAAGAAAAATATCCAAAAAATAAAAATAAAAGTACTATAAGCTTACTGTATACATTATTATTAATTATTATTATTATTATTATTATTATTATTATTATTATTATTATTATTATTATTATTATTATTATTATTATTATTATTATATCCAATACACAAATAACCCGCACATTTACAAAGTCACACGTGGAAAATTCTCGAGGGATAAGTACCAAACTTGCACACGAGAGTCACTCCCTACGAAAGCAAAAGACTCGGCAGGCGATGTAACATCCCCCCAATGAAAAGCAGGGGTGCCACTAGCACGTTGAGAGACAACACAATAAGTGTCAGGGGCCCAAGACTGTTCAACTTCCTCCCAGCATACATCAGGGGGATTACCAACAAACCCCTGGCTGTCTTCAAGCAGGCACTGGACAGGCACCTAAAGTCGGTACCTGACCAGCCAGGCTGTGGTTCGTACGTTGGACTGCGTGCGGCCAGCAGTAACAGCCTGGTTGATCAGGCTCTGATCCAACATTAGGCCTGGTCACAAACCGGGCCGCAGGTATCTCCAGTGTGACTTTGTAAATGGGTTATTTGTGTATTGTCCCAGTCACGGTATTGTGACCTTTTTTTTTTGTTTGTTATACATTATAACCAAAACTAAGCGTCAAACCCACAAGGGTCATACAGCGTTGTGTATACATTAATACTGTGCACCACAATTCAGATTTAAGTAATCATTAACGGAATGTAAATCACTGGTATGATTACTGAATTTTTTTACGTGTAAACCGTAAATATCTTACGGTACGATACTTCTAGGTAGAGTGTAAAATGCACTTCTAATAAATGTAAATAATGTATCTGTAATAATGGTAGAATTATAGACAAAAGGCTAGAAAAATGGACACAGATACAATTGTGAAATTTTATTGTGCCAGTGTTTCGCGCTCCGGGAGGTTTGTCAAGTTTGACAAAGCTCCTGGAGAGCGAAACGTCGCCACAATAAAATGTCACATTAGTTGTGTCCCTTTACCTAACATATACGTATGTACTGTGCAGTGTAGAATGTGATTTTTTTAATAAAGAATGTACCACAGGTTAACAAGCATGAGAGGTGAAAGTTAAGACACGTGTGCAACATCTGGGTATCTTTATTGTAGACGTTTCGCCCTCCAGTGGCTTTATCAATACAGATTCTAGGATATAACTTCAAGACAGTTGAACTATACACAAAAGATGAGGTAATCAATCCCTCAGCCTTGAGTTGGTGTGAAGAGCACGAGAGATCCCTTACCAAGTGGAGCATTTACTCTCCGTCTCTCTTACCTGGAGACCAAGTCATTAGTGCCTTACCTGCGGCGGTGTCAGTGAATCACAATACCCGAGTCTCAGTGATTGGCAGCCATGACGGATCATTCAGTGCAGCTCTCTGCTTCTGTTGGTAGTACTGTTGATGATGGTGGTGGTGCTAGAGTAAATGGTAGTGGTGCTAGTAGTGTAAATGATGGTGGTGCTAGTAGTGTAAATGGTGGTGGTGCTAGTAGTGTAAATGGTGGTGGTGCTAGTAGTGTAAATGGTGGTGGTGGTGATAATGGAATAACGTAGATAATCGTGGTGGTGGTAGTAGTGTAAATGGTGGGGGTGGTGGTGGTTTCGATGATGGTGACGGTGGTAGTATAAATGATGGTGGTAGTACTGATGATGGTGATAGTAGTGTTAAGTGGTGGTAGTAGTGTTGATGATGATTGTTACATCGGTTTTAAGGTCCTTATATCTTCTGGTTAAGCTCACTAATAACCCAAAAAGGTCTAGAGGGAGGGGGGGGGGAGGTTATAATGACATTTATGAGAAATCTGACTTATACTCTGAAACTCATTCTGCCTCCAGTTCGAACAATATGTTAAATTTAAACCTCTTGTATACCATAACTATTAGTTCAGTTGATAAGTATTTACAGAGTATATATGACAATTAAGTCTGACCCAGCCCTCATATTAACAACAAGGAATATACAACCTTGTAGCATAGGGCTGTGAACCACTCCACAAGCCAGGGCCCAAGTCCCATGGTAACCTTAACCCAGTGTTCTGATACACTGTAGCAACCCTGGGGCACTATTGTAGGGACAACAAACCACTGTTACTGTTGATACAATATCATTATTATAAGAAATTATTTGTGTTTTGTTTACCTGTGAACTAACTTACTGTACTACGTGCAAGGCTGACACGCCGGCTCTCTCTCACAAATAAGTGATCAATTCTTGTGCCAGAATCAAGCTAGCTGTGACCCCGAACAGTTCAATATAACTAAGTACAGTGGTACCCCGGTATACGTTCTTAATTAATTCCACAGGCTGTTCAAGTGCCGATCTCTTCGAGTACCGAACGAATTTCTTCCCATACGGACTAATGTAAAGTAGATTAATCCGTTTCAGACCCCCAAAAATACACTTACAAAAGCACTTACAAAAATACACTTACATAATTGTTCGAGTTGGGAGCTGGAGGTATACCGAGGTACCACTGTATTATAAATATTAGGGTCATTTCTTGCAACATAGATATTAACCCCAGTCCAGCTAGTGGGTCCTATAACACCCCATAACAATGGTGGTGATAGTAGTGTGGATGGTGGTGGTGGTGGTAGTGTTGATGATTGTGGTGGTATTATAAATGATGGCGGTGGTGTTTGTTGTTGTTGGTGGTGGTGTTGTTGTTGTTGGTGGTGGTGTTGTTGTTGGTGGTGGTAGTTGTGTTGGTGGAGCAGCAGATTTTATCACTGAGTCCAGGTTTCAAGGATAATGGACTCTTCAATTAACTTATCTACTCCGAAATAATTAGAGTTTACCCTTTTATGGGTAAGTTTAGTTTTCTGCAAACATTCATCGTAGTGCGTTCCTGCGTTCCTTGTCTTGGAGAGTACCAACCTCATTCATCGTAGTGCGTTCCTGCGTTCCTTGTCTTGGAGAGTACCAACCTCATTCATCGTAGTGCGTTCCTGCGTTCCTTGTCTTGGAGAGTACCAACTTCATCCATCCACCTCATAACACCTCATTGCTACATCTATTTTTTTTCTTTAAATTCTCCTGTAAACCCTTTTGGGGCCTAGTTCCTAGGTCTATTGTGTATACATGTGCTCTTGCGCTACTGTCCACAGGATAGATATGGTGTGCACAATAACCTAGCCACTTCAAATTTAACAGGGGTCTCCACCTGATCATCTCCAATTTCGATAAAATTTTACATGAAGGTTGGCATATATGCCACACTAACTTTGGGAAAGTTTTAGTTCATGATATGCAGTAGTAATGTTATGACCCGACCCGCAGCACACAATCAACAATGTTCAGGTTATTATTGTGGCAGATCTAGAAAAGTTGTGTAAGTAGACATGCATATGTCTACTTACACAATTGCGGTCCTTAAACTTACATGCTTTTACTTTTTTCACAGTATGAAGCCAAAGTAGGCAAAAAATCTGTGGCGTAAAATTGAATATTGAATTCAGCTGTCTAGAGGAAAGCATTGTTTTAGGACATTATTATAGCCAGCTACCCAGGTGGGCATCGTCACAATCCTAAAATACCAGACTCCAAACGTTTTTAGTTCCTGTGTTAATGGTACCTAAAAATGCCCTCACAGACCTCACGGTGAATTTTAGGCTATTTTTGAAGACCAATGGCAAAAATGCAGCACAACCAATTTTCTTAAAAAACAATTCATTAGACAGAGCAGATTCTAACTTACACGATATCTATTTTCTGGATAAGCGTTTTTGCCCTTGAAGGGAGAAAATAGACCTTTAATTAATATGATTTTTGGCTCGCACAACGTTATGATGAAAGCAATTTTCAGATGCTGTTGTTATAAAGCAACAACAGTTAGAACTTCGTGTTTAGGTGGCGATTTCAGCAATTATCCGAATTGATAGGGATCGATATTTATTTTGGAAATTAGGCTTAAAAGTGTCTTTTGGCATGATATGCACCATTTTTACCCTGGCCTTATGTCTTTTGTTTTATTTTTTTATTCAGCTTATCTGCAGTTGAGCAGTTGATTAGTTTAAGGCTCTTCTTAATACTTCTTACACAGCTTTAAAAAGAGATATGATAAAGCTCACGGAGCAGGGAGAAAGTGGACCTAGTAGCGACCAGTGAAGAGGCGGGGCCAGGAGCTATGAACCCTGCAACCACAATTAGGTGAGTACACACTTCCATTAGATTACATCAGGTGAGCAGCTATAAGAGAGTTAGCTAGACAGTTTATATTAGGTGAAATTTGATAAGGTTCTTCACCTGGTGGAACTGTACGCCACACTATACTGGAAAATAAAACCTTTCATGGAACAATTAAAATGTATACAACTGTAAGGAGAGACATATCGAAGCTTCAAGTTACGTGTACAACCCAGTGGTTGTGAGTCTTGATCATAACTGGTTGTGAGTCTTGATCACAACTGGTTGTGAGTCTTGATCATAACTGGTTGTGAGTCTTGATCATAACTGGTAGTGAGTCTTGATCACAACTGGTAGTGAGTCTTGATCACAAATGGTAGTGAGTCTTGATCATAACTGGTTGTGAGTCTTGATCATAACTGGTTGTGAGTCTTGATCATAACTGGTAGTGAGTCTTGATCACAACTGGTAGTGAGTCTTGATCATAACTGGTAGTGAGTCTTGATCATAACTGGTTGTGAGTCTTGATCACAACTGGTAGTGAGTCTTGATCACAACTGATAGTTAGCCTTGATCACAACTGGTAGTGAGTCTTGATCATAACTGGTAGTGAGTCTTGATCACAACTGGTAGTTAGCCTTGATCACAACTGGTTGTGAGTCTTGATCATAACTGGTAGTGAGTCTTGATCACAACTGGTAGTGAGTCTTGATCATAACTGGTAGTGAGTCTTGATCATAACTCGTTGTGAGTCTTGATCACAACTGGTAGTGAGTCTTGATCACAACTGGTAGTGAGTCTTGATCACAACTGGTAGTTAGCCTTGATCACAACTGGTAGTGAGTCTTGATCACAACTGGTAGTGAGTCTTGATCATAACTGGTAGTTAGCCTTGATCACAACTGGTAGTGAGTCTTGATCACAACTGGTAGTTAGCCTTGATCACAACTGGTAGTGAGTCTTGATCATAACTGGTAGTTAGCCTTGATCATAACTGGTAGTGAGTCTTGATCACAACTGGTAGTTAGCCTTGATCACAACTGGTAGTTAGCCTTGATCATAACTGGTAGTGAGTCTTGATCACAACTGGTAGTTAGCCTTGATCACAACTGGTATTGAGTCTTGATCATAACTGGTAGTGAGTCTTGATCATAACTGGTAGTGAGTCTTGATCATAACTGGTAGTGAGTCTTGATCATAACTGGTAGTGAGTCTTGATCATAACTGGTTGTGAGTCTTGATCACAACTGGTAGTTAGCCTTGATCACAACTGGTAGTGAGTCTTGATCATAACTCGTTGTGAGTCTTGATCATAACTGGTAGTGAGTCTTGATCATAACTCGTTGTGAGTCTTGATCACAACTGGTAGTGAGTCTTGATCACAACTGGTAGTGAGTCTTGATCATAACTCGTTGTGAGTCTTGATCATAACTGGTAGTGAGTCTTGATCACAACTGGTAGTGAGTCTTGATCATAACTGGTAGTTAGCCTTGATCACAACTGGTAGTGAGTCTTGATCACAACTGGTAGTGAGTCTTGATCATAACTGGTAGTGAGTCTTGATCACAACTGTTTGTGAGTCTTGATCACAACTGGTAGTTAGCCTTGATCACAACTGGTAGTGAGTCTTGATCATAACTCGTTGTGAGTCTTGATCATAACTGGTAGTGAGTCTTGATCATAACTCGTTGTGAGTCTTGATCACAACTGGTAGTTAGCCTTGATCACAACTGGTAGCGAGTCTTGATCATAACTGGTAGTGAGTCTTGATCATAACTCGTTGTGAGTCTTGATCATAACTGGTAGTGAGTCTTGATCACAACTGGTAGTGAGTCTTGATCACAACTGGTAGTTAGCCTTGATCACAACTGGTAGTGAGTCTTGATCATAACTGGTAGTGAGTCTTGATCATAACTCGTTGTGAGTCTTGATCATAACTGGTAGCGAGTCTTGATCACAACTGGTAGTGAGTCTTGATCACAACTGGTAGTGAGTCTTGATCACAACTGGTAGTGAGTCTTGATCACAACTGGTAGTGAGTCTTGATCACAACTGGTAGTGAGTCTTGATCACAACTGGTAGTGAGTCTTGATCACAACTGGTAGTGAGTCTTGATCATAACTGGTAGTGATTCTTGATCACAACTGGTAGTGAGTCTTGATCACAACTGGTAGTTAGCCTTGATCACAACCGTAGCGGCGCGACCCAGGACTTGTAGCACAAGTCTCCTGACACAGTACACAGAACCAAGGTACATTTACCATCCCCGAGCCATTTACATACATTACAAGGACAGCGTTGGCAACAGGTGTGCAGGAATACAGCAAACTTTCCAACCATGGAGAAAGCAACACTTCAGTATAACTGACCAGCATACCTGCAGCGTAGCTCCAGACTCAAAACTGGTCACACTACAACGACCTCCTTAACCACTTCTACATGGCACTCTCCTGCTTCTACCTCTTCTACAATAAAACTCGCATGAATAAAACGTAGTGCTTACAAAACAACAAAAATTGAATGCTAGGAATCCTGGTGATCGTGTACGCCTCAAAGCCCTTGCAAATATACCTGCATCTGGTTTCTAGAGTTATTACTCTCCCCAGACCAAGCTTGAGGCCAGACTTTATTGTTCACTGCCCATTCAACCATTCTGTTGCTATCAGCTGTCCCCAGTCCTCACACAGCCATGGCTGATCCGACATTTAACAGGAGTCCTGTTTACTCTCGAAAACTTTATAATTCGTGTCCCATCTTTGTGGATATCTTGTGGCAAAGTACTGCATTCAAGATTGCTGAATATAGTCAGGGAAGACAGTATAAAATTGGATTAACGATTGTGAGGTTAACCGGGTGAGCATCCCAGTAGATGAAAACGGCGGGCGGCGCGACATAATACACATCAACTGCTTTTACAGCGACACTGCAAGAGCGGCCGGAGCTTGGCCAGTTAGCGGGGGCACACTACAACACGTTGAAGAGCTCACCTCTGTTGGACGACGGTACCTACATGGCCCCGTGTACACCCACCTCACCCCTGGGTCCGTGCACACCCACCTCACTCCTACGGCCGTGAACACTCACCTCACCCCTGGGTCCGTACACACCCACCTCACTCCTACGGCCGTGAACACTCACCTCACCCCTGGGTCCGTACACACCCACCTCACTCCTACGGCCGTGAACACTCACCTCACCCCTAGGGCCGTGCACACCAACCTCACCCCTGGGGCCGTGCACACCAACCTCACCCCTGGGGCTGTGCAGAGACTAGCAGCCTCCACTCCGCAATACACACTAATGAACGACCAAAATACTTGATAATCTGTGAATGAAGATGATGACTAAAGATTGCGCACGACCCAAGAAAAGAAGTAATGGTAATGCCCACAACAAGTGAAACTTGGTATTTAATCCTTTGTTTACATCAGCATTAAGGCTCATTTGGCTGGAGTAATGAGTGCTCTAGTGTAATGACCTATTGAACCTAAAGGAACTCTCCCATCATTCTCCAGAACATATGAATGGTGTATGGTGAATACTAGTTATATGGACCTCAAAGCCACTATTATCACGTAATCTCGACACTAATGAATGAGCCGAGAGCTTTGTGTAGGAGCAGGGAGTGGCTGAGCTCACCATGCTGTAGTGACTGACCTGCTTACTGCCCTGAGTAGGAACAGGGAGTGGCTGAGCTCACCATGCTGTATTGACTGACCTGCTTACTGCCCTGAGTAGGAACAGGGAGTGGCTGAGCTCACCATGCTGTATTGACTGACCTGCTTACTACCCTGAGTAGGAACAGGGAGTGGCTGAGCTCACCATGCTGTAGTGACTGACCTGCTTACTGTCCTGAGTAGGAACAGGGAGTGGCTGAGCTCACCATGCTGTATTGACTGACCTGCTTACTACCCTGAGTAGGAACAGGGAGTGGCTGAGCTCATCATGCTGTAGTGACTGACCTGCTTACTGCCCTGAGTAGGAACAGGGAGTGGCTGAGCTCACCATGCTGTAGTGACTGACCTGCTTACTGTCCTGAGTAGGAACAGGGAGTGGCTGAGCTCACCATGCTGTATTGACTGACCTGCTTACTGTCCTGAGTAGGAACAGGGAGTGGCTGAGCTCACCATGCTGTATTGACTGACCTGCTTACTGTCCTGAGTAGGAACAGGGAGTGGCTGAGCTCACCATGCTGTAGTGACTGACCTGCTTACTGTCCTGAGTAGGAACAGGGAGTGGCTGAGCTCATCATGCTGTATTGACTGACCTGCTTACTGCCCTGAGTAGGAACAGGGAGTGGCTGAGCTCACCATGCTGTATTGACTGACCTGCTTACTGTCCTGAGTAGGAACAGGGAGTGGCTGAGCTCACCATGCTGTAGTGACTGACCTGCTTACTGTCCTGAGTAGGAACAGGGAGTGGCTGAGCTCACCATGCTGTATTGACTGACCTGCTTACTGTCCTGAGTAGGAACAGGGAGTGGCTAAGCTCACCATGCTGTAGTGACTGACCTGCTTACTGTCCTGAGTAGGAACAGGGAGTGACTGAGCTCATCATGCTGTATTGACTGACCTGCTTACTGTCCTGAGTAGGAACAGGGAGTGGCTGAGCTCACCATGCTGTATTGACTGACCTGCTTACTGCCCTGAGTAGGAACAGGGAGTGGCTGAGCTCACCATGCTGTATTGACTGACCTGCTTACTGCCCTGAGTAGGAACAGGGAGTGGCTGAGCTCACCATGCTGTATTGACTGACCTACTTACTGCCCTGAGTAGGAACAGGGAGTGGCTGAGCTCACCATGCTGTATTGACTGACCTGCTTACTGCCCTGAGTAGGAACAGGAGTGGCTGAGCTCACCATGCTGTATTGACTGACCTGCTTACTGCCCTGAGTAGGAACAGGGAGTGGCTGAGCTCACCATGCTGTATTGACTGACCTGCTTACTGCCCTGAGTAGGAACAGGGAGTGGCTGAGCTCACCATGCTGTAGTGACTGACCTGCTTACTGCCCTGAGTAGGAACAGGGAGTGGCTGAGCTCACCATGCTGTATTGACTGACCTGCTTACTGCCTTGAGTAGGAACAGGGAGTGGCTGAGCTCACCATGCTGTAGTGACTGACCTGCTTACTGCCCTGAGTAGGAACAGGAAGTGGCTGAGCTCACCATGCTGTATTGACTGACCTGCTTACTGCCCTGAGTAGGAACAGGGAGTGACTGAGCTCATCATGCTGTATTGACTGACCTGCTTACTGTCCTGAGTAGGAACAGGGAGTGACTGAGCTCACCATGCTGTATTGACTGACCTGCTTACTGCCCTGAGTAGGAACAGGGAGTGGCTGAGCTCACCATGCTGTATTGACTGACCTGCTTACTGCCCTGAGTAGGAACAGAAAGTGGCTGAGCTCACCATGCTGTATTGACTGACCTGCTTACTGCCCTGAGTAGGAACAGGGAGTGGCTGAGCTCACCATGCTGTATTGACTGACCTGCTTACTGCCCTGAGTAGGAACAGGGAGTGGCTGAGCTCACCATGCTGTATTGACTGACCTGCTTACTGCCCTGAGTAGGAACAGGGAGTGGCTGAGCTCACCATGCTGTATTGACTGACCTGCTTACTGCCCTGAGTAGGAACAGGGAGTGGCTGAGCTCACCATGCTGTAGTGACTGACCTGCTTACTGCCCTGAGTAGGAACAGGGAGTGGCTGAGCTCACCATGCTGTATTGACTGACCTGCTTACTGCCCTGAGTAGGAACAGGGAGTGGCTGAGCTCACCATGCTGTATTGACTGACCTGCTTACTGCCCTGAGTAGGAACAGGGAGTGGCTGAGCTCACCATGCTGTATTGACTGACCTGCTTACTGCCCTGAGTAGGAACAGGGAGTGGCTGAGCTCACCATGCTGTATTGACTGACCTGCTTACTGCCCTGAGTAGGAACAGGGAGTGGCTGAGCTCACCATGCTGTAGTGACTGACCTGCTTACTGCCCTGAGTAGGAACAGGGAGTGGCTGAGCTCACCATGCTGTATTGACTGACCTGCTTACTGCCTTGAGTAGGAACAGGGAGTGGCTGAGCTCACCATGCTGTAGTGACTGACCTGCTTACTGCCCTGAGTAGGAACAGGGAGTGGCTGAGCTCACCATGCTGTATTGACTGACCTGCTTACTGTCCTGAGTAGAAGCAAGGAGTGGCTAAGCTCACCATGCTGTAATGACTGACATGCTTACTGTCCTGAGTAGAAGAAAGGAGTGGCTAAGCTCACCATGCTGTAATGACTTACCTGCTTACTGCCCTGAGTAGGAGCAGAGAGTGGCTAAGGTCACCATGCTGTAGTGAATGACCTGCTTACTGTCCTGAGTAGAAGCAAGGAGTGGCTAAGCTCACCATGCTGTAGTGAATGACCTGCTTACTGCCCTGAGCAGGAGCAGAGAGTGGCTGAGCTCACCATCCTTGTGTAGACCTGGGCGGGACCTACTTACTATCTCTCCCTCATGAACCTAAGTATCATAAACCTAACCTCCAATTAAAATTTAAATTTTGTGGAAAATAATGAGCGATATTTACAAAAACGAGGTTCACCAGTCCTTGGTGAGTAGTGACCACCCGCGGCTCTCGGAGTGCCTTGTTTAGCGAGACCAGTTATCCAGATCAGCACTTCTCGTTACCAAGGGTTAAGTGGGTAGATGGTTACATGTCTGCTATTCAATATGGGATATCAACCTTAAGGGGATGGGAGGGGGAGGAGAGTTGAATTGATGCTGAAGGGGTGGTTGCTCTAAGAAACTGGATAGTTTCCTTGTAGAAGTGTAGGATCAACCGCTAGGACAAACAGCCTGGTTGAACAGGTCAATCGGGAATCTTGGCTCCACAGGTACCTTCCACTTCTTCGGTTCAAACCTGATTGTCTGCCATTTCCCAGGCTCTATATAACTCTAATGCGTTTAGCTCTACTCAATAATAATAATAATAATAAATAACAGAACGTGTAGGGCTCGAATCCATGGCTGATGAGCCCTAAAACACACAGGCCAGTCTGCAATTGTGTTATTACAATTTCATTAATAATAATAATAATCTTAAAAGATTATTTCCTTTAGTTTATTCTGTTATGGTTTGGCAGGGTTTAGGAAGTGAATTATTGCATGTGTGGCACTGGACGTCTTGACAAAGTAGATGTGATGTATCAGACTTGTTCAATACCTTAAAGATATCTGCTTTTTCGTATCTTGTTCAGGTCTGCTCCTACAACCAAGTTATCCTGGCATTCAAAACTGACCATTTCTGTGTTGTTTTTTGTCTATCGCTGTTAGGTTAACATTATAGCGTAATGACGGCACGAGGGAAAGCACTGTTTTATCCCTCTATTCAAGAGAATGTTTGAAGATTCCTGGAGTTTGGTTAGATTCTGTCATTGCTGTGCCATACGCATATGCGCTACTTTCAAAGATTTGCGGATCTATCCACATGCGCTACTCTCAAAGATTAGAGAACCAATCCACATGCGCTATTTTCCAAGATTAGTGAATCACTGAGTCAATTTCAGTCATTTCCAGAGTTAGCAGAGCACAATATTCAAAGTGACACTTGTGTTATACACTGTTATAGGGAACATGTAGTCTTGCATTTTACTGTAATATATGACATCAAAGACTGTACTCCATTCTTGTTTCCTCACTGTAATGATTACCATTGTCAACAAATATGAAGACTGACGTGGCATGTAATTAACAGCGCTGTGAATTACAGCGTAGAAAGGCTTGAACGTTAATATATTACCATTCCATTCACCACAGTTCTAAAGCTTGCACTGAGAAAGGCACTGACTACAAAGTAGCATTCTCACTCTTACGGAGAATGATAAACAGGACTGTCTTGCATGGTTGTGCCGATCTAAGCCTTTTTTTTTATTCAGCTTATTGTTACACCTTTCAGAATGAACTTCTGTGGCCGGTCCTATAGCCAATGATTAACCAAGTATATATGTTTGTGCCAGTGAGTCCATCTTCCTGAACACTGTAAAGGGAGTCTTGCGTGTTGAGCTTCAGGCAGTGTCTTGAAGAAGTCCACTGGAAGTGCTCGCTCTGTGTGGGTGGATCCAGTTTACAGAAATGTGAACAAGTTGGTATCGAAAGAATGAGCTCTCATAAATTAATCTTGTCGTGTCTTAACGAGGTTGAGAGGGTTCACGATCGAAGGGAGTTAAAAATCAATACAACCGCCGAGTTATTCACTGCTTTGAACATAACAAAAATGTGCTGTCGTTAATTCGCTGACATTATTACCAAATTCAGCTACATGAACGATTTGCTATCGTGATTATTTATTGCTCGCTAAAAAAAAATAACCCGCACTTAGGAGATGAGCCCAATGACGACAGTTCGGTCCGGCCTGCGCCACGATCAGTGGTCCAGGAGGGATCGAAATGTCATTAGGTATCTGTTAATTTTAACCTTTTCAATTATCAGGACAACTACAAACAAAGCTTTGGGATGGCAATGGGGAGCCCCCTTGGTGCTGTGCTCGCCAACCTCTTCATGGAGAACCTGGAGACCGAGATATTCAGCACCCTTATTCCCAATACCGTTTCTTGGCTAAGATACGCTGACAATATCTTGTTTTTCTATCCCAGACGTTTCAGTATAAAAGCCTTCCTCAATAAGATCAACGCTGTCGAGCCATCAATAATGTTTACACTGAAACTCGAAAAAACGGTAAACTTCCTTTCCGATGTCATCCTGTGCAGGTCTCCCAACAGCAACAACTTTCTCTTCAAAGTGTATAGAAAACCTACCAACAAGGACGATCTTATACACTTCTATTCACACCATGACACCTGCACTAGTAAGTGTTCTTACTTGCTACTTGTGAGCTCTTCGCATCTCCAGCCCTTGTTTCCTTGAAGAGGAATGTGTCTACATAACACAAACCTTCACAAGTCTTCAGTTTACAGGTATTGCAGACTCAAGGCACAAGATATCTTCAATAAAACCCTCATGGAATAGTTCTATAAGCAGTGCATAGTGCTCCCATGCTGTGATGTTGCCAAGAATACCCGCGAGGTACTTGCAATATCAACGTTTCCATCAATAAACACATCTTCTATCAAAGACCTCGCTACGAAACGTAGTCCCACACCTTTAACTTCCGCAGCAGGTGTCTACACCATTTCCTGTGGATACTGTCCCAAGAAATATGTTGGGGTAACTGGAAGAAATCTTTCGGTCCGCCTGAACGAACAACGAAACGCCAGCAACAGAGACGACCTAAGGTACGCCTGTGTCCTCCACGGGACACATGAAGCACAACCGAGTCGCGGGGGCGTTGACCCCCGAAACCCTCTCCAGGTAATCTCCAGGTAAACAACTCGTCTTCACTAATCAAGATCTTAGACGCCGACAATGTCTAGAACCATCACTAATCGCCGTCACCCACACCATAGAACGGGGAGCTACGAAATTTCAAAAACATTAGCATACATAATACTTAACCAGGCAAAGTACCACCTACCACACAACGCAAGAATCATACGACCTCATTGTCTACCAGACCTCATCTCAAATGCATCATTTCTTCAGGTCAATGGGTGTCACACCCCCACTCTCCACCTATAAATTAACTGTCATTTTTAAACTGTGTGTTAGAAGTGATCAAGGCCTCAGGACCAAACCTTTTTCTAATATATATGAATGTTTGCTCATGTGTCTTTTAAACCAATTTGTCGGCATCTAGGTTAGGTAAGATTTGTTAGTATCAATACAGTGAACAGTATTAAACTAATGTCAATATTTTAAGTCTACTAGATGCGTTCTTTAGGCATGTTTTCCCCAAGAATATTACTCTCGTTTTATTCATATGAGCTGTTAAACTCGTGTGTCAGTTAGCTCAGGAAATGGAGGAGGCTCGATCCTCCATCCGCTAATCGCGAAACAGTTTGCCTAGTAGCGTTATCGAAGCTAAAACCTTGGGTAGTTTCAAATTTAGATTGGATAAATACATGAGTAAGAGGGGTTGGATTTCAGTGGGACTTACACATGAGTTAATAGATTTATCAGAGCTTATTGTTAGGGTAGCACTGAAAGTGGGTTGGGCATATATTCTGTTAGTGGGTTGGATTTGTGAAAGACTTGCCCAGTATGGGCCAACAGACCTACTGCAGTGTCCCTCCTTTCTTATGTTCTTATGAAACAGTCAGTAGGGGTATTCAAGTTCTCAGGAGAGAAGCGGGTGTGGTCCAGAGATTTCAACAGTACTCAGGTAACAATCCAGGCACATGCATGGGCAGGGCAGACCAGGACAGGGCAGCCTCACTTAGCAAAGAATAATTTCAATCTTGTATCTCATCAACTCAAGCTTCAGTGTGCAGACTTGATGCATGGCTCATATTTTACCACACAAAAACTTGGATTCCAACTGCAACACGGAGAAAGGAAAAATCAATATAAAAGTATATTGACGGAAACGGCAGTGAAACAGGAGTGTGATAGAAGGATACAGGAGTGTGATAGGATACAGGAGTGTGATATAAGGATACAGGAGTATTGGCACACAGCTACAATTGGTGAAAATGTAGACCTACTGCAATAGTTTTAAAGACACGTTAGTTCTGGAGGCACCGTTGACACGAGATTAGATTTGGCGAAGATCTAAATTAAGACGATAAGAGAGGCACCGTAACGTTCATCTAGAATAAGAAACGAGAGAACAAGACCAATCAAGAATCAATGTATTAAGAATGGAAAAGAAGAGAATCAATGTTGCAGATGAGTTGCAGAGAAGGTAGAACAATGTGATGAAACAGATGACAGTAGATTCTGCTCTACCAGAATGGTGATTAGCAGAGATTTCCCTATACACCTCAACTCCCTATATCCTCCCGACTATCATATCCCAAGCCCCCAAACACTGTCAACTTCGTATCTCTTTCTCCTCTTTTCCCCTCCCTGTCTATTAACTTCCCCCTCCCCCTTTCACCATCCCCCAACCTCAACAAGTTGTTCCCTCCTTATCACCCTCTTCCAGCCTTGCTAACTCGACCCCACCATCCCATTCTCCTACAATTACCTCCACATAATCCACCCACTACTAGCGCAATCTATGCACAGCACTACCCTCCCCCCAACACATTCACATTTACCCCTCCATTCACAAACTGGCTCTCTTGCCTACACCCACAAAACCAGTCTCACCAGAATCACAACAGGGTGAGAGAAAGTAAAATCGGTGTTTGGTATACAAACCTAGATGGAATCTTAAACAATAGTAATAAACTGAAGCATTCAGTGGGCAAAACAAGGCCTGATATTCGAGTGAATATGGAAACAAAGCTAAAAGGTGTGATCCAGAGTACAATATTCCTAGGATATAAGATAACAAGAAAGAAAACAGAGCCGGAGAAGCTCTACTTGTCAGAGACCTGTGGAGCTTGAAGGAGTGGAGAGGAATGTACAGCCGAGAATTAACAACTACATACTAGGACGAATCATAACTAGGTTCCGCTTGTCTCCAAGGTTATAGTAGCAGTTATCCACAACCTAGCATCAAATAGCAGAGACCAATATTAAGAAATCAACATGTCAACTATATAACTATCATAGAGGAAGCAGCGCGGAAAGCACACATAAACTGTGGGCAAAACTACTTATCCTAGGTGACGTTAATCTTGAAGCAATAGAATGGACGAACTGGGACTCACAAGGAAATCCAGACACGTGAACAGCGAAACTAATGGAGTTAAGTATGGAGATCTTCATCAACCAACAAGTCAAGAATACCAAAGGCTGATGAGGGGGTAAGCCAGCAAGACTGAACATAGTCTTCACCCTAAACACTGTAGATGTACAAAAAAAATAAACTATAATATACGGATATGAGCTAGTGACCACATGGTACCGAGATCTGAATATCTAGAGGTAAACCTGCAGGGGAATATAGAAGGAAGAGGAGAACCAAAACAAACTGTAACAGAGGGAGCTACGTGAAAATTAGGAAAATATGATGGGAAGGAGAACTAAATGAAAAGACAACAATGGAAATGATGGTCAGACTAGCCAAGAAGTGCCGGAAGGCAGAAGAAAAATTAATCCACGAGAGGAAAGGCAGAGACAGGAAGAGTCAATGGTTCATACAAAGCTGCAGCGAGGCATAAACAAGATGCATTATTATTATTATCATCATCATCAAAACCAAGCGCTAAACCCACAAGGGTCATATAGCCAAAAGATGCAACAGAGCATGGAGAAAAGGAGACGGAGAACAGAGGAAAAGAGGTAAATAACCAGAGCAAGAAGGGAAGCAGAGAGTTCGAAAATTATGTAGCATCAAAAGCAGTGTGTAGTCCCACACTTCCTGATTACCTGGGTGTCATATTGACTCCATCTGGAGGTTTTAGCCTATGAACAGCTGGGGTTCACTGTGGTGGGGCGCCTCTTTATACCGACCTCTTCGAGTCATGCATACGGGAACGTATGAGAGGGAACTCTCATCTATGGATATTCAGTCTACAAAAATCAAACTAGTCTGCTGACGAAAAGCCGCAGACACTCTCTTCGGCGAGGACAGGAGCTGTTAAGCGAAGAACTATACCAACAGGAATAGCTTGAGTCGAGGCAAGTGTCCAGGGAGGAATTAGGGAGATAACATAAAACTCGCAGAGCGAGAAACATTTGTTCCTACGTGTCTGTTAAAGCTTGAATAAGCCACCAATACATAAAATGTAAATGTTTCCTACCGCAAGCTCACGTCTAAGATTCGAAGCAGCTGCATGCAAGGCTTCCTGGCAGAGTTGTTGACTAGAACCTAACATCAGATAATGCCCTGATGACGATTAAGGTGGAAATACGAGAGTATATTTTTGCTCTCCCCAAGTCACTGATGGAATGACTTGACATTGTAATAATAAAATCACAGTACTTAAAATTAATTGGTGTCACTTTTTTTTTTACTTATTTTAAAGAAAACTCACAAGCAGGTGACTGGACTAATTCGCAACCACAAATTAGAAATCAAACTAGACGACCTTTCGTCCATCCTGGGCCTTTATGAAGTCCCATAGAAAGAACTTTAAACTATGCATTTTTTTTTATCTTCTGACCCCGTGACTTTGATCTTATCAAACGCGTCCACAGTATCTGTCCCTCGCTACTATTGAGATAATTAACGTGATGTCCACTTATGTACCATCATTTGCTCTTGATGCTCTTTCTCTTATTTTCTTGCCTTTTTCTTATCTGTAGGATACCTGAAGGATGTTTCCTGGTCTGGCCCGGGCCTCCCGGCCCGGTCCCAGACCAGGCCTTCCGGTTGATCAAGACTTGATCAACCAGGCTGCTACTGTTGGCTTGCTAAATCTCCCTCCTTGTCGGGGGAAGAATTTTTTTTTCTCCCACACACCTTCGTCACTCTCAGAACTTCACTGAAAAACTTCAGCTACTACGACATCCTAAGTCAACTATTGCTCCTTTTGATGATAATCTTACTTTTCTCAGATAGAGACCAGTGAAGGGAATACTTCCTCTCTCTATTCCTACTAATGTCTCTCTCGGTTTTAGTCGCTCTTCTATGACTTTTGACTTTTTTTCCACGGTAAGTACAAATATTAAACTTTTGGTGTTGCTATGGACTCTCCTCGATCCTCTATACACCTTCATATGGAATATTTTGAAATTATACTTCTCACTACTGGTGTATATTATTCTTTCTAGATGATTCGCCAAGTAGATGACGTTGTTGCTCTCTAACCACATGACACTAGTCTCTTGCAACATTTCCTTGACCATAATATTACTGCTCTATTAAGCTTGAAAATGAATAGGGATTTCATTGGCTCCGTCCTTTCCCTGATATTCAAGTCCATCTTCTATGACTGACTTTTGTTTTTCGTCTACACTGACATGTACATTCATTATTTTTCATTTAATGAACAATCTACTAAGGCAAGCGGTTTTTTTATCTACACAGATCAATTTTACAGGCCAAGAGCTGTTATCCTACCTCAGCTTATTTCAAAGCCAAACCCTATCTGAGGTATACTACCCCTCTCCCAGGATGCCACCCACAACAGTCGGCTAACACCCAGGTACCTACCTGCTAGGTAAACAGGGGCAGCAGGTGTACCTGGAGTTTACCTGGAGAGGGTTTCGGGGGTCAACGCCCCCGCGGCCCGGTCTGAGACCAGACCTGTTGCTTCTCGGTTCCTGTGTCTACATTTATTCCCAGTTTCTCTCGTCTTGTTTATCTTAGTAATTTTGTAAACTTTGGGTATTCTCATGCTAACAGTATTGTCCTCTAAACCCACGTCTCCAGACACTTGTGGCAATTCACATAAAACCCGCACTTAGGAAAACAAATTAATGATGATATTTCAGTTCATCCTGAACCCTTGTAAAGTAACACCTCTGTTTATCCTGAACAATAATCCAGGGTGGACCGAAACGTCGCCAAAGGTTTCCGCTCCTAAATGTGGGTATTTGTGAATTGTTAAAACCACACTATTGTGATTTATATTCAAGATGCCTGCGTTTTGCCTTAGGCCTACAAAAGAAAAGTGTTTCCCGTAACCCGAACTTATCTACCCATATAGGGCCGACCCTAAAATTTTTTGTCATATTATACTCAATAAAAAATATTTTTTTAATTAAATACACAAAAAAATCGTTACCCTGGTAAATCCAGATATGACCTTATCAGCCTTCCATGTAGACATCAACCCATTACTCGCAAGCAAACAGAACGGCGTCTCTACGGAGTTTTTCAGACAGCCACGCAAAAAAAAAAAGCCAATGGGGTAACTGCTTTCATTACTGCAAGGTGCATCACCTGGTGTCAACGGTGGGTGTGTTGCAACTGACCGCTGTGTTGTAAACTGCATCATGCTAAGCTTAAGATGGTGTTGGGCGAATCACTAGTCGTTTATATGATGAAAAGTAATTGCAAGAAAAAGTTCAAAACAAATGAAGAGAGATTGAGCAAAAATGTGAGAGTTATTGTTGATACTGTAGACAGATGCGCATCTTAATAGTCGAAATGTGACATTTCATTTACTTCAAACGAACGCGGTCCTTGGACCTAACTGGACCCCACACCCTGGTGTCCTGGTGGCCCCGTGTCTCGGTAACCACACCTCGTCAGTCTAAATATCTATTATCGGTTTCCGTGGCATTTCCGTCACACCCTGGCCGCACCTCCACATCCCCTCCGTCACACCCTGGCCGCACCTCCATACAGTCACACCTATCGACGAAGCCTGGACCATTCTGAAGTCTCATGGCACTCGAGACTTTACACGGATCCCTAACAATCCAAAAATGTCGTCCCCCCCATTTCTAAATTTTCTGTTGCGAAAGATTAAGTTGACAAATTATAATTACCATATTTACTCTACAAATTTCTAACTTGTCATTCATTCTCATAAATCCCATTCATGCGAAATTTTTATTACATCGATTACAATATATATATATATATATATATATATATATATATATATATATATATATATATATATAAAATACATGGATAATTAATTACTATGCTTGCAAAAAACAAAGTGTTCTGCTTGAATAAATGTTGGTTGTAAGGAGGATATTTTGGCCGCCTCCTCACCATTTGTCTCCTCACCATTTTAAGCAAGAGCAGCCCTCACCTCTGCTATTTTTACCGTGTGTGTGTCATAACTCTGGGTGTTTATAGGCAGGGATCCCTCCATGCATGACGGGTGGGGCAGACACACACAACAAGTTATGGCAGTGTTTGGGCAGCAGGTGTGTGTGTGTGAGCAGGGTGTCTCCTGCCAGATTGGAACACCAGCGACTGTGGCCATCCTTGTCGCCCGTACACCCCGCCCACGCATGCCTACACCCCGCCCACGCATACCTACACCCCGCCCACGCATGCCTACACCCCGCCCACGCATACCTACACCCCGCCCACTCTTACCTACACCCCGCCCATGCATACCTACACCCGCCCACGCATACCTACACCCCGCCCACGCATGCCTACACCCGCCCACGCATACCTATACCCCGCCCACGCATGCCTACATCCCGCCAGCATACCTACACCTGCCCACCTTACCTACACCCGCCCAGCATACCTACATCCTGTCCACACGCCACTTACCTACACCCGCCCAGCATACCTACACCTGCCCACATACCTACACCCCGCCCACTCTTAACTACACCCGCCCATGCATACGTACACCCGCCCATGCATACGTGGAGTGAATGATGATGAAGATTTTTCTTTTTCGAGCCACCCTGCCTTGGTGGGAGACGGCCGATGTGTTAATAATGTATACTTATATATATATATATATATATATATATATATATATATATATATATATATATATATATATATAATATATATAATATATATATATATATCGTGCCGAATAGGTAAAACTTGCTATTTTGGCTTAAATAGAAAAAATAGCAACGTTCTTCTTGCCGAATAAGGCAAGCAAAAATTTGTTTATGCAATAATTTCGCAAAAATCATTCTGAACCTAACGAAAAAAAAATATTTCATTGTGTTTGTTTATTATTAAATCACTGTAACCTTATCTAAAATATATTTAGTTGGATTATGCTAAATTAAATTGTGCTTGTTATAAGCTTAGGTAAGTTTTTTAAGGTTCTTTTGGTACGAAATTAATAATTTTTACATTAACATAAATGAAAAAAAAATATTTTTAAACGTATAAGAGAAAATTTTATAAAGGACTTAATTTTAAATGAGCTCTTGCTAATTGACCAGTTTTACTATTCGGCACGACACACACACACACACATATATATATATCGGTAGTAGATTTATTATATTGTTTAGCGCTAAATCCGTAAACTCAGAGTCTAGGGAATTGGAGTAATCAGGTTTGATTCAAGGAAAGGGAAGAATAGCTCCAATTCCTTGGATGAAGAGCTTTCCCCGCATCAAGGCTTCTCTTCCCCCCCCCTCCGCCTCTTCCATAATGGAGTCACCAGGTTCAGTGTCGCTCTTGTTGCCGCCGCTGTCTCTCGTCTTTACGGACACCAACCATCTATTTTTTTGTTTACCTTGCGTGAGAAAAGACACGCTCGAAATGGCATGATGCGCCCCGCGCTGCCAGACGTAAGCCTACATATTTTTTTTGTTTTATCTTGTAAATTTAGGTTAACATACGTTAATCTAACTAAACCATTTCAAGGAAGAGGAGGGAGCAATTCGTGAGCAATTCTGGAGAGCGAAACGTCTACAATGTAAAGATACCCAGACGTTTCCCGTGTTTCTAAGTCACCATCTTGTCTTTGTTGTATACCATTGATATACAACTTATCAAACACAACAACATTGTGGAATTTTGGTACAGAGGACATCACCACAATCTACCTGCTAACTCCTGGTCCAACTCTTGGGGTGGGGAGTCCCGCCTACCAGTGACAATGCCTTCATCTGCTGCACCTCGTCTGACTCCAGTATACAAGCGCCAACCTTCTGCGTGTGCTTCACATTCTTCAAGATCACGGTGCTTGTCACCTGCTCCTAGGCTGAGGGACACATTACCTTGTCTTCCACTCTCTTCTGTATACATTTCTACAGTCTTCACATCATGTTCATGTATTGTATTGATAAAGCCACTGGATGGCGAAACGTCTACAAAGATACCCAGATGTTACACGTCTAATTCTACATCTTATCGTTACTGTATACCACTGTTATTCTTATGTTATTAGAAGTGCCTCTCCCTTCCTCCCCCACATTTCTTTAGATATATGCCAAGTAATGCTATGTGATGCTCAGACTGGTTGTCGTCACACTACTGCCACTGAATCTACACATTCTCTACATGTATTAATACATCTATAACCGTAGTTTACTAACTATAAAGCCTGTAGGCTCATGTTGTCCCGCTCTGTGATGAAATCTTCATAATTTTCATTTCTCTGGTGTGTGGGATAGGTCATACTTGTAATTCCCAAGTCAAAACACTTCCAGCTCCGATACAATGGCATGTATGAAAGTCAGCAGGAAGCTACTGAAGAATCAGTCAAACAACTGACTATATATATTCCCAATGCCTTTCTATGTGATGGAATATGACAGAAAAACATAACTTGATTTTTTGTAAAATTATGAAATATTTAAAAATATAAAAATAAATGTACTAAAACGCTATTTTAATGCATATTTCGACGATTCAGTGCAATTTGAAGCATTTTTTGACATTCCTATATTTTTTTTAGCTGAAATACGTATATAATTTTAAAAAAACAGTTAAGGTTTACAACCTGAAATAAAAATATCAGTCCACTGTAACCTCCTGGCAACCTGTATATCGTTCTTGCCATTTGATTTGCTAGAGACAGACACTGGTAACAGAGGGTCCACCTAGTGCAACGTTTCGCCCAACACGGCCTTGTAATTATTGCTCATTCCTTTATACTTGATCAAACTTAACTTTGGATGAAACATTGTGGTGAAAAGTTTCTCTCGTGCTACTCTCTTTTATTTCCACTTGTTGATTTTTATTGCCATTGTCTACCTATTTGGCGCGCCTGTTTTTCTTTTTCTCAGTATTCGTTTCTCTCTTCTGATCATCCGTCGTTTCTCTCTTCTGATCATCCGTCGTTTCTCTCTTCTGACCATCCCTCGTTTCTCTTTGGCCATCCGTCTACGTTCAGGTACTGTTTATATTCTTAGTTCCTTTCTAAATGTTTCTTGTGCATTATTCTCTTGTTTGTCATGGTTTAATTTTCCCTCTCCTAGTAGTGGGTGTGTCAGGTGTAGGTGGTTGGAGTGGATGTCTCCTCTCCTGGTAGTGGGTGTGTCAGGTGTAGATGGTTGGAGTGGGTGTCTCCTCTCCTGGTAGGGTAGGTAGTGGTTGGTGTGTGTCAGTAGTGGTTGGAGTGGGTGCTCTCCTCTCCTGGTAGTGGGTGTGTCAGGTGTAGGTGTGGTTGGAGTGGGTGTTTCCTCCTCTCCTGGTAGTGGGTGTGTCAGGTGTAGGTGGTTGGAGTGGGTGTCTCCTCTCCTGGTAGTGGGTGTGTCAGATGTAGGTGTGGTTGGAGTGGGTGTCTCCTCCTCTCCTGGTAGTAGGTGTGTCAGGTGTAGATGGTTGGAGTGGGTGTCTCCTCTCCTGGTAGTGGGTGTGTCAGGTGTAGGTGTGGTTGGAGTGGGTGTTCCTCCTCTCCTGGTAGTGGGTGTGTCAGGTGTAGGTGGTTGGAGTGGGTGTCTCCTCTCCTGGTAGTGGGTGTGTCAGATGTAGGTTTGGTTGGAGTGGGTGTCTCCTCCTCTCCTGGTAGTGGGTGTGTCAGGTGTAGATGGTTGGAGTGGGTGTCTCCTCTCCTGGTAGTGGGTGTGTCAGGTGTAGGTGGTTGGAGTGGGTGTCTCCTCTCCTGGTAGTGGGTGTGTCAGGTGTAGGTGGTTGGAGTGGGTGTCTCCTCTCCTGGTAGTGTGTCAGGTGTAGGTGGTTGGAGTGGGTGTCTCCTCCTATCCTGGTAGTGAGTGTGTCAGGTGTAGGTGGTTGGAGTGGGTGTCTCCTCTCCTGGTAGTGTGTCAGGTGTAGGTGGTTGGAGTGGGTGTCTCCTCTCCTGGTAGTGGGTATGTCAGGTGTAGGTGTGGTTGGAGTGGGTGTCTCCTCTCCTGGTAGTGAGTGTGTCAGGTGTAAGGGTGGTTGGAGTGGGTGTCTCCTCTCTATTTTGGTGGTAGTTTTGGTAGTGTTTTCAGGTGTAGGTGGTTGGAGTGGGTGTCTCCTCTCCTGGTAGTGAGTGTGTCAGGTGTAAGTGTGGTTGGAGTGGGTGTCTCCTCCTCTCCTGGTAGTGGGTGTGTCAGGTTTAGGTGGTTGGAGTGGGTGTCTCCTTTCCTGGTAGTGGGTGTGTCAGGTGTAGTGTGTTGGAGTGGTGTCTCCTCTCTGGTTGAGAGTGTGGTGAGTCTCCTCTCTCCTGGTAGTGGGTGTGTCAGGTTTAGTGTTGAGGCTCTCCTGGTAGTGGGTGTGTCAGGTGTAGGTGTGGTTGAAGTGGGTATCTCCTTTTCTCCTGGTAGTGTGCCAGATGTAGGTGTGGTTGGAGTGGGTGTCTCCTCCTATCCTGGTAGTGGGTGTCAGGTGTAGGTATGGTTGGAGTGGGTGTCTCCTCCTCTCCTGGTAGTGGTAGTCTCAGGTGTAGGTGTGGATGGAGAGAGAGAGACCTTCCACCTAGATGTGGGTGGGATCATGTATGGATATGAATGAAGGGGAGGAAGGTTCTCCCCCTCGTGGATGTGGACGAGGTCAGCTCAACACCCCCATGGATGCAAACAAGCTGACCCCTCAGGCATGTGTTTGCCCTTCACAAAGTTACAAACTTCTTGCATGTGCATGCTCAATATTGCTGTCAGTTGTACCCGCTTAAAAAAATGTTACTGAGCAATTCACCATTAAATCTTTTACAGATAATACAAGTCTCTGAAGTCAAGCTCATCTATTCTGATGTCAAGTCTATACCGACGTTAAGATCGAGGGCCTCGTTACACTCACAATGGTACGCTCAACAGGTTTTTTAAATGTTGATGTGGATTATTATTATTATATTCATGGGAAGGCGTTAAACCCCTAAGGGTCACAACACGCCTGGGGAGTGGCAATCAGGTGTGATTCTTGGATCAAGAGCCCCCTCACCAGCATCAAGGAACTCCCCTTGATGCGTGGTCAACGAAAGGCTATTCTACTGCATCCATACTATCCTGAACTCACCTAACTGAAGTTTTAGGAGGTCAAGTTTTGGCTTCTGGCCGCACGTTTGCTATGATAACGTGTTCTTGTCAACTTTGCATTTAAAGAAGTTTCCTTTATAAAATAAAGTCTATAAAACATAGTCTACATAAACCATACCACGGGTGGGGTTCGAACCCACGGTCCCAGTCTCAAAACTCCAGACCGTCGCGTAAGCCACTGGGCCAGCTAGCTTCAATAAGATTCATCCAACTAGGTATATTTCTGAAGCTAGCTGGCCCAGTGGCTTACGCGAAGGTCTGGAGTTTTGAGACTGTGACCGCGGGTTCGAACCCCACCCGTGGTATGGTTTGTTTGCAATCGTGTCATTACGATTTCGTGAGTCATAGTCTACATAGATTAGCATAAAATTTCGCTACAATAAAAACTGAAAATTAGATAACTTTCTGTATACAAGAATTAGCATCGATCTGCCACCCAGCCTCTCTACTTCGGAAGACAAGACATCGACAAATTTACAAAAAAAAAAAATACATAAAAAAACATTTCGTTGGCGTGGTAGGGATTAGCCAGGCTACATGTAGTGGACTCTAGTAAGCTAATCTCTTGTCTTCAAGAGGGTGCCTGAGCAGCCAGGCTGTGGTTCGTACACTGGACTAGTGCGACCAGCAGTAAACAGCCTGGAGGATATGGCTTTGATCCACCGAGAGCCCTGGTCAGGGAACGGCCCGCGGGGGCGTTGACTCCCGGAAGGATCCTTCGGTTCTGGTTCAGGTCTTCTTACACTGGAAATTAAAGTGTGTAGAGCCCGAGGTGACGGTGTTAGAACCTAAGAATATAATGCAGAGTGAATACTGCCCCAAAAATATCGTATCACTGCCAAGGTAACAATTTAATAATTAACTGCAGGCAGAGATGGATATATTACCATTATTACAATAAAAATATCTTCAACATACACAGACTAAGACAGGGTAATAATTCAGTAATTACTACTAGACTATAATTTGAAGTAAAGAGGCATATATTTAAGAGTAAAAATTGGTAAAATTCATACTATGATTACTATAGAGCTTGAAGACTTGATTAATAAATTAGTAGCGAGTACAGTTGTGAAGATGAGCTCTGTGACTGGTAACACGTTGGCAGGTGACCCAGGAACACCTGGACGGTACCTGTACGTGTTTCAGGACATCACGAACCGGTCTCTGACGTTACCTCGTGGTCAGTCGGGCTCTGGGTACTCGCTGCACCGTACGAGTATGTGATCACAAAATGATTGGGGAAATTGATGAAGCCTCCTACGAAAGACAGACGATCATTGGTAATTTTTCTTTGTTTTGAAGATGTTGAAACTCTTGGACCTCTCTGTATTTACTGACTTCTTAATGTTAATTACGTAAGATTTATCTGAATGCACTGATATACCTCTAAATTTCAGAAGTTTTGTTACTCTCAGAAGCTCGTCTGGTCAACCAGGCTGTTGCTGCTGGCGGCCCGCTGGCCCCACATATAAATTACAGCCTGGATGATACTTGTCTAGTTTCCACTAAAAGACTTCTACACTTGTACCAGCAGTGTTTCTCATTTCTGGTACGATGTTGAACAGCCTGGACCACGGACTTTGACTCACAGTATTCTGTTATTTCTGTACAGAGACCAGCTGAAACTAGTACACCTTGATCATAGTAATTTATATGACAATCTTGGTTTATACTGACCTATAAGTCTGCTAAATCATTATCGCAAAAGCCGATAATGGAATTTATCTACGCACAGACATGGGAATGATAAAGAGAATTAAAACAAGTACTATGCCTGGCGGAACACATTATGAAAGTTATACAAATTATTAAGAAAAATACGGGAAATAAAAGTAGGTGTATAAAGAATGCAAGTAGATGTTTGTAAGAGGTACCGGAGTGTTTGCGTGTCCGTGGGGCGTAAAAACAAACCTGCCAGAGTGCAAAACATTTACCAGGCTCCCGTTTCACACTTATAAGCAATAAGTTTAATAAAGCTGCAATACCTGTAAAACAGTGAATAATATCCCGTTAACAAAGTGAAGGATGGGCCATACCGAAGCTCAACACAGCCAGTAACTTCACTCCCAGGGTGATGAAGGTGTAAAGTCCTTCACACACACCTCTATACACCCTTCATCACTATCTTTACTATTTTCAGAATTTTTTCTTTCATGACTATCTTCGGTATTTTTTCTTACTTTCATTACTATTTTCACGATCTTTCTCAGTATTTTCAAACAAGTTTTTCTCGTAACTTAACGTTGAATGATATGAGGGGTGAACACGGAGGGTGAAGAACACAACACGGTGAAGAACACGGAGGGTGAACAACACGTGAATAACACGGAGGGTGAGGAACACGTGAAGAACATGGAGGGTGAACAACACAGTGAACACAGAGGGTGAACAACGCAAAGGGTGAACAACACAAGAGGCTAAACAACATAGAGGGTGAACAACAAGGGTGCTGAAGAACAGAAATATAGATAATGAAGAACATCACATGGAGAACAAGATAATAAACTGCCTGCTGAGGAGAACAAGATAATAAACTGCCTACTGAGAAGAACAAAATAATCTGCCTGCTGAGGAGAGCAAGATAATAAACTGCCTACTGAGAGGAACAAGAGAATAAACTGCTTGACGAGGAAACAAGATAACCTGCCTGCTGAGGAGAACAAAAGAATAAACTGCCTGCTGAGGAGAACAAAATAATAAACTGCCTGCTGAGGAGAACAAAAGAATAAACTGCCTGCTGAGGAGAACAAGATAATAAACTGCCTACTGAGAAGAACAAAATAATCTGCCTGCTGAGGAGAGCAAGATAATAAACTGCCTACTGAGAGGAACAAGAGAATAAACTGCCTGCTGAGAACAAAATAATAAACTGCCTGCTGAGGAGAACAAAAGAATAAACTGCCTGCTGAGGAGAACAAAATAATAAACTGCCTGCTGAGGAGAACAAAAGAATAAACTGCCTGCTGAGGAGAACAAAAGAATAAACTGCCTGCTGAGGAGAACAAAATAATAAACTGCCTGCTGAGAACAAAATAATAAACTGCCTGCTGAGGAGAACAAAAGAATAAACTGCCTGCTGAGGAGAAAAGAATAAACTGCCTGCTGAGGAGAGCATGGGAATAAACTGCCTGCTGAGGAGCATGAGAATAAACTGCCTGCTGAGGAGCATGAGAATAAACTGCCTGCTGAGGAGAGCATGAGAATAAACTACCTGCTGAGGAGCATGAGAATAAACTGCCTGCTGAGGAGAGCATGAGAATAAACTGCCTGCTGAGGAGAGCATGAGAATAAATTGCCTGCTGAGGAGCATGAGAATAAACTGCCTGCTGAGGAGCATGAGAATAAACTGCCTGCTGAGGAGCATGAGAATAAACTGCCTGCTGAGGAGCATGAGAATAAACTGCCTGCTGAGGAGATCATGACAATAAACTGCCTGCTGAGGAGATCATGAGAATGAACTCTCTGTTGAGGAGAACAAGAGAATAAACTGCCTGCTGAGGAGAGCATGAGAATAAACTGCCTGCTGAGGAGCATGAGAATAAACTGCCTGCTGAGGAGAGCATGAGAATAAACTGCCTGCTGAGGAGATCATGAGAATGAACTCTCTGTTGAGGAGAACAAGAGAATAAACTGCCTGCTGAGGAGAGCATGAGAATAAACTGCCTGCTGAGGAGCATGAGAATAAACTGCCTGCTGAGGAGCATGAGAATGAACTCTCTGTTGAGGAGAACAAGAGAATAAACTGCCTGTTGAGGAGAACAAGAGAATAAACTGCCTGCTGAAGTAACAAGATAATATTTTACCGAGGATAATCATACAGATGTTATCATCCGAGTCTCTGGATGATGGTCATACATAAATAAAGATGGAATAAAGGAAATATCAAATAATGTTCAGTGGCATCTTTATTACCAATGTAATATTGGGTTTCCTTAAGTTTTATGTATTAAAACAGAGATTGTATCTATCAAAATAAAAACACCAGTGTTTCTTGTGCTGTGTTCTGATGGTGGTGTTCTGGTGGTGTTCTGGTGGTGTTCTGGTGATGTTGTGGTGGTGGTCTGATGCTGTGGTGGTCTGGTGATGCTGTGTGGTCTGGTGATGCTGTGGTGGTGGTCTGGTTATAGTGTGTGGTGGTGGTGGTGGTCTGGTGATGCTGTGTGGCGGTCGTGATGGTTGTCTGGTGAAGCTGTGGTGGTGGTGGTCTGGTGATGCTGTGATGGTGGTCTGGTGGTAATATGATGGTGATGCTTTGGTGGTGCTGCTTTGGTGATGCTGTGATGGTGATGGTCTGGTGGTGATGTGATGGTGGTGGTCTGGTGATGTGTGGTAATAGTCTGGCGGTGCTCTAGTGATGCTTTGGTGGTGTTTTGGTGACGCAGTGGTGGTGGTGGTCTGGTGATGGTGGTGGTCTGGTGACGGTGGTGGTCTACTGATACTGTGTGGTTGTGGTGGTCTTAGTGATACTGTGTGGTTGTGGTGGTCTGGTAGAACTGTGGTGGTGGTGGTTGTCTGGTGATGCTGTGTGGTGGTAGTGATTGTGGTGATGGGGATATTGGTGGTGGCAGGGTGGTGGTGGTGACTGCGGTGATAAGGATGGGGGTGGTGGTGGTGACTGCGGTGATGGGGTGGGGGTAGTTGTGGTGACTGCGGTGATGGGGTGGGGGTGGTGACTGCGGTGATGGGGTGGGGGTGGTGGTGGTGACTGCGGTGATGGGGGTGGGGGTGGTGACTGCGGTGATGGGGGTGGGGGGTGACTGCGGTGATGGGGGTGGGGGTGGTGACTGCGGTGATGGGGTGGGGGTGGTGACTGCGGTGATGGGGGTGGGGGTGGTGACTGCGGTGATGGGGGTGGGGGTGGTGACTGCGGTGATGGGGTGGGGGTGGTGACTGCGGTGATGGGGGTGAGGGTGGTGATGACTGCGGTGATGGGGGTGGTGACTGCGGTGATGGGGGTGGGGAGGGTGACTGCGGTGATGGGGGTGGGGGTGGTGGTGACTGCGGTGATGGGGTGGGGGTAGTGGTGGTGACTGCGGTGATGGGGTGGGGGTAGTGGTGGTGACTGCGGTGATGGGGGTGCGGGTGGTGACTGCGGTGATGGGGGTGGGGTGTGGTGGTGACTGCGGTGATGGGGTGGGGGTGGTGGTGGTGACTGCGGTGATGGGGTGGGGGTGACTGCGGTGATGAAGGTGGGGTGGTGGTGGCGGGTGGGTGGTGGTGGTGGTGACTGCGGTGATGGGGGTGGGTGGTGGTGGTGGTGACTGCGGTGATGGGGGTGGGGGTGGTGGGGGTGGGGTGATAGTGGTGGGGGTGATAGTGGTGGGGGTGATAGTGGTGGTGGTGGTGACTGCGGTGATGGGGGTGGGGGTGGTGGTGGTGACTGCGGTGATGGGGGTGGGGGTGACTGCGGTTATGGAGGTGGGGGTGGTGGTGGCGGGTGGGTGGTTGTGGTGGTGACTGCGGTGATGGGGGTGGGGGTGGTGGTGACTGCGGTGATGGGGTGGGGGTGGTGGTGACTGCGGTGATGGGGTGGGGAGTGGTGGTGACTGCGGTGATGGGGAGTGGTGGTGGTGGTGACTGCGGTGATGGGGTGGGGTGGTGAGTTGTTATTATTGTTTATTTATGCCAGTCTTGTATATATAAACAATAATATAAAACTTTATTACTTAATACAAATCGTTGTTCATACAAAAAAAACTTACAAAAGTGGACTGAGCTGCGTGTTGAACACTTTCTAACCTTGTACTTAAACACTTTCTAAACTTATACTTGAACACTTTCTAACCTTATACTTGAACACTTTCTAACCTTGTACTTGAACACTTTCTAAACTTATACTTGAACACTTTCTAACCTTGTACTTGAACACTTTCTAACCTTGTACTTGAACACTTTCTAACCTTATACTTGAACACTTTCTAACCTTGTACTTGAACACTTTCTAACTTTGTACTTGAACACTTTCTAACCTTGTACTTGAACACTTTCTAACTTTGTACTTGAACACTTTCTAACCTTGTACTTGAACACTTTCTAACCTTGTACTTAAACACTTTCTAAACTTATACTTGAACACTTTCTAACCTTGTACTTGAACACTTTCTAAACTTATACTTGAACACTTTCTAACCTTGTACTTGAACACTTTCTAACCTTGTACTTGAACACTTTCTAACCTTATACTTGAACACTTTCTAACCTTGTACTTAAACACTTTCTAAACTTATACTTAAACACTTTCTAAACTTATACTTGAACACTTTCTAACCTTGTACTTGAACACTTTCTAACCTTATACTTGAACACTTTCTAACCTTGTACTTGAACACTTGAGGTTCGTACTTTTTAAACGTGTATATGCTTGTTTAAAGCTCCTTTAGCATGTTAAACTATAGGGTTTAACGAGACGTTAATTACTAGCAGAGTCTCTCTCTACCATAGTGTACCATGTAATGGTGGCCAGCAATATTAAGGAGTACACACAGGCTGGCTCCACGCAGTAGTTAGACAGGCTGGCTCCACGCAGTAGTTAGACAGGCTGGCCCAACACAGCCGTGGAGAATTGAGCAGACAGCACAATTGTTGGTCGGCCGGCAGCCCAATGGAAGGATAGATGGATGGAGGAAGAAAGAGAAGGTTGACTTTCATGTTTAGCTAGCGTTTATGACTCATGGTGTCTGGTGGTGGTGGTGGTTGATGGTAGTGGTAATGGTGGTTGTCTGGTGGTGGTCTGATGATGGTGTCTGGTGGTGATGCCTGGTGATATGGCTAAGTTTCAGTAACAATGAGAGAAGCCGTCAGCTTCCTGAGTGCCCATCACTGGAGAGAGAGAGAGAGAGAGAGAGAGAGAGAGAGAGAGAGAGAGAGAGAGAGAGAGAGAGAGAGAGGGGGGGGGGAGAGACTGAGGAGATGGAACAAGTAGTACAACAGAATGTTAATAAGTGAAGGAAACAAAGTAATCGTTAGTGATATAAATTAATCATTTGAACATCTGGCGACAAAGACTGGATTATGCAACTTATCCTACAACAAGCAATTTGCATGGGATGTGAAAAACCACGTTCGCTGAACACCGTTGGTTTTCTGACGTTCACTGCCACGAAGCGTCTTCTCTGTGACTACCTGGTTATTGTTACGTCAAAACAACAGTTCTTCCTTAGTCCAGTTTTTGTTTAATCTGGGTTAGCTTAAGTTAACATACCTTAACAAACGTACATTAAAAACGAGTTGCTTAAAAGAGAAGAACGTCAGAACAACGGTGACCTCAAAGTGCTGTGCTTTATTTTCGCACGTTCTCTTAATCCTTTATAAGTGTAGGGTTTTAGTCGTGGGTCAGGTTAAGTTGGAGTGCACGAACTTAGAAGCGTCCAAGTGCACAGATCCCGTATACCTTGTCTTTGATATTCCTTTGACGAGTTTCGAGAATTTTTCTGCTCTTTGAACCCGTCTGGTGCTTGCCTGGTCAACCAGGCTGTTGCTGCTTGCGGCCAGCTGGCCTAAATATCCATCACAGCCTGGGTGATCTAGCACCTACAGAAGTCCAGTTTCCTCTTGAAGACTTCTACACTTGTCTCAGCAGTGCTTCCGATATCTTCTGGTAAGATGCTGAATAGTCTGGGGCCCTGGACGTTAATATAGTATCCTCTTATTGTACCCACGCCGGCACTGTTTTTCACTTCATTTAGTTTGCACTTCTTTCCCTCCCATATCTCCCCAGTATGTTGTTACAGCAGTACGAAGATTTGAAACAAGGCTGTCAAGTACTTTCCAGGTACATATAATGATATCTCTCTTCTCAACTCCAGTGAGTATACAGGACTTCAAGACGTTCCCAGTAATTTAAATGCTTTATTGGCTCTATGCGGATCGTAAATGATCTGTTCCAGGTCTATCTTCTCCTGAACGGTGCCGTCAACAATGAAGAATATTCCAAACGAGAGAGATCAAGCAATTTGACAAGTGTCACCATTGGCACTATTTCCCTTATTTTGAAAGTTCTCATTATCCACCCCATCATTTTCCTGGTTGTCATGGCATCTCCTTATTGTGTTCTTTGAAAAAAAAAGGTTAGCCGACATAATTACTCCCGAGTCTTTCACGTGTTCCTTTCCTTCTATTTGATGTTCCTCTTGAGTTCTGTAATATAGTGTCCCTTTTGAGTTCTTAAGCAGAAGGAAACACAGTGGGAAAACTGGGACTAGAAAAGCGTAGGGTAAGCAGGATGAGGACACACACGCACAGAACTCGAAGCTAGTAATGTCGGCCACAAGTAAATTACTGAAGCATGTTAGACTAAGAGAATGAGGTACTGATATGAACCAGTAAGTTAGCAGACAGCAGCTATCCTGGGACCTATTAACCTCCTGCTATACGCGGGTGAAAGTAGTCTTGAAGGCTCCAAGCAATGTCAGGTAAGACCCACATGTGGGTGAGCGGGGAAGTGTGCACAGACGAATGAAGACGATTTCACAGATCAACGCCCAAACGATCCAATCCCAGACGTTTTGTACTCTGGCAAAATTACAGATCTTCTGTCTACCTCACGAACATTCAAGACACCAGATAAATCTTACAAATTTATATACACTTGCATACAGTATATACATATACTTTCACGTGTATTTTTAACTAGCTGTTATTCCTTTAATATTCCTTTTCCATTTAAGAGACCTTGCCCGAGAGTTGGTTGCGAGAGCCATGGTCCTCCAGAACCATTAACAGATGTAAGAACCAGACATGACCTAGTGAGTTAACTCGCACGACCTTTGTGAGTTATTTGAATACTATCAGAAGCGAGACTAACAAAGTGAGTTAGGGAGAAGAGCAGGAGGCCAGCATATATCAGAGGCCACTGTGAGAGGATAAGAGAGATCATAAACGTACATTCATTAGCATAACCACGCAGCTGTACACATTAGCATTTTTAATACGAATTCTCAGTAAATTTTCCAGTGCTAATTCCTCTAGCATCATACAAGCCCCGGACATCACTCCACACATTGCACCCGAGCACCTAACTCCCTTCAATTAAGTTGCAGATATCACCCACAAATCTTGCTAAACGTGACCGGTGACCAATTTCAAGAGTTTTTCTACCCTCGCAGCTAGGCAATAAGTAACACCAAGTGAATAGTAAGTGGTCGGGAGGGGCATGAAGTACCCAAGATGGAAGCAGCGACGTGGCCGCCACCTGCCCGCAGCTAACCTATCAGTTGTGGTCAGCGGGTCGGGCTAACCTCCGTAATACCTCCCTCATGGGTGGTCATCAGACCGCTTCTACAGTGTGTGTGGCTAGCGATACTTGGCGCGCATGGCGATACTGGTGTAGCAGATGTAAGCGTAAGATCCGCGCAACGAACCTGGTGTTACAGGTGTGGCTGGTGAAAGAATCAAGGTACAAGCCTGGTGTTACAGGTGTGGCTGGTGAGAGAATCAAGGTACAAGCCTGGTGTTACAGGTGTGGCTGGTGAAAGAATCAAGGTACAAGCCTGGTGTTACAGGTGTGGCTGGTGAAAGAATCAAGGTACAAGCCTGGTGTTACAGGTGTGGCTGGTGAGAGAATCAAGGTACAAGCCTGGTGTTACAGGTGTGGCTGGTGAAAGAATCAAGGTACAAGCCTGGTGTTACAGGTGTGGCTGGTGAGAGAATCAAAGTACAAGCCTGGTGTTACAGGTGTGGAGGGTGAGAGAATCAAGGTACAAGCCTGGTGTTACAGGTGTGGCTGGTGAGATAATCAAGGTACAAGCCTAGAGTTACAGGCGTGGCTGGTGAGAGAATCAAGGTACAAGCCTGGTGTTACAGGTGTGGCTGGTGAGATAATCAAGGTACAAGCCTAGAGTTACAGGCGTGGCTGGTGAGAGAATCAAGGTACAAGCCTGGTGTTACAGGCGTGGCTGGTGAGATAATCAAGGTACAAGCCTAGAGTTACAGGCGTGGCTGGTGAGAGAATCAAGGTACAAGCCTGGTGTTACAGGTGTGGCTGGTGAGAGAATCAAGGTACAAGCCTGGTGTTACAGGTGTGGCTGGTGAGAGAATCAAGGTACAAGCCTGGTGTTACAGGTGTGGCTGGTGAGAGAATCAAGGTACAAGCCTGGTGTTACAGGTGTGGCTGGTGAGAGAATCAAGGTACAAGCCTGGTGTTACAGGCGTGGCTGGTGAGAGAATCAAGGTACAAGCCTGGTGTTACAGGTGTGGCTGGTGAGATAATCAAGGTACAAGCCTGGTGTTACAGGCGTGGCTGGTGAGAGAATCAAGGTACAAGCCTAGAGTTACAGGCGTGGCTGGTGAGAGAATCAAGGTACAAGCCTGGTGTTACAGGTGTGGCTGGTGAGATAATCAAGGTACAAGCCTGGTGTTACAGGTGTGGAGGGTGAGAGAATCAAGGTACAAGCCTGGTGTTACAGGTGTGGAGGGTGAGAGAATCAAGGTACAAGCCTGGTGTTACAGGTGTGGAGGGTGAGAGAATCAAGGTACAAGCCTGGTGTTACAGGTGTGGAGGGTGAGAGAATCAAGGTACAAGCCTGGTGTTACAGGTGTGGATGGTGAGATAATCAAGGTACAAGCCTGGTGTTACAGGTGTGGAGGGTGAGAGAATCAAGGTACAAGCCTGGTGTTACAGGTGTGGAGGGTGAGAGAATCAAGGTACAAGCCTGGTGTTACAGGTGTGGAGGGTGAGAGAATCAAGGTACAAGCCTGGTGTTACAGGTGTGGAGAGTGAGAGAATCAAGGTACAAGCCTGGTGTTACAGGTGTGGATGGTGAGAGAATCAAGGTACAAGCCTGGTGTTACAGGTGTGGCCGAGAATCAAGGTTTAAGTCTTATAGCCTTAACTAGTGGTAAACAGGTTACATGTAGTCTTAATGACCTCTTGTGTAGTCGATAGATTATAAACTCAGTCAACCAACCATACGTGTTGCTCGACCCGGAAATTAAACTCAGAAGTTTTTTGTTGTTGAGTATCGTCTTACCTGCAGTCACCCGTAATGAGTCTGGTTTTGACTTCACAAGCAGTATATATATTATTGTGACCACGAACAAGTGGTATTAAATCAATAACAACACTGCGACTAGCCGAGGATTCGAACCCATGTAGTTTTGGCCCTGCCTCGTGGTGAGTGAAAATCACATGACGCCTTAACCCACTGAACCACACAATCCTAGCCAACACACCTAGCCAAGCTAGGTGTGTTACTCTTGGTACGAGGACATACGGTGGTGTGGGTGCCTTTAAGCTAATTTCATTCTTATCCCCGTTTGGTGTACTAGCCTCCACAAGCACCGTATGTCCTCGGACCAAGAGTAACACATCTAGCTTGGCTAGGTGTGTTGGCTAGGATTGTGTGGTTCAGTGGGTTAAGGCGTCATGTGATTTTCGCTCACCACGAGGCAGGGCCAAAACTACATGGGTTCGAATCCTCGGCTAGTTGCAGCGTTGTTATTGATTCAATATCCCTCGTTCGTGGCCACAATAATATATATACTGCTTGTGGAGGCTAGTACACCAAAAGGGGATAAGAATGAAATTAGCTTAAAGTCACCCACACCACCGTATGTCCTCGGACCAAGAGTAACACACCTAGCTTGGCTGGGGGCTTGGTTTTTGTAGGATTGTGTGGTTCAGTGGGTTAAGGTACCCGGTACTCTGGTACCCGGCACTTCGTGTCCGGGTACCGGATACAAGGTCCTCGTTCTTCTCCAGGCTCTACAAACTTCAAACTTCTTCACTAACTTTCACAACGACAGTCGTTCGCAAGTACTTAATCGACGACGTCTCTCCCTCCACCTCTATCAAAAGCAGCTTTTTTTTATATATAATTTCGTAACCGACACCTAACTATACGGAAATATTCGCTTGCTTAGGTAAACTAAACCTAGAATGACTAAAATTAATCTAAGCGCATCATGCAGAAACTGACTCATTTGTATTGGGCTGAAAAAATGCAAAGTTTAGGAAGAGGATAGATTTTGAGTAAGTGAAGAGGTTGAATATTGTACTAAAGGGTTAATACAACGGAGGGGATCTCAAGAGCCTTCGCCAACATCGAAGCTTTGTGCTGAAGAACAAGAAGGGAGGAGCGTGTGGGAGATGAGTTACAGCTGCGTTCAGGAAACAGATATTAATGCCGTCCCTCAAAAAGCCTCTACTACCCCCGCCAGCACTCTTCGTGCCCAGCGCCAGCACTCTTCGTGCCCAGCGCCAGCACTCTTCGTGCCCAGCGCCAGCTTTATAAATGAACTTCCCAGTACTGAAGCGCTAATTACTGAAATTTCCATTACTAAACCCTTAATTACTGAACGTCCCGCTAGTTAAACACCTTGCCCTCTCCTGCCACTTTAAACTCACTGGGGCTTAAAGTCATATGTTTCATTAAGAAATATGTAAACTTGGATGCAAGTGAGGTTGAGCCAACACTAGCCAAGCAGCAAGCTTTCACTCAGACAACCTTTCGCTCCGAGCGAAACACTGTCCCAATGAAATATTGCTATGAAGACAGCGGTTTTTTTTTTCATATCAAATAAGTACAGATTTAACTTCGGTACAATAGTTGAGACATTAGTGTACAGTAACATGTACATTATGTGCATGTAACTGTACTGTTAGACGATCTCAGCGCTCGAGCAAAAACCACACTAACAAAAGCAGGAGCGAGTCGACTTCCACATGCCTACAATGCTGGATAGTCCTCAATATTGATGTCGACATGATTTGTGTACCTTGCTCTGTATGAGCACATTTACACACATACCCCGGATACCTTGGAAGTGTACGCAAAACGGATGGTACCCAAAACCGAACCCTTCCCAGAAGGCCTGGTCTTGGAGCAGGCAGCGGGGGCAGTGACCCCCAGGAATCGACTGCAGGTTGACTACCCAGAGGGAGGTAGCTTAATGTTAGCAAATGCATGTTAAATGACCTTTAAATCACAACGGACTTCAAGACAGCAGATGAAGAGGACGATAGTGCAGGCTGATGATTCTACCAGAGTCCTGCTACATTACCTGGAGAGTTTACCTGGAGAGAGTTCCGGGGGTCAACGCCCCCGCGGCCCGGTCTGTGAACAGGCCTCATGGTGGATCAGAGCCTGATCAACCAGGCTGTTACTGCTGGCCGCACGCAGTCCGAAGTACGAACCACATCCCAGCTGGTATACCTTTGATGAGTTTTGAATCTCACTACTCTCGGAGCCCGGCCATGGGCCAGGCTCATCTGGTGCTTGCCTGGTCAATCAGGTTGTTGCTGCTGGAGGCCCACTGCCCCACATATCCATCACAGCCTGGTTGATCCGATACTTGTCCAGTTTCCTCTTGAAGGCTTCTACACTTGTTCCAGCCGTGTTTCTGATATCTTCTGCTAAGATGTTCAATAATCTGGGGCTATGAATATTGATAGTGTTCGCATATTGTCCCCACCGCACCCCTGCTCCTCACTGGGTTTATTTTGCATTTCCTCCCATATCTCTCCTCCAGTATGTTGTTATGGCACCGTGCAGATTTGGGACCAGGCCCTCGAGTACTTTCCAGGTATATATCATGTATCGCTCTCTCCTCCACTACAGTGAGTTCATGTTCAAGACTGCTGGCGATGATTCCAGCAGGGTGCAGGCTGGTGATGATTCCAGCAGGGTGGAGGCTGGTGATGATTCCAGCAGGGTGCAGGCTGGTGATGATTCCAGCGATGTGTGGCTGGTGATGGTTCTAGCAGGAAGCAGGCTGATGATGGTTCCAGCAGTGTGTGGCTGGTGATGATTTCAACAGTGTGTGGCTAGTGATGGTTCCAGCAGTGTGTGGTTAGTGATGGTTCCAGCAGTGTGTGGTTAGTGATGGTTCCAGCAGTGTGTGGTTAGTGATGGTTCCAGCAATGTGTGGTTAGTGATGGTTCCAGCAGTGTGGGGCTGGTGATGGTTCCAGCAGTGTGGGGCTGGTGATGGTTCCAGCAGTGTGGGGCTGGTGATGGTTCCAGAAGTGTGGGGCTGGTGATGGTTCCAGCAGTGTGGGGCTGGTGATGGTTCCAGCAGTGTGGGGTTGGTGATGGTTCCAGCAGTGTGTGGTTACCTGGAGTTTACCTGGAGAGAATTCCAGGGGTCAACGCCCCTGCGGCCCGGTCTGTGACCAGCAGTGTGTGGCTGGTGATGGTTCCAGCAGTGTGGGGTTGGTGATGGTTCCAGCAGTGTGTGGCTGGTGATGGTTCCAGCAGTGTATGGTTGGCGATGGTTCCAGCAGTGTGGGGTTGGCGATGGTTCCAGCAGTGTGGGGCTGGTGATGGTTCCAGCAGTGTGTGGGTGGTGATGGTTCCAGCAGTGTATGGTTGGTGATGGTTCCAGCAGTGTGGGGTTGGTGATGGTTCCAGCAGTGTGGGGCTGGTAATGGTTCCAGCAGTGTGGGGTTGGCGATGGTTCAAGCAGTGTGGGGCTGGTGATGGTTCCAGCAGTGTGGGGTTGGTGATGGTTTCAGCAGTGTGGGCCTAGTGATGGTTCCAGCAGTGTGTGGTTCGTGATGGTTCCAGCAGTGTGTAGTTGGTGATGGTTCCAGCAGTGTGGGGCTGGTGATGGTTCCAGCAGTGTGTTTGGTGATGGTTCCAGCAGTGTGGGGCTGGTGATGGTTCCAGCAGTGTGGGGATTGTGATGGTTCAAGCAGTGTGGGGCTGGTGATGGTTCCAGCAGTGTGAGGCTGGTGATGGTTCCAGCAGTGTGGTGTTGATGGTTCCAGCATTGTGTGGTTGGTGATGGTTCCAGCAGTGTGTGGCTAGAGATGGTTCCAGCAGTGTGTGGTTGGTGATGGTTCCAGCAGGGTGTGGTTGGTGATGGTTCCAGCAGTGTGTGGCTGGTGATGGTTCCAGCAGTGTGTGGCTGGTGATGGTTCCAGCAGTGTGTGGTTTACCTAGAGTTTACCTGGAGAGAATTCCAGGGGTCAACGCCCCTGCGGCACGGTCTGTGACCAGGCCTCCTGGTGATTGTGATGGTGGTGATGGTTACAGCAGTGTGTGGCTAGTAATGGTTCCAGCAGTGTGTGGTTGGTGATGGTTCCAGCAGTGTGGGGTTGGTGATGGTTCCAGCAGTGTGGGGCTGGTGATGGTTCCAGCAGTGTGTGGTTGGTGATGGTTCCAGCAGTGTGTGTGGTTGGTGATGGTTCCAGCAGTGTGTGTGGTTGGTGATGGTTCCAGCAGTGTGTGTGGTTGGTGATGGTTCCAGCAGTGTGGGGGCGGGTGATGGCTCCAGCAGTGTGGGGATGGTGATGGTTCCAGCAGTGTGGCTCTGGTGATGGTTCCAGCAGTGTGGCTCTGGTGATGGTTCCAGCAGTGTGTGGTTGATGATGGTTCCAGCAGTGTGTCGTTGATGGTTCCAGCAGTGTTGGGCTGGTGATGGCTCCAGCAGTGGGGCTGGTGATGGTTCCAGCAGTGTGGGGCTGGTGATGGTTCCAGCAGTGTGGGGCTGGTGATGGTTCCAGCAGTGTGGGGCTGGTGATGGTTCCAGCAGTGTGGGGCTGGTGATGGTTCCAGCAGTGTGGGGCGGGTGATGGTTCCAGTAGTGTGGGTCTGGTGATGGTTCCAGCAGGGTGCTGGCTGGTGATGGTTTCAGCAGGGTGCTGGCTGGTGATGGTTCCAGCAGGGTGCTGGCTGGTGATTGTTCCAGCAGTGTGGGGCTGGTGATGGTTCCAGCAGTGTGTTGTTGGTGATGGTTCCAGCAGTGTGTGGTTGGTGATGGTTCCAGGAGCGTGCTGGCTGGTGGTAGTTCCAGCAGTGTGTGGTTGGTGATGGTTCCAGCAGGGTGCAGACTGGTGATTGTTCTAACAGGTTCCTGTAGGCTGGTGATTGTTCCAGCAGGGTGCTGCCTGGTGGTGGCTCCAGCAGGGTGCTGCCTGGTGGTGGCTTCAGCAGGGTGCTGCAGGCTGGTACAGGGTGCCGTAGCCGCTCCCCTTCATGCACTAGTCTGACCACTTTTTCTCCCTGCCTCATCTTGAATCCTCCCTGGGTCGACGTGGCCGGCCGCCATGTTAATTGATCATGTAAAGGAGATATGAAGCTCCTCCTCTACTTGACTGCAAGAGGGATACAAGCAGATAACCACCAGAAGTACCAAACATTAAATTAAATTTGAGTCGTGGCACAAAAATAACTCATTATATTCTAGCGTGAACGGTTGACTCTTCATTATCGCGCATGTACGTACTCATAGATGTCAGTGTTTTCCGTAAACAGTTTGTTAACTTTGTGATCAGTGGAGTGAAAGAATTCTATTGTGTCCGTTGTTTTCAATGTTTAGATGCGTTTGTTGAGGTCTGGCAAACATATTTGCGTTTGTTGAGGTCTGGCAAACATAGGTGCGTTTGTTGAGGTCTGGCAAACATAGGTGCGTTTGTTGAGGTCTGGCAAACATAGGTGCGTTTGTTGAGGTCTGGCAAACATAGGTGCGTTTGTTGAGGTCTGGCAAACATAGGTGCGTTTGTTGAGGTCTGGCAAACATAGGTGCGTTTGTTGAGGTCTGGCAAACATAGGTGCGTTTGTTGAGGTCTGGCAAACATAGGTGCGTTTGTTGAGGTCTGGCAAACATAGGTGCGTTTGTTGAGGTCTGGCAAACATAGGTGCGTTTGTTGAGGTCTGGCAAACATAGGTGCGTTTGTTGAGGTCTGGCAAACATAGGTGCATTTGTTGAGGTCTGCAAACATAGGTGCATTTGTTGAGGTCTACCAAGCTTATTTTGGGACATTGTATCTAATAGTAAATTTTAATCTAGAGGAAAATCTGGATCACATCTGCGGACAGTTTCAAATGCACAGGTTAAGGACTGCAAGAAAACGCGAGGTTAAGAGAGAAGAACGCCTCTGAACTAAAATTCTCATTCTTATTCTCTCTCTCTCTCTCGTGGTAGCCTCAGACTTCATGCCACCAGGATGCCCGGGCTCGATATAACGATATACTATTGAGGGTCAATGAAATATGACACATATTATATAGACGATGGAGCAATTTGCAGGGCTATAATGCAAGACGAGCCGCTAATCTGCAGTGTATGACTTCCTCGCTCGCTCTCTTGCTCTCCGGAGTTTGTCATCACTGCTGCAATGATCACATTCATGAATCATCACAACAATTAGTGCTTATCGGGACTCCTCAAAAGTTAATGGACGCACAGATGACGACGACTCGTGGCGGGGAATAAATCTTGGGATTGCCTACTCTTCCCTTCTCCACCCTACGAATTTCTGATATACATTCAATGTGTGCCTCTGCACTGGAGTGTTGTGGGCTGGCTCCTGACGGGTGATACACCATGCCTATTACCAGACACTCAGAAACTAATACAGTGTAACTGCTCTTAGTACTCGCCACAATTATCCGTCTCGTTTTAGTAACTGAGAAAGGTAGACCCACAACGACACTCAGTCTTCGCAGACTATAGTACCACAGTCTGTACCAGACCACAACAAACATTCAGGCCACTATGAGTCTTTCAGTGGACCACGAAAAACGATATGATGCTCAACAAGGACAAATATGGTCTACTTCAATGTGAAGAAAATAAGAATAAAAAATGAAATAAATGAGAAACAGCAAAAAATGGCAAAAACTAAAATGAGAAACAGCAAAAATGGCAAAAAACTCAAATGAGACACAGCAAAAATGGCAAAAAACTCAAATGAGAAACAGCAAAAATGGCAAAAACTCTCTATCTAAAGATTTAAAAAAATAAGACCTTTCACCACCACTAACAATTCACATAAGTAAAATATTGGAAATTCCTAAAATTAGTCACATTAAATTCCTTGGAGCGCAGGAAAGAATTGCGTATCATAATTTTTACCAGGAGAATAATGGAGGAAAGGGTGTCAAAGCTGAGTAATAAAGTAATCCCTTACGAAAATCGGAAGTATGGTAGACAGTGCGAAATACTCGCAGTAAAAAGCAGCAGCGATTTATGAAGTACATTATGATGCAACCTGAAGACTTCAACACCCTCCTAACACGGGGAATTACCCACAGACCCGTCTTCATGAGGGAACCTGAAGACTTCAACACCCTCCTAACACGGGGAATTACCCACACACCCGTCTTCATGAGGCAACCTGAAGACTTCAACACCCTCCTAACACGGGGAATTACCCACACACCCGTCTTCATGAGGCAACCTGAAGAGTCTTCGCGCACGGATAATGACAGTGTTTTGTTGTGCCCATGGCATCCCTATTTATCAGTGAGTTTATTTCACACTTATTCCCGTCACTCAAGTACGTTATTATGGCAAGTGTGTAGGTTCAGGAGTATCAGTGGCTGCTTTACGAGTCATTTTTCCCCAGTAGTCCCTACGGAGAAAAGTCTTCTTTGGTGAATAGAAATCCATCTTCACTCTTCTGTAAAGTATAAAATGTCGTCACTTTTCCCCAAGACTTTCAAAACTTTACAAGTAATTTAGACAGCCTGGTGATGGGTGGGCTGCTTCAGTCAGGTGTCATCCAACACTGTACTTGATAATGAGATGCCCTGATAAGGCTGGTGTGGTGTGTGGGGGCGAACAACAACACTGATGCTCGTTTCTCGTTTAAGACCTGATACCTGAAGGGAACGTGAAGGACGTTTAAGAGGGTCAGTGCCCCCGGGGCCCGGTTCCAGACCAGACCGCCTAGAGAATCAAGGCTTGAGATATACACAATTTTTAGTTGGCATTATTGGTTCATTTGTTTGAAAAAAAAAACTGATGCAAGTCTCTGTCATACCATAACCAGATCAGTAAAATGAATTAGGTAATAAGTGCTACAACCATTGTCCATTTTCTTTTAAATTATAAGATAACTAAGTGAAGACGGACGTCACGCGTTTAGCTCTGTTTCTGCAACTATACACACGTATTTAAATAAGAACATAAGAAAAAGGTAACATGCCATTATCAAATTTTTACTATCATAATCAACTTGATACTGTCGTAACCCCTTTGGGGCTTTGTTCCTGGACCTTTTGTGTATCCATATGCTTATGCGCTACCGTCCACAGGACGGATATGGGGTGCACAATAAACTAGCCACTTCGGTGGCAAAATCTAAATCTGCTGTCGTAACCAATTCATGTTATTACAAAAATAATAATCACGTGTCAGCAAATTCCAACGAAAGGGTAAAAAATCTCACTATTTATGCTAACAGAGATGTTGGGCTCTTAGTCAAGCAAATAGCCTATAAGGAGAGTGACACTCCTCCCAGAGAAGAGGTTCCTACTCCTAGGTACAAACCACACCACCGCGTTAAGGTGACCCAGGTTCGAGGATACAGGTGAAGGTTGCGGTTGGGCATGGCGGCAGCGACCGCTGGTTTACCGGTGCTGGACTAGTCCTGATGACCGTTACTTGTACTTATCAGCTCCCCAGCGGCACTAATTAAATCCACTCATATGACGTGAGTTACTAGTCAAGTCCTTAAACACGAGGATCTGTATACCGTTGTTCGATGCATATAATTCTCCTTTTGTAAACACAAAAAATCCAGCAAATTTGAGATTGATTATTTCCATGTGTAACATGTATGAAGTAATTATATTTTTTTATTTTTTATATAAAGTGTAACATCTAAAATTATCGCCATCTTATAAGCAATTATTTAAAAGCATTCACATTCTTTAAATGCTAAAATAAATAATCAAAGCACGACACTATTCACCAAAGAATCAACTTAAAATGAATATTTTAGAAATGCACACGACGCTGAGGTAAAACTGTCATAGGCTGCGCCTGAAGCCTAGTTAACACTGAATATTTTTTTATAAACAGTAACTGGGTTTGATTATCGACTTGGCATTTTAATTTAAAAAGAAGTCACACCAGTTGATCATTTGTTTCACTGTAATTACAGATTTTTTCTTACACATTTGAATTTGACAGGGTTCATCTTTTTTAGAATTCTAGCAGATTTGTGAGGTAAAATTTAATTTCACTAAATACGTGTTTATTATCTCTGGAAGATCCTCCTGGTGATGATACTGACCCATACTTGAATATAACATATCTCATTCTTTGATTCCCTATAACTGACTGTTAATTCTGTCAATTTCCCTAACTGACTGGTCCTTCGATTATTAATTCAACTAGTGCCTGCTTTTGATATTTTTTTTTTTACCTGTGATTTACCTGTGACCTGTTTCGAGAACTTTCCAACTTTCGTCACTCGGCCTGCGGCCAGGCCTCCCTGTCGATTGCGTGGTCAACCCGGCTGTTGCTTTTGGCAGCCCTTTGGCCCTCATATCCATCACAGCCTGGTTGTTCTGGCAAACCGCTGCTGAGACAGCGATTCTGTTTCCTCTTGAATACTTCAACATTTGTACCGGCAATATTTCTGATATCTACTGGTAGCAAGGTGAATAGTCTTGGGTCACGAATATTGTTCAGTAACTCCGGGGCACTGGGAAGCTCCTAAGGGGTTTAATTTGAGCCCACATCAAAATTAATAATCAAGAGACCAAAGTACTCCACGAAAACCAAATATTCCTGCATCCACTTCTGTCTTCCATGTTATCCCTGCCTGCTTCTCCAGTATGTGGTACTGTGTATAATGTTTTCTTAAAGTCGACGATGATATAACGCGGGTGTGGGGGGATGGGATGGGTGCGGTAAGTGTGTACACAGGAGGGGCGCACACCCATTACTCCTACATACAGTCGTATGTTTGCATTCCCTTCAGCTAGCCCCGGATGCTCGCCCACACGGAAAACTCTATGATCCGGCACGAATTGAAGACATAAGGTTACTTACACTTTGTGTACTAGGACCGGTGCTGCAGCTGGTGCCAGGGAGGGTCCCTGCTGCAGCTGGTGCCAGGGAGGGTCCCTGCTGCAGCTGGAGCCAGGGAGGGTCCCTGCTGCAGCTAGTGCCAGGGAGGGTTCCTGCTGTTTGAAACCAAGAAATAATATTTCACACGATAAACTCTGATACGTCAGGTTTCCCAATCAAAATTTGGAAATTTATTTAAAGCCATGAACATTACCATTCTTTGTACAACACACAAAATATAACAGGCGCTCAAAGGTAGGTGTGTGTGTGTGTGTGTGTGTGTGTGTGTGTGTGTGTGTGTGGTGTGTGTGTGTGTGTGTACTCACCTAGTTATACTCACCTAGTTGTGGTTGCAGGGGTCGAGACATAGCTCCTGGCCCCGCCTCTACACTGGCCGCTACTGGGTCACTCTCCCTGCGCCATGAGCTTTATCATACCTCTTCTTAAAGCTACGAATAGAACCTGCCTCCACTACATCGCTTCCCAAGCTATTCCACTTCCCGACCACTCTGTGACTGAAGAAATACTTCCTAACATCCCTGTGATTCGTGTGTGTGTGTGTGTGTGTGTGTGTGTGTGTGTGTATGTGTGTATATATATATATATATATATATATATATATATATATATATATATATATATATATATATATATATATATATATATATATATATATACCTTCCCTCTTGCTATAACTTCATCCCAATAGGGTCGGAGACCCATGGAGCATGGGGCAAGTGTGCTCTAAAGTTTCTCAAGGAGCTGGGTGGAAAACTCATCATAGAAACATAGGACCACAGGGCGACCAGCTTCCTCTTTCAGAGACTCAGTGTTGCGATCCAGAGGGGAAATGCCTGCAGTATTCTGGGCACGCGGCCCACTACCGGGGAGCTGGACGAAGTATTTGACATGTAGCTCTGAGTTGTCATCTATGTTGTTTTACTCACTATTGTGTCCTTGTTAATGTATTTTGACTATATATATATATATATATATATATATATATATATATATATATATATATATATTATTGTCGTGCCGATTACGTAAAACTGGTCAATTAGCAAGAACTCATTTAAAATTAAGTCCTTTCTAAAATTTTCTCTTATACGTTTAAAGATATATTTTTTCATTTATGTTAATGTAAAATTTATAATTTTGTACCAAGAGAAACTTTGAAAACCTACCTAACCTTATTACAACAAGCGCAATTTAATTTAGCCTAACCCAACTAAATATATTTTAGATACGTTAACATTAATTTAATAATAAACAAACACAATGAAATATATTTTTTTCGTTAGGTTCAGAATGATTTTTGCGAAATTATTTCATACACAAATTTTCGCTTGTCTTATATGGCAAGAAGAGCGTTGCTATTTAAGCCAAAATAGCAAGTTTTACCTAATCGGCACGACATATGTATGTATATATATATATATATATATATAATATATATATATATATATATATCAGATCACTTTTTAGTTATAGCTACAGTGGGAGTAAAAGGTAGATGGGATACAAGGAAAATAGAATCAGTAAGTAAAAGAGAGGTGAAGGTTTATAAACTAAAAGAGGAGGCAGTTAGGGTAAGATATAAACAACTATTGGAGGATAGATGGGCTAGTGAGAGTGTAGGCAATGGGGTCGAAAATGTATGGGGTAGATTTAAAAATGTAGTGTTAGAGTGTTCAGCAGAAGTTTGTGGTTACAGGCGAGTGGGTGCAGGAGGGAAGAGGAGCGATTGGTGGAATGATGATGTAAAGAGAGTAGTAAGGGAGAAAAAGTTAGCATATGAGAGGTTTTTACAAAGTAGAAGTGATGCAAGGAGGGAAGAGTATATGGAGAGAAAAAGAGAGGTTAAAAGAGTGGTGAAGCAATGTAAAAGAGAGCAGATGAGAGAGTGGGTGAGATGTTATCAGCAAATTTTGTTGAAAATAAGAAAAAGTTTTGGAATGAGATTAATAAGTTGAGGAAGCCTAGAGAACAAATGGATTTGACAGTTAAAAATAGGAGAGGAGAGTTATTAAATGGAGAGTTAGAGGTATCGGAAGATGGAGAGAATATTTTGAGGATTTGTTAAATGTTGATGAAGACAGGGAAGCTGTGATTTCGTGTGTAGGGCAAGGAGGAATAACATCTTGTAGGAGTGTGGAAGAGCCAGTTTGGGTGTAGGGGAAGTTCGTGAGGCAGTGGGAGAATGAAAGGGGTAAGGCAGCTGGGATTGATGGGATAAAGATAGAAATGTTAAAAGCAGGTGGGGATATAATTTTGGAGTGGTTGGTGCTATTATTTAATAAATGTATGGAAGAGGGTAAGGTACCTAGGATTGGCAGAGAGCGTGTATTGTTCCTTTGTATAAAGGCAAAGGGGACAAAAGAGAGTGCAAAAATTATAGGGGAATAAGTCTGTTGAGTGTACCTGGTAAAGTGTATGGTAGAGTTATTATTGAAAGAATTAAGAGTAAAACAGAAAGCAGGATAGCAGATGAACAAGGGGGCTTTAGGAAAGGTAGGGGGTGTGTAGACCAAGTGTTTACAGTGAAACATATAGGTGAACAGTATTTGGATAAGGGTAAAGATGTTTTTGTGGCATTTATGGATTTGGAAAAGGCGTATGATAGGGTAGATAGGGGGGCAATGTGGCAGATGTTGCAGGTGTATGGAATAGGAGGAAGGTTACTGAAAGCAGTGAAGAGTTTTTATGAGGATAGTGAGGCTCAGGTTAGAGTGTGTAGGAGGGAAGGGGACTATTTCCAGTAAAAGTGGGCCTTAGACAAGGATGTGTGATGTCACCGTGGTTGTTCAATATATTTATAGATGGGGTTGTAAGAGAAGTGAATGCGAGGGTCTTGGCAAGAGGTGTTGGGCTAAAAGATAAAGAAGCAAATACAAAGTGGGAGTTGTCACAGTTGCTTTTTGCTGATGACACTGTGCTTTGGGAGATTCTGAAGAGAAGCTGCAGAGGTTGGTGGATGAATTTGGTAGGGTGTGTAAAAGAAGAAAATTGAAAGTGAATATAGGAAAGAGTAAGGTGATGAGGATAACAAAAAGAATAGGTGACGAAAGTTTGGGATATCAGATTGGAGGGAGAGAGTATGGAGGAGGTGAATGTATTCAGATATTTGGGAGTGGACATGTCGGCGGATGGGTCTATGAAGGATGAGGTGAATCATAGAATTGATGAGGGGAAAAGGGTGAGTGGAGCACTTCGAGTCTGTGGAGACAAAGAACCTTGTCTATGGAAGTAAAGAGGGAATGTATGAGAGTATAGTTATACCAACGCTCTTATATGGGTGTGAAGCATGGGTGATGAATGTTGCAACGAGGAGAAGGCTGGAGGCAGTGGAGATGTCATGTCTGAGGTCAATGTGTGGTGTGAATATAATGCAGAGAATTCGGAGTTTGGAAATTAGGAGGAGGTGCGGATTACCAAAACGATTGTCCAGAGAGCTGAGGAGGGGTTGTTGAGGTGGTTTGGACATGTAGAGAGAATGGAACGAGACAGAGTGACTTCTGAGAGTGTATAAATCTGTAGTGGAGGGAAGGCGGGGTAGGGGTCGGCCTAGGAAAGGTTGGAGGGAGGGGGTAAAGGAAGTTTTGTGTGCGAGGGCTTGGACTTCCAGCAAGCATGTGTGAGCGTATTTGATAGGAGTGAATGGAGGCATATGGTTTTTAATACTTGACGTGCTGTTGGAGTGTGAGCAAAGTAACATTTATGAAGGATTCAGGAAACCGGCAGGCCGGACTTGAGTTCTGAGATGGGAAGTACAGTGCCGGCACTCTGAAGGAGGGGTGTTAATGTTGCAGTTTTATAACTGTAGTGTAAAGCACCCTTCTGGCAAGACAGTGATGGAGTGAATGATGATGAAAGTTTTTCTTTTCGGGCCACCCTGCCTTGGTGGGAATCGGCCGATGTGTTAATAAATAAAAAATATATATATATATATATATATATATATATATATATATATATATATATATATATATATATATATATATATATATATATATATATATATATGTCGTGCCGATTAGGTAAAACTGGTCAATTAGCAAGAACTCATCTAAAATTAAGTCCTTTCTAAAATTTTCTCTTATACGCTTAAGGATATATTTTTTTCATTTATGTTAATGTAAGAATTTATAATTTTGTACCAAGAGAAACTTTGAAAACCTACCTAACCTTATTACAACAAGCGCAATTTAATTTAGGCTAACCCAACTAAATATATTTTAGATACGTTAACATTAATTTAATAATAAACAAACACAATGAAATATATTTTTTCCGTTATGTTCAGAATGATTTTGGCGAAATTATTGCATACACAAATTTTCGATTGTCTTATATGGCAAGGTGAGCGTTGCTATTTAAGCCAAAATCGAGAGTTTTACCTAATCGGCACGACATTATATATATATATATATATATATATATATATATATATATATATATATATATATATATATATATATATATATATATCAACAACACCACACTGTCGTTTTGGCCCGCCTCATAGTGAGCGAAAATCACACATGACGCTCTAACCCACAGGACCACGCAATCCTACATGAATCACGCACCCAGCAGAGCTAGGTGTTTTACTGTGATCCGAGGACATACGGTGGTGTGGATGCCTCTGAGCTAATTTCATTATACTCCCTGTTTGGTGTACTAGCCTCCACGAGCAGTATTTTATATTATGTAACACGAACGAGTGGTATTGAATCAATACAACACTGATTAGCGATTCGAACCCATGTCGCTTTGGCCCGCCCCATGGTGAGGCACCCACACCACCGCATGTCCTCGGATCACGTAGCTCTGCTGGGTGCGTGATTCTTGTAGGATTGCGTGGTCCTGTGGGTTAGAGCGTCATGTGTGATTTTCGCTCATAATGAGGCGGGCCAAAACGACATGGGTTCGAATCCTCGGCTAGTCGCAGTGTTGTTATTGATTCAATACCACTCGTTCGTGGTTTCTCTAGTGTGTGGTGCTTAATACTCTAGTGTGTGGTGTTTAATACTCTAGTGTGTAGTGTTTAATACTCTAGTGTGTGGTGTTTAATACTCTAGTGTGTGGTGTTTAATACTCTAGTGTGTGGTGTTTAATACTCTAGTGTGTGGTGTTTAATACTCTAGTGTGTGGTGTTTAATACTCTAGTGTGTGGTGTTTAATACTCTAGTGTGTGGTGTTTAATACTAGTGTGGTGTTTAATACTCTAGTGTGTGGTGTTTAATACTCTAGTGTGTGGTGTTTAATACTCTAGTGTGTGGTGTTTAATACTCTAGTGTGTGGTGTTTAATACTCTAGTGTGTGGTGTTTAATACTCTAGTGTGTAGTGTTTCAATAACTGTTGTATTCTGGTTTACATCACTATCCGCTCTTCAAATTAGATCGATTACATGAACAAGATGTTCGCAGCATTATGATCATCTTAATTGCATTTTCACGAAGCCTCTTTGCAAGAGTGTTCATTCACACACACACACACACACACACACACACACACACACACATAGTAGCATTTATTATTATATGCAGAACAACCACTTTGAAAAAATAGTGAAATTCCAAGCGCTTTCGTGACTTCTGACATTATCAAGGAACTACAAAAATAAAAGGTTAACAGGAAGGCATATAAGGACGAGACTACACCTCGCTGCCCTTTCCCCCAACAACACCTGACTATATTTCGCTACTGAGCACATTTCTGATACTTACTTACTTGCATGAAAGATGTATCAGACAGATGGAATAAAATATTTAACCATAATCCTAGTGATTTTTTAAACATTATTTGAGACATAGAAAACGAGCGAGAATGATCCCCGAAACCATGTTCGGGTACACTACAGACAACCTGGATATGAACGGTACAATTGTCTGCTGTCTGTAACGTACAACCCATTACAAATGTACATCCCGTTAAACATGTACAACCCGTTACACACGTATATCCCACTACACTCGGTGCACGAGACCCATTTCACAGTAACATCGCTTGTCACTGCTGGAGTACTCTTGTGCTACACACACTCCCTCACTGGAGTACTCTTGTCCTACACACACTCCCTCACTGGAGTACTCTTGTGCTACACACACTCCCTCACTGGAGTACTCTTGTCCTACACACACTCCCTCACTGGAGTACTCTTGTCCTACACACACTCCCTCACTGGAGTACTCTTGTGTTACACACTCCCTCACTGGAGTACTCTTGTGCTACACACACTCCCTCACTGGAGTACTCTTGTCCTACACACACTCCCTCACTGGAGTACTCTTGTCCTACACACACTCCCTCACTGGAGTACTCTTGTCCTACACACACTCCCTCACTGGAGTACTCTTGTGCTACACACACTCCTCACTGGAGTACTCTTGTGCTACACACACTCTCACTGGAGTACTCTTGTGCTACACACACTCCCTCACTGGAGTACTCTTGTCCTACACACACTCCCTCACTGGAGTACTCTTGTGCTACACACACTCCCTCACTGGAGTACTCTTGTCCTACACACACTCCCTCACTGGAGTACTCTTGTGCTACACACACTCCCTCACTGGAGTACTCTTGTCCTACACACACTCCCTCACTGGAGTACTCTTGTCCTACACACACTCCCTCACTGGAGTACTCTTGTGCTACACACACTCCCTCACTGGAGTACTCTTGTGCTACACACACTCCCTCACTGGAGTACTCTTGTGCTACACACACTCCCTCACTGGAGTACTCTTGTCCTACACACACTCCCTCACTGGAGTACTCTTGTCCTACACACACTCCCTCACTGGAGTACTCTTGTGCTACACACACTCCCTCACTGGAGTACTCTTGTGCTACACACACTCCCTCACTGGAGTACTCTTGTGCTACACACACTCCCTCACTGGAGTACTCTTGTCCTACACACACTCCCTCACTGAAGTACTCTTGTGCTACACACACTCCCTCACTGGAGTACTCTTGTCCTACACACACTCCTCACTGGAGTACTCTTGTGCTACACACACTCCCTCACTGGAGTACTCTTGTCCTACACACACTCCTCACTGGAGTACTCTTGTCCTACACACACTCCCTCACTGGAGTACTCTTGTGTTACACACACTCCCTCACTGGAGTACTCTTGTGCTACACACACTCCCTCACTGGAGTACTCTTGTCCTACACACACTCCCTCACTGGAGTACTCTTGTCCTACACACACTCCCTCACTGGAGTACTCTTGTCCTACACACACTCCCTCACTGGAGTACTCTTGTGCTACACACACTCCCTCACTGGAGTACTCTTGTGCTACACACACTCCCTCACTGGAGTACTCTTGTGCTACACACACTCCTCACTGGAGTACTCTTGTGCTACACACACTCCTCAATGGAGTACTCTTGTCCTACACACACTCCCTCACTGGAGTACTCTTGTGCTACACACACTCCCTCACTGGAGTACTCTTGTGCTACACACACTCCCTCACTGGAGTACTCTTGTGCTACACACACTCCCTCACTGGAGTACTCTTGTGCTACACACACTCCCTCACTGGAGTACTCTTGTGCTACACACACTCCCTCACTGGAGTACTCTTGTGCTACACACACTCCCTCACTGGAGTACTCTTGTGCTACACACACTCCTCACTGGAGTACTCTTGTGCTACACACACTCCCTCACTGGAGTACTCTTGTGCTACACACACTCCCTCACTGGAGTACTCTTGTGCTACACACACTCCCTCACTGGAGTACTCTTGTGCTACACACACTCCCTCACTGGAGTACTCTTGTGCTACAACACTCCCTCACTGGAGTACTCTTGTGCTACACACACTCCCTCACTGGAGTACTCTTGTGCTACACACACTCCCTCACTGGAGTACTGTTGTGCTACACACACTCCTTCACTGGAGTACTGTTGTCCTACACACACACTCCTTCACTGGAGTACTGTTGTCCTACACACACTCCTTCACTGGAGTACTGTTGTCCTACACACACTCCCTCACTGGAGTACTGTTGTGCTACACACACTCCTTCACTGGAGTACTGTTGTCCTACACACACTCCTTCACTGGAGTACTGTTGTCCTACACACACTCCCTCACTGGAGTACTGTTGTGCTACACACACTCCTTCACTGGAGTACTGTTGTCCTACACACACTCCCTCACTGGAGTACTGTTGTGCTACACACACTCCTTCACTGGAGTACTGTTGTGCTACACACACTCCCTCACTGGAGTACTGTTGTGTTACACACACTCCTTCACTGGAGTACTGTTGTGCTACACACACTCCCTCACTGGAGTACTGTTGTGCTACACACACTCCTTCACTGGAGTACTGTTGTGCTACACACACTCCTTCACTGGAGTACTGTTGTGCTACACACACTCCTTCACTGGAGTACTGTTGTGCTACACACACTCCTTCACTGGAGTACTGTTGTCCTACACACACTCCTTCACTGGAGTACTGTTGTCCTACACACACTCCCTCACTGGAGTACTGTTGTCCTACACACTCCCTCACTGGAGTACTCTTGTGCTACACACACTCCCTCACTGGAGTACTCTTGTGCTACACACACTCCTTCACTGGAGTACTCTTGTGCTACACACACTCCCTCACTGGAGTACTGTTGTCCTACACACACTCCTTCACTGGAGTACTGTTGTCCTACACACACTCCTTCACTGGAGTACTCTTGTGCTACACACACTCCCTCACTGGAGTACTCTTGTGCTACACACACTCCTTCACTGGAGTACTCTTGTGCTACACACACTCCCTCACTGGAGTACTGTTGTCCTACACACACTCCTTCACTGGAGTACTGTTGTCCTACACACACTCCCTCACTGGAGTACTGTTGTCCTACACACACTCCTTCACTGGAGTACTGTTGTCCTACACGCACTCCTTCACTGGAGTACTGTTGTCCTACACGCACTCCTTCACTGGAGTACTGTTGTCTTACACACACTCCCTCACTGGAGTACTGTTGTCCTATACACACTCCCTCACTGGAGTACTGTTGTCCTACACACACTCCTTCACTGGAGTACTGTTGTCCTACACACTCCCTCACTGGAGTACTATTGTCCTACACACACTCCCTCACTGATGATAAGACACACTGGACCTCACCTCTGTTGTGCCAGGACACAGACACACATTCCCTCAACCCCGGCACTCAAGTGCATACCAGAGTTCTTGATCTGTTGACATCTCGTCGCTACTGCCTGTTTGCCGTCAATCTGTCAGGTGTGTGTTTTTCCAACCAGACATGAACACATGGCCGTGTGTCTGTACCTGTCCACTCACCTGTCTCCTACCCTCTCGTGCCAAAGGAACATTTTCTTGTTGTCTGTCAGTTATTCCATTGTTCCCATCCTGGTTTTTACTGCCCGGTGATGAGGTACACTCAAGAGACTAATTTTACTCTGTATTCAAACATCTTGATATCTGAGGAGAAAAATTCAAATACTCGTGATGTTAAGATTTGACTTTGATATGTCGTGAGTTTGCAAGCAGTACGAAGGTACCACCAATGATGCCATACGTCGTACATGAATCCTTTCAGACGGAACACAGTCTTCGATATGTTACCATACACGATCAGTTGTACGTACACTATATTACCGATATATACAATTGTATGCGCATATACATACATACATTATATATACTCATATGTACAGTAACGACTAATGAGGAGGGGAGAGAATGTTAGTCTAGGTCTTCCTCAGGAGCAACGTAATGGAAAGAATGGAATTCAGGAGAGCCATGTGGGTCTTAAGTGTGTGTGTGTGTGTGTGTGTGTGTACTATGTACATAATTATGAAATATACTCTGCATTATATTAAATGCCCACATAGGTTTAGAACTTCACATACATATATAACTTCCATCATCATTATCAATCTATGCCCAGAGTTTCATTACAATTACTTACATGCATTACAATTACTTACATTCATTACAATTACTTACATTTTTATCTGAGTTTCGCGGCAAAAAAATAAAAATAAAAGTGTACCATAATGGTCAGACAGAAGCACACCCAAACAATATTTTCAAAGTGGGATTTATAGTCATAAGACAAGTGAAGGTCTGAAGACCAGCGTTCTAGCCTCCAGGAACCTGTTCTGGCGTCAGTAATACAATTCCTGCCTCGAGTCACCCCACCCACCTCTATATAATTGCTTATTACTGGCCCATGGCATGTGGTTTGTAATTTATAGAAAACACTTGTTATCAGTTATTCATAGTAAATACTTGTTATCAAAGTATGTTTCTAATAAATTGTTGGCTAATGCATGTACAACTGAACATTAAAAGTCAAAATTCGCCACTAGGTAAAAAATGCAATATATTTTTAGGGGAAAATGATAAATAATAGCTACGGAGGTAGCAGCAGCTGGCACCCAGCTGGTAACCTGCAGACCACAACTTCAACAACAAACCAGTTTGCTATAGTTCCACCTAGAATTATCAGTTATATCTAACCCTCACGCAGTCAGATATTGAAAATCCTACTCCGTTAAACTGACAAAGACGAAAGCGCTACACCATTATCAGCGCTGAGCACATTTTTTTTATCCTGTCACGAATGCAGAAGAACATTATATTTTGACCTCTTACAATTCATGACTTGAGAGGGAATGCAGGTCCCAGGGCTGGTGGTCCAGACACACACACACCACAATAATGACTTCTCGTACTTCATGACTTGAGGAGTGAAGGTCCCCAGAGCTGGTAGTGAGACAGCAATACACCACAGTTATACAGAAGTTTGTAGATGAATGGTTCAGAGAACCGACAAGTTATAAATTAGACACATATGCAACACTTGGGTATCTTTATTTAGGAAGCTTTGCCACACAGGGCTTCATCAGTCAATACAAAGCAGAAAGGTGTACAGAGGAGTTTGAGTAATCAGTCCCTCGGCCTGGAACACATCGACTCCAGGCCGAGGGACTGATTACCTCAAACTCCTCCTCTATTTACACCTTTCTGCTTTGTATTGGACTGATGAAGCCACTGTGTGGCGAAACGTTTCCTCAATAAAGATACCCAAGTGTTGCATATGTGTCTAATTTATAATACAGAAGTTTGTTTACCTTTCCGGATCTGCTGGGTCACTAGTCCTTGTCTGATTTTCCAGCTTGGTAATGGTAAAAGCACCTATGCTCCGAGAGCTCATACAGCGACAGTTCATGTGATCAAAAGTGTTCTGATATAATACAAACCTATTATCAACACTAACCTAATATTTCTGCGAAACGTATCCTAGTAAAAGTTTCCTAATGTTGCACATAGGTACTTTCAGCCCATCATCCTAATTAAAGCCAGTACCTCACCGTGGCTAAGACAGTCAGATGTGTTACTGTGACAAGAGTAATTATTTAACCGTATAATGTAAAGTGCGCTTGTTGGGTCCCTGTCTTCTGTTGGTGCTTCGAAAGTTTTTATTGCGTTCTATGAATTACTGTAATTTAATGGCGTCCTGGTATGTTATAATTGATTAATTTTTATCGGACGACAACCTACATTAACTTAACCTCAATAACATCAATCGAGAAATTTGCTCAAAACAGTATGTAAGAAATGGACGTAGTCTTCAAGAGGACGGGCGAATATTTCACACAAAACTCGGTGGGGACAAACCGCCCTCTTAACACTAATAAATATTTATGTAGATTTTTCACATCTAGTTGGTAGCAGGTTTCTAGTTTAGCTTACGTTCTCCTCTATCCATAAAACATAACGAAGTATAACATACCACAACGGAAAACTAATATACATATGAAGGTGATAAAAAGATGTGCGGCGTGAACAGAAAACTGGCAGCCACTCAGCTGGTATGTGTGGTCATCAGTCACCCACTTTTCTTTACAACAGCAAAATGAAGTCTGTGTTTAAGAGGGTCGACTGCTTAACAGTAAACTTAACCAACACCCAATGATGTTACTACAGTCCAACAGAAGAACCAGTGACGTGTTACGCCACAATCACACAACCACAATCACTGCGTACACTCACCCACCGACTCGTGCTGCTGTTTTACCGCATCAACACCAAGCCTCTTTTACCTGCCAAAATAAATAAACTTTAATTATCTAATACACATTGCGTCATAAACGAAACAAACTTACATTATGAACACAAATTTATATTTACATTACTGGATTTATTTTATTCCATTTATATAGTAAATATGTTATTGTCTTACGATCTTCGTATTGTAAATGAAATACTTTTATTAAAATTCAATATTTATTTGCCTAACTTTGTGCCCTTAGCGAATGCATGTAAATGACTTTTTTTAATTTAATATATAAGGAAACTACGCGTGTTAAAAGTTGTAAAATCATATAAGTATTGACTGGTTAATGTGTGTTTATGACGAAATCTATTTAGAACCTAGTAATAAAGGAGCACTGCAGAGTAGCCTTGCAGGGTCAGGCTAGGCCTGACTTGACTAGGCTGCGAGTATATGTATATAACAGATTAAATCTATAAAATATGACTACTGACTAGGAAGAAGGCAACAAAATATGTAATACTGTAAGACTACAGACCAAAAACTAGGAGTTAGTTACGGACTGTAAAACAACACTCAACAATGTCTTAAGCATCAAGGCAACAATAAGACAATTCATTAACGCCAGAAACAACAGCCACTATGAAAAAACTACAAAAAAGAGTATATCTTTAAAAAAAAACCAGTAGGTGTCGTGAGATTAAGTTTCCAGTGTAAACATACAATCACAAGCTATGATGCATACAGTCAATTATCTGCAATTATCACGTGTCAGAGAGGTCATATGTAATTATCTCGAGTAAAGAGGTACATGCAATTATCAAGAGCCAAAGGAAGGGAAGGGGGAGTTCATCCACTTGTGGTACAATAAATGACAAAATTCACTGGTGTAAACAATGAATGAATGAATGAAGTTTGTATGAACCAGAACTGATAATAAAAATGTGGGTCTCACTGAGTTTTACCATGAGCTCATTTAATTTTATTCTAGTCAATGAACGATAATGAAACAGCAATTATGTTTGTAACTGTCCAATCAATATGATTTTTTTCTAGTTGAAAACTGTACATCCTAGGTAGTAGGTTGGTAGACAGCAACCACCCAGGGAGGTACTACCGTCCTGCCAAGTGAGTGTGTAACGGAAACCAGTAATTGTTTTACATGATTGAAGGATTGCTGGTGTCTATTTTGTCTCATAAACACGCGGGATAACAGGTATATCTCGCTACTTCTACTTACACTTAGTTCATACTATACATGCATTTACACGCATATATGTACATACACATTTGGGTTTTCTTCTATTTTCTTAATAGTTCTGGTTCTTCATTTCCTCTTATCTCCATCGGGAAGTGGAAAAGAATTCTTCTTCCGAAAGCCAGACGTGTCGTAAGAGGCGACTAAAATGCCTGTATAAATTGCTAAATTTAATCATAAAAAAAATCGGGAAAAACTGAACACGACGGGGAAAGATGGGAGTGGCGATAACGTTAGGAAGTATTTTTGTTTAGTCTTGAGGGCGGAGAGTAAACAGGACGTACTGGATGAAGAGGTAGTGGAGGAACAAACTAAACGCAGTTTCAAGGGAAGATATGATCTGGCCCTGGAGGACAGGAGTCAGTAGACCTAGTAGATAAGAGTTAAGAGGTGATCACAAGAGCTATGAATCGACCAATGCACACAACTAGGAGACTAAAATCATGGGTCAGGGAAACCATCATACCCACCTGTCGAACAGGATCACCGTTTCTCTGCCCTTCTGTGGTATCCAGAGTGCACCTCGGGAGAAGAATATGGCATAATAGGTATCTGTCAGAAGCCAAAATCTTGATGCACAACCACCAGGGTCCTGGTCATCGCTGTTATATACTCTGAAATTACAGCCTACACCAAGTGAAGCCATGTTTTCTGCTGCTCTCTTCCTGGCCTGCCATCCAGGAGTGATGTTCCCTCCCTGGCCTGCCATCCTGGAGTGATGTTCCCTCCCTGGCCTGCCATCCTGGAGTGATGCATCCCTCCCTGGTCTGCCATCCTGGAGTGATGCATCCCTCCCTGGCCTGCCATCCTGGAGTGATGCATCCCTCCCTGGCCTGCCATCCTGGAGTGATGCATCCCTCCCTGGCCTGCCATCCAGGAGTGATGTTCCCTCCCTGGCCTGCCATCCTGGAGTGATGCATCCCTCCCTGGCCTGCCATCCTGGAGTGATGCATCCCTCCCTGGCCTGCCATCCTGGAGTGATGCTTCCCTCCCTGGCCTGCCATCCTGGAGTGATGCTTCCCTCCCTGGCCTCTCATCCTGGAGTGCTTTCCTCCCTGGCCTGCCATCCTGGAGTGCTTTCCTCCCTGGCCTGTCATCCTGGAGTGATGGTTCCCTCCCTGGCCTGCCATCCTGGAGTGATGCTTTCCTCCTTAACCTGCCATCCTGGAGTGATGCTTTCCTCCCTGGCCTGCCATCCTGGAGTGATGCTTTCCTCCTCAACCTGCCATCCTGGAGTGATGCTTTCCTCCCTGGCCTGCCATCCTGGAGTGATGCTTATCTAGTGGTGTTATCTGTTATCAAGGTTAGCAACGCAATTTTATTATTTTCTCGTTGTTACCACCGTCACAAGTCCGACGACCTCACCACCACTAAGTGAGGTTCTGTAAGTTCACTAACTTAAGTCTTACGACAGAATCATCGCCTCCAAAAGAGCAAGAACATCAGCGAACAACTTGCTCTTATAACCTGACTAGCACAACTTTATAACACATTCCTGCTATATCCACTACCACCTGAACAGATGAGGGACCTAAGGCAGGGATTAACAGATTGGGACGCAGCCTCACCAAGCAACTGTGGGCCCTAGTGTAGTGCAGTCGGCCACCACAGTATACAAATATTACTGATGGTATACAATACCGATATCGCGTACCGTGAAAAGCTCCAACTGCGGGTCATTATTGTCCTGTTTCAAAACAAACCTTACCTAACCCAACATAATCGCGTGCCATCAATAATGTGATACCTTTCTGACACAGCAGCACCACAGTAACTCCTTTGCTAAACAAGTATTAAGCATGACCTAGTTCCACAAGTGGCCCACACTTATATAAGCCGTCACCTCCAGCTGCTTCACCTTACTTTTGTTCCAGTAAATATGATCTAGCCGTATACTTCTGCTTTACACTTCAGGGACTGACCATAACCTATCAAGGCTGAGGGACTTATCACCTTAAAATTGCTTTTACTGTCTACTACGGCAGTACATATACTCACGTGCTACATGTGTTTATGAAATAAGTGACTGCCTGCTCTTCTTTATCCAGTCATCTTCACCCCCCGGCCCGGCAACAGACCCAAGTCACGGCCCACGCTCGGCCCGGCCCCAGACACTTACGCAATCTACACTTTATACACCACTTAAATATTATTTTTACGAATCTAAGCGAACGATCATGAGTAAGAACCACCTCAGCTTCTTAACTCTGACGATCATAAAAGACTGAGTCAGCGCATCATCCTCGGGACTCCCACCAATGAAGGAAGCTTTACTGCAAGGCTACCCTAAGTGTGGTGTGGGCCCAGGAGCTGAGATGGGCCGACTACTTGGGGTTGGAAGGAAACCCTCCAGGTGGAGTACCAGTCTGATGGGATAAATATGTCTGGAACTTGGTGTAAGACACATTCCACTGTGAAGCAGTGAGAAGTTTGGGATTAACAAGTGGGAGGTGAGGGACGAAGATTAGGTATGAGGTGAAGATAAGGCAAGATGTTAAGCAATCCTTGTATCAGAGGCTTTTGTTGCATCAAAGGCTCTCTCGTTTTATCGAAGACTCTCTCATTGTAGCAAAGAGAGAATCGTTGTATATATTTTGATCCAAAGGAGATGATAGCACCAATTCCTTAGATCAAAAGCCGTCGAGTAGAACTATCGTAAGAAAAACAGAATTGACTCCCCTCCCCTGCTTTTTAATTACATGTATGGCTTGCCACTCACACCAGGCGAGCAGTGAGCCCTCACCTCCACACACACTGACACGGTAACTGTGTGACGCAGCACTGACCATGGCACTTCCACTCCCTCAGACACGCACACGAGGGAAGGCACAAACACAAGTAAACACACGAGGGCAGCTACAAACACGCACGAGAGTTCAGCTACAAATACGCACGAGAGTTCAGCTACAAATACGCACACGAGAGTTCAGTTACAAACAGAAACACGATAACTGCTACCCACACAGAGGCACACACATTGAACGGGTAGGTCATAAACTAATCTCATTATTCCAGTTACCAATACTGAGAACCTTCAGGGATATAACCTCCCCCCCACCTCAACCCACCGCAGCCAACCCGGGCAAAGTGTTTTCTCATGTACGCTCCTGTACTGTGTCGACTTAAACCCCGTATTTGGAGTGCTTATCCAATCGATTCTTCGAAAAGAACTGCATAGTTTTTTAGCGAACATCTTCACAGAGCGGTGTGTTCCAGTCTGTTCTAAGTCTTTAGAAAGAGAGCCTTAATCAACACTCATCTTCTGCATTAGGTTGACCAACACTAGTGTTCCATCTTCTGGATTAGGTTGACCAACACTAGTGTTCCATCTTCTGCATTAGGCTGACCAACACTAGTGTTCCATCTTCTGCATTAGGCTGACCAACACTAGTGTTCCATCTTCTGCATTAGGTTGACCAACGCTAGTGTTCCATCTTCTGCATTAGGTTGACCAACACTAGTATTCCATCTTCTGCATTAGGTTGACCAACCATCTCCTGACGCTTGCTTTCATACAGTTCTTTAGTGTCGTCGAGATGTACTTTAAATATTTCTTCATGTTTGAGTATTTGGTTTAATAACCTAAGTGTATATTAAAATATATATCAAACATACACATGACAAAATGACTATATCTATATTAGCCTGGTGAAATCCCTGATGAGCGGAACGTTTCTTAAATGAAGATATCCGGGTGTTGTACTTGTAATGCACTTGAACATTACAGATCAGGTTTCCTCAGTCGAATACAAGTGAGCATATTATTGTAGACAGTAGTAGTAGTTTTGGGATGATCAGTTGGTAAGTCTTGGTAGGTGGTGGTCAGTCTTTCATGCCTCAAGAGGCTTCAGGGACTGACCACCTTCTAATTAGGATTAAAGTAACACAATTCAGATCAAAATAAGATACCCTAGGATAACTAATATTTAATGATGGTCACGACTTAGATAGTACAAAAAACAGAAGGACTGTAACAACCTGGAAAACAAGCTTACTATATGATGGAGGAGGTTGCTCACTGTGTGCTGCTTGCTGCTGACGCAGCGACCACCGCCTTACAGTGCCACCTAAATCTACATAACACAGCAAGATACCTCCCATGTTAGGACATGAAAAGCAGTAGAAGTTCTTGACTCATACATAAATATATCCATGGCAGGAGGTGCTGGTACGAGACACGCTGTTAACATACTAAAAATAACATTAATATTCTAGAAAGTCTCTAAACCGTACCTGAAGGATGTTTTCGGGGGTCAACGCCCCAGAGGCTAGGTCCCGGACAAAGCCTCCCGGTGGATTAAGGTCTGGTCGACCAGGTTGTTACTGCTGGCCACTCGCAGTCCATCGTACGAACAGCCCGGCTGGTCTGGCACTGATTTGAGGAACTTTCCAAGCTTCCTTTTGCAGACCACCAGAGATTAGTTGTTAATTATCATTATATGTACGAAAGGAGGGCGTTGAAAAAAGTCGGGGATCTCTGACACTTGTCCAGTTCTCTCTTAATGTACTCGTCGCGCCTCTGTTTTTTTTATTGAAGGTACCCTGCACCGTCTGCCATGTCTCTTGGTTTCATACGAAGTGATTTCGGTGTGTATGTTTGGGAACATTCCTTTTAGGATCTTCTAGGTGTAAATTATGATGTATCTTTCTCGCTTACGTTCCAAAGAGTACAGTTCGAGGGACTTCGTGTTTCCAGTAGTTAAGAAGTTGGACTGAGTGTATACGGGCAGTGAAGGTTCTCGGTGTATTTCCTAGCCCAATAATCTCTGCCTTGAACTAGACGTTAATTTATAGTAGTAGTAGTATTGAGGATTAAAGAGATTTTGCTTTTCAGGAGCAGTATGAAAAAAAAATATCTGACGTGGGTCTTGACCATTTAATGATCCGCTCAACAGAGCTTCTAGTTATCTGACCAAAGTCTTCCGCTCCTTCCCGATCCTCTCCGTTAAAAAACATCACATGGTGTGTCATTAGTCATGGGTACTGAGCTACAACATGAATCACAAGCTTTTACTTGGTATCATTTCGCTCAGGGTAGATCTCTAACCTGAGCGGAACATTGTCCCATCACGTCTGTACCTTCGGCGTCTCAATAACAACTAACTTTAAAATGGAACAACAAGCGTGAGTGGGTAAGATGTAAAAATGTTTTGGCTTCAAGTTTTCTCCACCTTAACAGGAAAATTAAGAAAAAAAAGACGCATTTGGAAGTTTGGAATCATCTTCAAATGAGAGATCACGCCAGGAAGGCACAAAGGACGTTGCTTATAACATAAATCAACAGATGAGATCACAAAAGAAAATCCATGAAAACAAATCATGTAACGAGGGCACAAAAGAAACTCCAGAGATAAATCATCTGATGGAATCACAAAGGCAACTGGTGGTGGTGGTGAGTCACTTGTTAGTGGTGGTGGTGAGTCACTTGTTAGTGGTGGTGGTGAGTCACTTGTTAGTGGTGGTGGTGAGTCACTTGTTACTGGTGGTGGTGGTGAGTCACTTGTTACTGGTGGTGGTGGTGAGTCACTTGTTACTGGTGGTGGTGGTAAGTCACTTGTTACTGGTGGTGGTGGTGAGTCACTTGTTACTGGTGGTGGTGGTGAGAGTCACTTGTTACTGGTGGTGGTGGTGAGTCACTTGTTACTGGTGGTGGTGGTAAGTCACTTGTTACTGGTGGTGGTGGTGAGTCACTTGTTACTGGTGGTGGTGGTGAGTCACTTGTTACTGGTGGTGGTGGTGAGTTACTTGTTAGTGGTGGTGGAGTCACTTAGTAGTGGTGAGTCACTTGTTAGTGGTGGTGGTGGCGGCGAATCACTTATAAGTGCGGTAGTGGTGGCGGTGAGTCACTTGTTAGTGGTGGTGCTGAGAGTCACTTGTTAGTGGTGGTGTGGAAGTCAGCAAGACGTCAAAAGTTAAAACGAAGATGGCGTCACTTCTACGTACAGTGTCTGTAATTAAGTTAACAAACAACCCACCAAACTGAACTATAAACAATAATCGAAAACATATTAAATCAAATCTTTACCTAAGGTTCGCATCGTACTTACGTCAGTAACATCTTTCAGATTAAATGTGTTTAGTAAATCTTCATTTCTTTTTCTGGCATTTCGTTCTTAAGAAAAGGAAACAAAAAATTAAAATCGGTGAGGGAATTCTTCCTGAGGGACGAATGATTGAAGCCACAAGCCAGAAACTCTGGTGATGACACACAAGGCGAGGTGTGAGCAGTCTTGTTGATGACATGTATGATGGTAGTTGTCATCGGTCTGAGTCCACCGCTCGCCCACGGTGGACCATTTTCATCCTGACCATAACACCAATAGCTTTGACACGGTGAGGAAGTGCCCCAGAAATACGAAAAAAAAAAAAACCCGCAAATATCGCAGGAAGGATCTCAAGATGAAAGGTATCAAAGATAAATGGACCGATGAAGTGTTTATAAAAGTATATGCCATTAGGAAGAGGAAGTCAAGTGAAAGATATTGTGTACGTCATAGGATTCACATATAACACTAAATATAAAAGTTATGAGCTATAAATAATAACATTAAAGATGGTTTGTCTCTAGATACAGTTTTTCTTCAAGATCCAAACACAATTCATAGTCATAATCTGTTGCGCCTGAACAAAAAAGATTAAAGATGACAAATCTTTAGGCTTCTTTAGAGGGGAAAGATTTTACTCAGACAAAAACTAATGTGGATAAATGTGCAGATGGTATAAACAGCAGGGAGCAGCTGATGTGCCTATTAGAGGTGTTGAGGTGTCAACATAGCAGAACTCGTGCCAGTTTATATGAGGGTGGATCCTTCCCGGTAACCACTAAGCTTCAGATATAAGTAGAACCTTGTGAGATAAAAAAAATGGCGAATATTCTCAGTTCAGATGTGGCACTGCATACAACCAGGCGCACTATCCGAGCATACGGATAGTGCGATTTTTGCTTTACAGCAGTAGCCCGGAGCCTAACCTACTGTATAAGCGGGGTCCTCCTGTAAATGTAACCACCGAAAATAGTTGCAAGCATGCCTTGACCTATGTGCCAGTCAAATTGGCAAAGATTTAAAGCTAAGGTTGGTAGAGCAAAACTATACAATTCGAATTGAAGAGGAATTCGATTCTCTGTTTCTATATACATATTAGTCTGGCCATCCACTGGATTGTGGGTGCTGTCAAAATCATGATTATAAGGCATTCCTTGGACATAATGATAATTTATTGGCTTTTGCTCAGGAGGCTCCCCTCATTAATGCCTGTGTGCTGAATTATTATTATTCATAAGAAGCGTCAAGCACGTGTAGGTTATAGAAGGTGAGACGTCAGGAAGGCGTGTGAAGGGGTGGTATATATAAGAGGTTAAGTCAGTATATTAGTGGATGATTGGTTTTATCACAAGTTTGGGACAGGGTCACCACACAGACAAGACCCCGGCCGGGACTTCACCGGCGAATCATAAATCATCATCAATCGAAAGTTTTTCTTCAGTATTCTAAGATTTATAGATTTTACCTCGACGAGCGAGTTCGTAGGACATGGCTTCATCCCGTCAGTGAACACACTACCATCTTTTCTCAGTTTCTGTGTCCACGTGGGTTACTGAGTGTACTGCCATAAAAGCACTACGCTTCACCTCAAATACTTGACGCGTCATGACGATCTAAAACACTAACCTTTTTTTTCGAAGAAATAAGACCAATTTCCATTCGTTTGTGCCAAAGTGTTTTCTTGGTCGCCTCTACGAAACAGAAACGACAATCCATTCTGCAAATATTCAACAATGCTGACATAAAGCCAGCACAAAAACAGTACTCCAAGCTAAAAATTTAATAATCCTAGTTTCTCCACTGTCAGTTTTACTGCCATTTATTTTCACACAAATTCATTTGAAAGTTATGTATGACTTAGTGAAAAATATATATAGTATATATCTTTTAGATGGGCTGCACCATGAGAGCGATATATCCACCCAAGCACCTCGTTTCCACTCAAATTTTATAGCATCTTACGCATGTTAAATCGGTCTTTAATTTAAGTACATGTAGTAGGGTAATGCAAGTGTCAGAACTAATGCCATTTGAAGGTTTATGGTAGAATATGTGCCTCTGACAATAATGGAGAGCCTCTTTTTCCACTGCTGGCACCCTGGGTGGCCCTTGCCACCCAGGGTGCCATCTGTTTTCTGCTAGCTTGAATGCCACGCCCAGGTTCACTTGGTAACCTCGGGCAACATTTGGCTCTAACGACAGGATGAAAATCATTTATATAACTTAATGCCATCTTTCTCGCTTTACGTCTAGTTTTCTGCACTTATATTGTATAGCAAACATGTCGATCTCCTATCTACATCACAACAATTTCTGCTGTCTCCTCTGTATTACGACTGAAGAATCCTGCTGAGCAAGTACACTTCTCCTCAATAAAGATACCACACACACATGAAGCTTACTCATCCACGAACGTTCTGTTTGACACACGATCCTTCTCGAGTAAACATAGTCGATAAAACGGTTAAATAAATTATTAGGCTAAATTATCAGGCTTATCTGACTTACCATGAGTTCGAATCTCCGTAAAGCCTTTTAAATGTTACGAGCGTTCATTTCGTTTATAAGCACACAGATTAAAGGGGACAAGAGCTAGTCTTTGTTCTCTCTAAAGATGGTAGACGAATCGAAGACGGTGGCCTCTGCACGTGTTCTGGCTCGCAGTTTGTGGCTGGTATAGCCACAAACTGGTTACAATATACGGTAAACCTTTGTGTGTGATATCACACAATATGCAAAATAACCAGTGAAAAAATGGTGGAATTCCAAGCGCTTTCGTGATTTCTAGCGCGCTTGGAATTTCACTAATATATATATATATATATATATATATATATATATATATATATATATATATATATTATATAATACACACACACCATGTGGCGAAGTGTAAAGGCACAAAAACAAGTTCTGATAAATAATTCCATGCACTGTGGCACCCAGTGTCAATCTTGCAATATTTCACTGCCTGAGATATCTCCCACACAACAAATATTTATTGCATCAGATTTCCAGAGTGTTGTATTCTACCTGATTGTGTGACGTTCTATCAGGCTGTGTGGCGGTCCATCAGGCTGTGATGTTTAAGGAGGCTGAGTGACGTTCTATTAGGGTTTGTGACATTCTATCAGGTTGTGTGACGTTCAGTGTTGCTGTATAATGTTCTGTGTGGCTGTGACCTTTGATATACCTTTGAAGAGTTTCGAAAGTCCATCTATTCTCTGAGCCCGGCCACGGGCCAGGCTCGTCTGGTGCTTGCCTGGTCAACCAGGCTGTTGCTGCTGGAGGCCCGCTGCCCCACATATCCATCACAGCCTGGTTGATCTGGCACCTGGTGAAGATACTTGTCCAGTTTCCTCTTGAAGGCTTCTACACTGGTTCCAGCCGTGTTGCTGTATAAAGTTCTGTGTGGCTGTGACGTTCAGTGTTGCTGTATAAAGTTCTGTGTGGCTGTGACGTTCAGTGTTGCTGTATAATGTTCTGTGTGGCTGTGACGTTCAGTGTTGCTGTATAATGTTCTGTGTGGCTGTGACGTTCAGTGTGGCTGTAATGATCTGTGAGGATGTCTGTGAAGCCGTGCCCGGCACGAAGATGTGTGTGTGTGAGAGAGAGAGAGAGAGAGAGAGAGAGAGAGAGAGAGAGAGAGAGAGAGAGAGAGAGAGAGAGAGAGAGAGAGAGAGACCGTAATAAACTAAAATATTATATACAATTTAACCACTTTGAAATGGAAATAAATTCGAAATTCTTTCGTGATCTCTCAATCCATTCTCAACGAATATTCTTTGAAATAAAATTGAAAGACACGAAAATACTTGTAATTCAATTCATTCTGCGAAAAGACACCTGAGATTAAACGCGACACCATACTGTCCCTCTTCTGGGATACCAACCCTCTTCAGTGAGTGTAAACTGTATACACTGAGTCTCCTACAAGCTTCCTTCTCAGTGAACACTTTCAAACTCTGGATCACAATAAGGAATAACAGTCACAGATATCCTCCTAAAAAGGACTACAGGACTTACTTACTACAAGAGCTGCATTTCTAGTTTTTCAACTTACAAGTTTCTTTTTCTACAGAATACAATATTACAAAGGATGGTCATGTTTCCCACACACGTGTGCTGCAACTTAGGGACTGCTAAGTTCAATTGGTTCCAAGTGTCAAGTTTTTAAGTGCGGACGTACATCAGTGTACATGGGAAGAACAGAAACCAGGAGACCCCACGCTCCATATCGAGGCTGTGTACTTGCTTATTTATTCTCTTCTACTTGTGGCTGCAGGGAAGGGGTCGAGTCTCCGCTCCTGGCCCTGCATGTCAACTGCCTGATACTGGGTTCACTCTTTTGGCTTCGTGAGTCCCATCATACCTCTTCTTAAAGCTATGTATGAATCATGTTTCAACCGCTTCGCTGTCTAAATCGTTCCCTCTCCTGGCCACTCTGATGCTAAAGAAATATTTCCTAATATCCCCGTGATTCATCTGTTTTTAATTTCCAACTGTTCCCTTTCATCTTCCCTCACAGTTTTGTTGCAAACCTCTGCACTCTTTATAGTTTTTTTGACATCTTTGATCAAATGTATGTTAGTGACCAGATGTCAAAATCTCGTGATCATACACACGTGGCCTTGTGTGTGTGTGTGTGTGTATACTTTCTAATTGTGGTTGCAGGGGTCGAGTCATAGCTCCTGACCCCGCCACTTCAGTAGGCTGAGGTCATTGGTCACGTGTGGTCATACCTGTCCTAAGCTGCCTGGGAATTAGCGTGGGGTGTTACCAAGCACATGGCTCGCTGCAGTGCTTTAGAATCTCAGGTTAAAGTGTTGAAGAAGGCGGTTCTACTTCTTCAGGAGGAAAATAGGAGGCTTAAGCTTCGCCTAGATGGGTGTGGGAGTGAGTGTGAGATGGTTGGTGCTGGTAAGGAGGAAATGGTTACCAACAGTGAAAGTGGCAGCCGCTTTAAGTGGCAAGTGGTTCACAATTCAGGAAGAAGGAAGATAAAGAAGGTTAATAGAGAAGATGTGAAGGTAGGAAATCGATTCTCTGTTCTCCAGGACGAGTGTACTTCAGTGGTTAGTGAGGTTAAAGGTACCACTGACTCACCTGCTAATCAAGATAAGAATATTCTGATTGTGGGAGACTCAGGTAAGATATATGGACCGTGCTTTTTGTAACAGAGATAGGAAGGTCAGACAGAGGGTGTGCCTCCCAGGAGCTGGTGTTGGTGACATAGTCAGCAGGTTGGATAATATTGTGTCAGGTAATGGGAACAAGCCCATTATCTGTCTTAGTGCTGGTGGAAATGACATTGGGAAGGGCAGAAGACAAGAGCTACTAGATAAGTATAGGTCAGCCATAGAAGTAGTTAGGTCTAAGGGAGGAATCCCAATCATATGTAGCATTTTGCCTAGAAAGGGAGTGGGCAATGAATGGATGTCTAGGGCAATTGGTATAAATTGCTGGCTAGACAGGTACTGCAAGGAACTTGCAATTCCATTCATTGATAACTGGGACAAATTCTATGGCAAACATGATATGTATGCAAGGGATGGGGTTCATCTCTCTGGGGCTGGAGTGGTTGCATTAGCCGATTCGATTGAGGGGGTCATTGGAGACTTGTCTAGGACTTTAAACTGATAGATTATAGAGGTATGGGTGTTTGTGGGAAACAATCAGGTTGTAGTATTAGGGTTGGAAACAGCAGATATTACCAGGATACCCCAGGGATATGTTTAAAAGACAATATTCAAAATAAAGTTCCTAGTAAAGGCAAAGCAATTGATCAACAAACAAAGAGAGATAGTAGAGGGCAACGAGTGACTAGCTCCCTAAAGGTTTACTCTCTTCAAATCGCTAGTGCTCCCTCACTTAGAATACTGCTTTGTGCTGACGGCCCCATCCAGGGCAGGAGAAATATCAGAGCTGGAACAAATTCAGAGATCGTTTACGGCTCACATTGAGCCATTGAAACATCGAAATTATTGGGAACGCCTTCAAGCCTTGAACATGTACTCATTGGAGCGGAGGAGAGAGAGATACATGATAATATATACTTGGAAAGTACTTGAGGGCCTGGTCCCAAATCTGCACACTGCCATAACAACATACTGGAGTGAGAGATATGGGAGAAAGTGTAAAATAAACCCAATGAGGAGCAGGGGTGCGGTGGGGACAATACGGGAGCACTGTATTAACATCCGGAGTCCCAGACTATTCAACATCTTACCAGAAGATATCAGAAACACGGCTGGAACCAGTGTAGAAGCCTTCAAGAGGAAACTGGACAAGTATCTTCATGGGGTGCCAGATCAACCAGGCTGTGATGGATATGTGGGGCAGCGGGCCTCCAGCAGCAACATCCTGGTTGACCAGGCAAGCACCAGGCGCGCCTGGCCCATGGCCGGGCTCAGAGAGTAGATAAACTCTCGAAACTCTTCAAAGGTATATCAAAGGTACAAATAGTAGGAGTCTAAGAAATAAGATAGATGAGCTGAGATTATTTGCAGGTGCAGGTAATATAGATATTATTGCTATAACAGAGACCTGGTTCAACCTGAAAGATAGAGAAATGCCTTCCGAGTGCAACATACAAGGTTATAAACTGTTCCACACTGATAGGGTCAACAGGAAGGGTGGTGGAGTGACGATGTATGTCAGAAATAATTTAAATTGTTGTGTTAGACAAGATATAAGATTAGAAACATCGGACACAGAATCTGTTTGGTTACAGTTTCTCGAGGGTCGTGAAAAATTAATTTTGGGTGTGATTTACAGGCCCCCCAAGCCTGGATAAGAAGTGCAGTAAGCTGCTATGGGACGAAATTCGTAAGGCGTCTAGATATGAAAATGTTATGTTGATGGAAGAATTTAACTTTAGACAAATTGATTGGAACAATGTGACAGGTAATCTTGAGTCTAGTGACTTTCTTGATACGATTCAGTATTGTTTTTTGAAACCGTTTGTGACAGAACCAACAAGAGGTGGTAACTTGCTTGATTTGGTTCTTGCCAACAAGGAATCACTAATTGATAATCTTGAGGTTAATGAAGAGCTTGGGGAAAGCGATCACAAATCACTTAGTTTCAATATATCATGGAATTACCCAGGTAACTGCAATCAAGTCTCTGTTCCAGACTTTCGCTTAGCCGAGTTCATGGGGATGAGAAATTACCTAGGTGGGGTAAATTGGGATGACCTGACTATGGGTCAGGTAGGTGGTTTTGGTTGCCAATATGACGTTTTCCAGAGCGTAGTTCTAGCTGCCCAGACAACTTTTGTTCCAAGTAGGGAAATTAGATCTAACAAAAATTATCCTAAATTGATAAACAATAGATTAAAACATCTTATTGGTCAAAAGAGAGGCATATATAGGCGTATCAAAAGAGGGGATGGACAGATAAGAAATCAATATTTTCAATTAAAGAGAGAAATAAAAAAAAGAAATAAGAAAATCAAAAAGGGATTATGAGGCTAAGGTCGCAAGGGATTCGAAGACTAACCCAAAAGGGTTCTTTCAGGTATACAGAAGTAAGATTAGGGACAAGATAGGCCCACTTAAGAGTAACTCAGGACAGATCACGGACAGTGATAAGGATATGTGTGAAATTTTCAATACTTACTTCCTCTCAGTTTTTACTCAGGAAGATACTAGCGGAATTCCAGAAATAATAAATTATGTTGAACAGGAAGATAATAGACTATGCTCGATTGGGGTAACTAGTGACATGGTCCTCAGGCAAATAGAGAAATTAAAACCTAACAAATCCCCAGGCCCTGATGAACTGTTTGCAAGAGTTTTAAAGGAATGTAAAGAGGAACTTAGCAAACCTTTGGCAAATCTTTTCAATATATCACTACAAACTGGCATAGTGCCAGACAAGTGGAAAAGGGCAAATGTAATACCTGTTTATATGGCAGGAGACAGGTCCTTAGTTTCGAACTATAGACCAATAAGCCTTACCTCCATAGTTGGTAAATTTATGGAATCAATTGCCAAGGCAATTCGTAGCCATCTTGAAAGGCATAAATTGATTAATGAATCTCAACACGGTTTTACTAAGGGGCGTTCCTGTCTTACGAATTTACTAACTTTTTTCACTAAGGTGTTTGAGGAGGTAGATCATGGTAATGAATATGATATTGTGTATATGGACTTCAGTAAGGCTTTCGATAGAGTTCCACATCAGAGGCTACTGAGGAAACTTAAGGCACACGGAATAGGAGAATTTTTTTCCTGGGTAGAGGCATGGTTGACAAATAGGCGACAGAGAGTTTGCATAAATGGGGAGAAATCAGAATGGGGGCACGTCTCAAGCGGTGTCCCACGGGGGTCAGTTTTGGGCCCCCTGTTGTTTACAATTTACATAAACGACATAGATGAGGGAATAAATAGCAACATAAGCAAGTTTGCTGATGACACCAAGATAGGCCGTCCAATTCATTCTGGTGAGGACATTGGAGCACTCCAGGATGATTTGAATAGACTGTTGCAGTGGTCGGAGAAGTGGCAGATGCAGTTTAATATAGACAAATGCAAAGTTCTAAATGTTGGACAGGACAACAACATATAAACTGAATAATGTAGATCTTAATACTTGTGATTGCGAGAAGAATTTAGTAGTTCTGGTTAGTAGTAATCTGAAACCAAGACAACAGTGCATAAGTGTTCGCAACAAAGCTAACAGAATCCTTGGCTTCATTTCAAGAAGTATAAATAATAGAAGTCCTCAGGTTGTTCTTCAACTCTATATATCTTTGGTTAGGCCTCATTTAGATTATGCTGCACAGTTATGGTCACCTTATTACAGAATGGATATAAATGCACTGGAAAACGTACAGAGGAGGATGACAAAGTTGATCCCATGTATCAGAAATCTTCCCTATGAGGATAGACTGAGGGCCTTGAATCTGCACTCTCTAGAAAGGCGTAGAATTAGGGGGGATATGACTGAGATGTATAAATGGAAAACAGGAATAAATAAAGGGGATGTAAATAGCGTGCTGAAAATATCCAGCCAAGACAGGACTCGCAGCAATGGTTTCAAGTTGGAAAAGTTCAGATTCAGGAAGGATATAGGAAAGCACTGGTTTGGTAATATAGTTGTGGATGAGTGGAACAAACTCCCGAGTACCGTCATCGGGGCTGAGACGTTGTGTAGTTTTAAAAATAGGTTAGATAAATACATGAGAGAGTGTGGGTGGGTGTGAGTTGGACCTGAATAGCTGGTGCTACTAGGTTAGATGCCGTACTAATTCCCTAAGTGGAAGTGACCTGACTACCTGGAGTTTACCTGGAGAGGGTTAAGTCCAGGTGGTCGGGTCTAAGCGGGGGGGGGGGTCTGCAGGCGATACTGTCTGCAGGCGCTACTATTTACTCGAAAAACTGTCTGTAGGAGATACTGTCTGCATGAGCTAATGTATATAGGAGCTACTGTCTGTAGAAGCTTCTGTTTGTAGGAGCTGTCTGTAAAAGCTTCTGTCTGTAGGAGCTGTCTGTAGGAGCTTCTGTATGTAGGAGCTTATGTATGTAGGAGCTACTGTCTGTAGGAGCTACTGTCTATAGAAGCTACTGTCTGCATGAGGTAATGGATATAGGAGCTACTGTCTGGAAAAGCTTCTGTCTGTAGGAGCTACCGTCTGTAGGAGCTACCGTCTGTAGAAGCTACGGACTGTAGGAGCTACCGTCTGCATGAGCTGTCTGTAGGAGCTACCGTCTATAGGAGGTACTGTCTATAGGAGCTACCGTCTGAAGACCTTATTGACTGTAGGAGCTACTGTCTGCACGAGCTGTCTGTAGGAGGTACTGTCTGTAGGAGCTACTGTCTGCAGGCAAGACAGTAATAAACACTACCAGGTCATAATACTACCTCACTGCCTCGTTGTTAGTAACAATTAAGCTAATCTAACACACACACACCTTTAAGAAATGTGAAGTAACATCTCATCTACGTAATCAAGGTCAATATTTTAAAGTAATCATTTTATCGTTGCTAAGACAGTCAGATGTGTGACTTTAACACGAGATTTTAAACGTGATTATTTGACAACACTGTGTACGTGATTATTTGACAACACTGTGTACGTGATTATTTGACAACACTGTGTACGTGATTATTTGACAACACTGTGTACGTGATTATTTGACAACACTGTGTACGTGATTATTTGACAACACTGTGTACGTGATTATTTGACAACACTGTGTACGTGATTATTTGACAACACTGTACGTGATTATTTGACAACACTGTGTACGTGATTATTTGACAACACTATGTACGTGATTATTTGACAACACTGTGTACGTGATTATTTGACAACACTGTGTACGTGATTATTTGACAACACTGTGTACGTGATTATTTGACAACACTGTGTACGTGATTATTTGACAACACTGTGTACGTGATTATTTGACAATGTGTACGTGATTATTTGACAACACTATGTACGTGATTATTTGACAACACTGTCGAGTGTACGTGATTATTTGACAACACTGTCGAGTGTACGTGATTATTTGACAACACTATCGAGTGTACGTGATTATTTGACAACACTGTTGAGTGTACGTGATTATTTGACAACACTGTCGAGTGTAGGTGATTATTTGACAACACTGTCGAGTGTACGTGATTATTTGACAACACTGTCGAGTGTAGGTGATTATTTGACAACACTGTCGAGTGTACGTGATTATTTGACAACACTGTCGAGTGTACGTAATTATTTGACAACACTGTCGAGTGTAGGTGATTATTTGACAACACTGTCGAGTGTACGTGATGGCTGCCTATTTTCTGTTTATGATTCCCCAGTTAATAGTGTTATATATTACTATAGTTATAAGGTTGTGGTGCGTTATATCTGGTTAAGTGTTATAAACAGACTGATTTATGCTTCATGAGAAGGTGGTGATGAAATTATGCTCGACCCCAACCCCCACACACCTCCACCACCCCACACGCTCCTCCACCACTCCCAGACACCTCCACCACTCCCATACACCACCACCTCCACACACCTCTACTACCCCCACGCACCTCCACCACCCGCACACACCTTCACCACCCCCACGCACCTCCACCACCCCCACACACCACCACTCCCACGCACCTCCACCACTCCCACGCACCTCAACCACTCCCACGCACCTCCACCACCCCCACGCACCTCCACCATCCCCACACACCTCCACCACCCCACACACCTCTACCACCCCTACACACCTCTACCACCCCCACACACCTTCACCACACACCCACCCTACACACCTCCACCACCCCCACACACCTCCACCCCACACACCTCCATCACCCCTACACACCACCACCCCACACACCTAAACCACCCCAACATACCATCACCACCCCACACACCTCAACAGGCAGGCGAGGAGTACCAACAGTAATGAGAGGCAGTTGAGCAGCAGCAACAGTGACAGGAAACGGGTGAACAGCAGCAACAGTGACAGGAAACAGAAGCAGCAGCAACAACAGTGAGAGGAAACAGGAGAAACAGCAGAAGCAACAGTGAGAGGAAACAGGAGAAGAAGCAGCAACAACAGTGAGAGGAAACAGGAGAAGCAGCAGCAACAGTGAGAGGAAACAGAAGCAGCAGCAGCAACAGTGAGGGGAAACAGGTAAGAAGCAGCAGCAGCAACAGTGACAGGAAACAGGTGAGCAGCAGCAACAGTGAGGAAACAGGAGAAGCAGCAGCAGCAACAGTGAGAGGAAACAGGTAAGAAGCAGCAGCAGCAGCAACAGTGAGAGGAAACAGGTGAGAAGCAGCAGCAGCAACAGTGAGAGGAAACAGGTGAGAAGCAGCAGCAGCAACAGTGAGAGGAAACAGGTAAGAAGCAGCAACAGCAACAGTGAGAGGAAACAGGTAAGAAACAGCAGCAACAGAGAGAGGAAACAGGTAAGAAGCAGCAGCAACAGTGAGAGGAAACAGGTAAGAAGCAGCAGCAACAGTGAGAGGAAACAGGTAAGAAGCAGCAGCAGCAACAGTGAGAGGAAACAGGTAAGAAGCAGCAGCAACAGTGAGAGGAAACAGGTAAGAAGCAGCAGCAGCAACAGTGAGAGGAAACAGGTAAGAAGCAGCAGCAGCAGCAACAGTGAGAGGAAAACAGGTAAGAAGCGGCAGCAGCAACAGTGGAGAGGAAACAGGAAAACAGCAGCAGCAACAGTGAGAGGAAACAGGTAAGAAGCAGCAGCAAACAGTGAGAGGAAACAGGTAAACAGCAGCAGCAACAGTGAGAGGAAACAGGTAAGAACAGCCAGCAGCAACAGTGAGAGGAAACAGGTAAGGCAGCAGCAGCAACAGTGAGAGGAACAGGTAAGAAGCAGCAGCAGCAACAGTGAGAGGAAACAGGTGAGCAGCAGCAGCAACAGTGAGAGGAAACAGGTAAAGCAGCAGCAGCAACAGTGAGAGGAAACAGGTAAGACAGCAGCAGCAACAAAGTCGAGAAACAGTGAGCAGCAGCAGCAACAGTGAGAGGAAACAGGTGAGCAGCAGCAGCAACAACAGTGCGAGGAAACAGGTGAGCAACAGCAGCAACAGTGAGAGGAAACAGGTGAGCAGCACAGCAACAGTGAGAGGAAACAGGTAAGAAGCAGCAGCAGCAACAGAGAGAGGAAACAGGTGAAGCAGCAAGGCAACAGTGAGAGGAAACAGGTGAGCAGCAGCAGCAACAGTGAGGGAAACAGGTAAGCAAGCAGCAGCAACAGTGAGAGGAAACAGGTAAAGAGAACAGCAGCAACAGTGAGAGGAAACAGGTAAGAAGCAGCAGAAGCAACAGTGAGAGGAAACAGGTAAAGCGAGCAGCAGCAAACAGTGAGAGGAAACAGGAGAGCAGCAGCAACAGTGAGAGGAAACAGGTAAAAGCGCAGCAGCAACAGTGAGAGAAACAGGGAGCAGCAGCAGCAACAGTGAGAGGAAACAGGTAAGAAGCAGCAGAAACAACAGTGAGGGAAACAGGTAAGAAGCAGCAGCAGCAACAGTGAGAGGAAACAGGTGAGCAGCAGCAGCACAGTGAGAGGAAACAGGTAAGAAGCAGCAGCAGCAACAGTGAGAGGAAACAGGTAAGAAGAGCAGTAGCAACAGTGAGAGGAAACAGGAAGAAGCAGCAGCAACAGTGAGAGGAAACAGGTGAGCAGCAGCAGCAACAGTGAGAGGAAACAGGTAAAGCAGCAGCAGCAACAGTGAGAGGAAACAGAAGCAGCAGCAAGGAGAGCATCAGGTGAACAGTAAGCCATGACCTCCACCCGTGGGTGGCGCTATGCACTTACCTGTGTTGGCTGGACAGGAGCTGGCAGTTGCGCTGTGTTGGGGCAGGTGGGCGGGCTGGTGGGCGGGGGTAAGACGAGTAGGTAGGAAGGGAGCTGAGAAAAGATGAGAAGAGGAAACAGCGGCTTTACAGATCTGGAAACGTTAAGAATAACGAAGTCAAAACCGATGAGAAGGTGAACAACAACAACAACCCACTAAAGACATCTATACAAGAAGGTAAAATCCCATGTAGGATTACTCTGTAGTTAAGAAGGTAATCCTCCAAGGAACAGCGGAAAGAGCACTAAGAAGAGGGTATAAGAAAAGGAAGAAGGATGAGAAGAAGAATCTGCGGTGGTGGTGTTGAGAGGGAAGTATGCACCCTAGTGCTGGCGCAACAGAATAACATAAGCGCAGGTGTTGCACTTCACCATGCTGGGGCCTCCCTGCCGCCACGCGCAAACACCTACACCAACACCTCTCATAAAACACACACACACACACACACACACGCACACACACACACACACACACACACACACACACGCACACACACACTCCCCACACACACACACACACACACACACACACACTCAGAGAAGATAGTTAAACAAAAACAAAGGAGATTTTTGCAACCAAAAAAAGGGAAAGCCGGGTAGAGAAGTTTTGGCGCAGGTAGGTGCAACCCCCCGCCCCGCCCAGTCTTTGTGTGTTGGGGGGGAGGTTTTGGGCGCAGGTGGGGGGGGGGGGAAACCAGGTGCAGAAGGCCAAGGAGAAGTTAGGGTGGGGGCTCAGGAGGGAAGTCCCCGGGGGTGGGTGGTTGGGGGAGGGAAGTCAGGGTGTGTGGCTCAGGAGGGAATTAAACCCGGTGAATGATAGAATGATCATCACTACAATAAGTGTGGCTGTGGATCCCCCCTCACCCCCAAAATGTAGCTGTGGATCACCATCACTACAACAAGTGTAGCTTGGGGCACCATTACTACAAGTGTGGGGGGTGGATCCCCATCCCCCAAGTGGGCTTTTTGGGTCACCATTACTACAAGTGTGGCCGGGGCCCCATCACTCAACAAGTGTGGCTG
>WNWK01000322.1:0-152500 GCA_009830355.1 Cherax destructor
GCCTTATAGATAAAGCTTAGCAGGGAGTGACCTCAGGACGATGAACTCTGCTTGAGAAAGTTGTGGCCAGAGTGTGTCCCAGAGAGGGATTTTGAAGGGTTTGAAGCAACCCTGATGAGCCTATGGAAGTTGTGGAAAGTATTGTGGAATTGGGGACTTCTATGGGGTTGGATGTGAATGGAGAGGATGTGGAAGAGTTGGTGGAGGACCACAATGAAGATCTAACCACTGAAGAGCTGCAAGAGCTTGAGCTGCAACAACAACAAAACAGATCTGAGGAAATTGCTTCAGTGGAGGAAGAAAGATGTAAGGTGCCTTCTTCAGAGATTAAGGAGATTTGTGCAATGTGGAGTAGGGTGCAATCATTTGTGGAGGAACATCACCCTGACAAAGATGTTGCAATCCATTCTGGCTACTTTTACAATGACAATTCCATGTCCCATTTTAGGGACATTTTAAAGAGCCGCCAGATACAGAGCTCTCTGGAGAGATATTTAGTGCCACAGGTGTGCAGTGAATCACAAGCTGGTCCTAGTGGGATTAAAAGACAAAGAAGGGAAGTGACCCCAGATGAGGACTTGGTACCTAGAGTCCTTATGGAGGGGATTCCCTTCCAAAAATTAGGGTTTCTACCCTCTCCCCTCCTATCTCTCTTCCATCCAACAACATCAGTCTTCAGTAAGGGTAAGTGCCACATTAATTTCATTCATTTGTGCATGTAAATCTATCTTTAAGGCCCAAATTTTTTTTTTTTTTACAAACTTCTGGGTTTCTGGAACGAATTAATTGAATTTCCATTATTTCTTATGGGGAAAATAGTTTTGGTTTTCGCCGATTTTGGTTTTAGCCGATCCATCTGGAACGGATTAAAATCGAAAACCGAGGGATGACTGTACAGTAGAACCTTGCTTTTTGTATGCCCTGGTTTTCGTAGGATTCGGTTTTCGACGACTTTTATCGTTGAAATTTTGTCCCAGTGTTCGCACATCCGCTCAGTTTTCGTAGAGTTGCCGTACCAAATGCGTCCACCTGCCCGCGCCCACACAAAGCATCCCATGCGTTGTGACTTAGTCTGCCTATGCTTCTTGTTGAGTGAGCATCACCCTGCGCGTTCATCCAAAATATTTTGTAATACAGTGGACCCCCGGAAATTGTACTGCTCCCAACTCAAACAATTATGTAAGTGTATTTTTGTAAGTGCTTTTGTAAGTGTATTTTTGGGGGTCTGAAACAGACTAATCTAATTTACATTTGTCCTTATGGGAACAAATTCATTTGGTAACAGCACTAAAACAGCATTCTGGAACGAATTATGTCCGATTTCCGGGGGTCCACAGTAATCCATTGTTTTTTGTGCTTGTTTATTGAGTACAACTGCTAAATAAGCCACCATGGGGCCAAAGAAAGTTCCGAGTGCCAGCCCTTTGATAAAGAAGGCGAGAAACACGATAGAATTAAAAAAAGAAGTCATAGCTAAGTACGAAAGTGGCGTATGGGGGGCTGATCTCACCAAGATGTATGGGAAATCTGCATCAACAATCAGTTCCATCCTGGCAAAGAAAAAAGAAATCAAGGAAGCTGATGTTGCTAAAGGGGTAAATGTGCTAACGAAACAGAGATCGCAAACAACCGAAGATATTGAGAAGTTGTTGGTGTGGATCAACGAAAAACAGTTAGCGAGAGATAGTGTTCTGGAGTCGATAATTTGTGAAAAGGCAAGGCAGTTGCATGCGGATCTCATAAAGAAAATGCCTGGAATGAGTGCATTGACTCTCAAGCTGGTCCTAGTGCCAGTAAAAGACAACGAAGGGAAGTAACCCTGGATAGGGCCTTGATACCTGAAGTCCTTATGGAAGGGGATTCCTCTTCCAAACAATAACCTCTCATCCTCTCCCCCCTCGCTGTCTTCCATACACCAACAAGAGTCTTCAATAAAGGTAAAAGTGATGTTAAATGTTCATTTATCCATTTCATTATCCATTTATATTTATATCTCATTGTTTTCTGTATGTAAAACTATTCGCACTACATACACACACACATACACACACACACACACACAGGTTAAGACAGTGCTGAAGGAATGTAAAAGTAGGTGAGATGCTATCAACAAATTTTGTTGAGAAGAAGAAAAGTTTTGGAGTGAGATTAATAAGTTGAGAAAGCCTAGGAACGAATGGGTTTGACAGTTAAAAATAGGAGAGGAGAGTTATTAGATAGAGAGTTAGAGGTAACAGGAAGATGGAGGGAATATTTTGAGGAACTTTTAACCCTTTCACTGTCGGTGACATATAGGTATGGCTTACAAGAAAGTGTCAGTGACGCATTAATATGCCAAAATTCTAGCGGCTTCAAATCTAGCAGGAGAAAGTTGGTAGACCTACATGTGAGAGAATGGGTTTGCATGGCAGTGTGCACAGTATAAAAAATCGGGAGGCCACAGTGCATTATGGGAGTGCTAATTCAGTACGACTTGGTCACCAAGCCTAGTGGTAAGGAATACCTCACTCCCTGGCGAACTGGGACTCTTCCCTTCTGGAGTGATAGTTCTAACACAGACTGAAGAGTCAGTGAAGGTGAATCTGTAAAATCAGTCAGTCAGTAAGTCAAGTAAGTCAGTACGTTGGTCAGTCAGTCAGTCACTCAACTCAGTAAATCAGTAAAGACACTCAGTCAAGTCAGTAAGTCAGTCAAGTTAGTCAGTAAAGTTAGTCAAGTCAATAAGTCAGTCAAGTCAGTAAGTCAGTCGAGTAAGTCTGTCAGACAAGTCAGTCATTCATCACACAAACTCATATACAGTGGAACCCCGGATTTCGTACTTAATCCGTTCCAGAAGGTCGTTCTAAATCCGAAAAGTGCGAAAACTGAAGAAATATTTCCCATATGAAATACGTAATGTAAATACAATTAATCCATTCCAGACACCAAAAAATATTCACAAAAAATTCATTTTTTAAAGAATAACTAAAGTTTTACATACAGAAAACAATGATAAATAAGTGTAAATAAATATAAACCTTACATACCTTTATTGAAGACTCTTGTTGGCGTATTGAAGAAGGCAAGGAGGGGAGAGGGAGTTAAGGTTATTGTTTGGAAGGGAAATTCCCCTCCATAAGGACTTTAGATATCAAAGCCTTCTCTGGCGTTACTTCCCTTCAATGTCTTTTACTGGCACTAGGACTAGCTTGAGAGTCACTGGACCCCTGTCGCACAAAAAACTGTCCAGAGAGCTCTGTTTCTGGCGTCTCTTTAAGATTTGCCTGAAGTGGGACAAGGTTTTATCACTGAACATGTTGCAGATCTGGCTTGTTTCAGCTTGGTCAGGGTGATATTTTTCAACAAAACTTTGCAGCTCATTTCACTTTGCACACATGTCCTTAATCACTGAAGAAGGCACCTTCTCCCATCTCTCTTCCTCCTCCTTTGAAGCAATTTCCTCAGCTGCAGTCTGTTGCTGTTCCAGTTGAAGGTCTTGCAGCTCTTCAGTGGTTAGCTCTTCCCTGTTGTCCTCCTCCAACTCTTCCACATCCTGGCCACTCACATCCAACCCCATGGACTTCCCCAAAGACACAATACATTCCACAACAGGGTCAGCCTCAAACCCTTCAAAATCTTTGTTGAGGACACATTCTGGCCACAATTTTCTCCAAGCAGAGTTCAAAGTCCTGAAAGTCACTTCCTGCTAAGCCTTACCTATAAGGCTTATGCAATGGAGGATATTGAAGTGATCCCTCCAGAACTCTCTTAGGGTTAATTCAGTGTCCAAGGTCATTTCGAAGCACCTTTGAAACATTGCTTTGGTGTAGAGTTTTTTGAAGTTAGAAATGACCTGCTGGTCCATGGGCTGGATGAGAGGAGTGGTGTTAGGAGGCAAGAACTTCACTGTTATAAAACTGAAGTCCCTAAACAATTGGTCTTCTAAGTCTGGAGGATGAGCAGGAGCATTGTCCAGTACTTGAGTGTCAATTTATTTTCCAGGAGGTATTTTTTCACACTCGGGCCAAACACTTCATGGACCCAGTCAATGAAAATTTGCCTCATGACCCATGCCTTATTATTAGCTTTCCACATCATACACAATTTACTCTTGACGACATTGTTTTTCTTGAACACTCTGAGATTTTTAGAGTGATACACCAGTAAAGGCTTCACTTTGAAATCCCCATTAGCATTACCACAGAACAAAAGAGTTAGCCTATCCTTCATAGGCTTGTGTCCTGGCAGTGCCTTTTCCTCCTTTGTGATGTAGGTCCTCTTTGGCATTTTCTTCCAAAAGAGGCCTGTTTCGTCACAACTGAACACTTGTTGGGGGAGGAATCCTTCAGCCTCTACGTACTCCTTGAATTCATCAATGAATTCTTCGGTCCCACGTTTGTCTGAACCTGCAGCTTCAACATGCCTTACAACACTGTGTATGCCACTACGCTTCTTGAATCTGTCGAACCAGCCTCTGCTGACCTTAAATTCACTAATGGCAGCATTCATTCCAGGCATTTTCTTTACAAGATCCGCATGTAACTGCCTTGCCTTTTCGCAAATGATCGACTCCACAACACTATCTCCCGCTAACTGTTTTTCGTTGATCCACACCAACAACAGCTTCTCCACATCTTCGATTGAGTGTGATCTCTGTTTCGTTAGCATATTCACCCCTTTCGCAACTTTAGCTTCCTTGATTTCTACTTTCTTTGCCAGGATGGAAAAGATTGTTGATTTTGACTTCTCATACATCTTGGCGAGCTCGGCTAAATGTACGCTACTTTCGTATTTTTCTACAATCTCTTTCTTTAATTCTATCGTGTTTCTCAATTTTACCAAAGGGCTGGCACTAGGAAATTTCTTTGGGCCCATGGTGGCTTATTTCGCAGTCACAATTAATGAACAAGCACAAAAATTGCAAAATATTTTGGATGAATGCTCACTCAACCAATGACAAAGCCAGACTGAGGTGGCATCCCGGCGGGTGAATGTGTCTGATACGTGCGATTCCTGGGACAAGGTCCAAAATTCAAAGCAAATTTTTGCACAAAAAAAGTGTCTGAAATCCGAAAAGTCTGATATGTGGTGCATGCGAAATCCGGGGTTCCACTGTATTTACCTCATTCTTTTTAACTGTACAAACTGACGCTTCATTACGGCCACAGGCGATCTCTTGTCTTATATCTCTATTTTCTTTGTTAACTCTAAGACTTAAACGCTTATACCTATTCTTATCACTTTCAGCAACATTGGTATGCCTACTGGGTGTCATAATTGCTTGGCAGATACAAGATATGGCAAATAAAAGATCAAAACATAATTCACAAACACAACTAGCTCTAGAGAGCATTCGTACAGGACATGTATTCACGAAGGCTGGGATGGGGGTGGCGGGTGTGTTGGGGGTGGGAGGGGATGGCGGGAGGTCTTCCCTGCTGACCCACAACAAGGCGGCAGCTTGAGCTGGGGAAATTTTTTCTGCGCCCGCAAACGGAACCATGTAAAGTTAATTTTACATGGTTCTGTTTGTATAGAACTGTGCCACAATTTTTCAATAGTGCAATAACCAAAACGTGGCAAATAAATCTGTGTAATATAATGGTCTACTGAAGTTATACCAATGTTCTTATACGGGTGTGAAGCATGAGTGGTGAATGTTGCAACAAGGAGAAGGCTGGAGGCAGTGGAGATGTCGTGTCTGAGGGCAATGTGTGGTGTGAATTTAATGCAGCGAATCTTTAATTTGGAAATTAGGAGGAGGTGCATGGTTACTAAAAGTATTAACCAGAGGGCTGAGGAGGGGTTGTTGAGGTGGTTTGGGCATTTAGAGAGGAACAAAATAGAATGACTTGGAGAGAATATAAATCTGCAGTGGAAGGAAGGCAGGGTAGGGGTTGGCCTACGAAAGGTTGGAGGGAGGGGGTAATGGTTTTGTGTGCGAAGCGCCTGGACTTCCAGCGAGCATGGGTGAGCATGTTAGAGAGGAGCGAGTGGGGACAAATAGTTTTTATGACTTGATATACTGTTGGAGTGTGAGCAAAGTAACACTTATGAAGGGATTCAGGGAAACTGGCAAGCCGGACTTGAGTCTTGGATGTGGGAAGTACAATGCCTACACTCTGAAGGAGGGGTTTTGATGTTGCAGTTTTTTATCTGTAGTGCAGGCATGCCTCCTTTGGGGTGAATGATGATGAAAGTGTTTCTTCTTTTTCAGGTCACCCTGCCTTGGAAGGAAATGGCTGATGTGTTAATAAAAAAATATAAAAAATTACACATGCACACCAGGGCCAGGAGCTGTGATTCGACCCCTGCAACCACAACTAGGCGAGTACACACACACACACATACATACATAGTGGCCCGTCAATTAAAACACAATCTTCTAGGAAGTTTTCGATATACGATGGTTGCAAAATTTCAACATTTTTTTTATCATGACTCGGTGAAATTTATTTATGGTGCAACTTTACTGAGAAAATATGGAGTGCCATGGGATTGGATTGCAGGAACATTTCCTTCCACCTTGTGGGCTCGTGGTCAGCCAGCTTGTGGGTCAGGCCATTGTCTTTGCAGAGGAGGCCTAGTAGCCTTCCCTGTCCCACCTTTCACATCTCAGTGCTATATGCATGTGTCCCATACCATATTCAGCTCTGTGTTTGTGAATCAATTTTTTTTTATTTTTTCATCATCATATCTTGTGTCTGCATAGTAACCATGACACCCAAGAGACATGTGAGTGATGCTGGAAGTGGCAAGAAAAAGTTTAAGCATTTATGTCTTTCTGTTATGAAGTAAACTGAGACACAGTATAAGATAAGGTTAAAAGTGGTGCATGTGTGGTAGAGACAGCAAGAGCCTATGGTCTTAATTAAGTATCGGTTTGTTCAATTAAAATTACTGAGGCAAATATATATATTGTGCAATGAGTAATCCAGGATGTGACCTCCTGAAAAAAATGACACAGCTAAATAAAACAGAAAAATTACTGATTGAGTGGCTTAAATAAAACAAAAAAGAGAAATGTGCACCACTTAATTTCATTTTAATAAGGGAAAAAGCCTTAGAGTACTATAAAATAGTGTTTGATGAGGAAGGAAGGCCTGAACAATAGTGTATGTTTAGCACAGGCTGGTTCCACAACTTCAAGTTGTGTAATTGGTAGCATAATAAGTTTTCTGGTGAAAGTGCTTCAGCCACACAGCTGTAGGGAATTTCCCTGCTGAATTGTAGGAAATTATTTCTGAGGGTGGCTACGAGTCACAGCAAGTGTTTAATGCTGACAAGACAAGTCTTTATTAGAAGATGCCATCAAGAACTTACATCAGCCAGTAAGAAGAAAGAGCACTGGGATTCAAAATGGCAAAAGGACCAATTCAGCTTTTTCCTTTATGGTAATGCAACAGGCAATTTTAAATGTAAGCCCATGGTTATTTACTGTTCCAAAACTTCCCATGCTTTGAAAGGTGTAGATAAAACCAACTGCCTTACCAGTTCTTCGGAGATCAAACCAGTTAGCATGGAGGACAGAGAAATTATTTATTAACTGGTTTAAACATCACTTTAATCTCAAAGTCATGTTTTTCTGCACAGTAAGAACCTTAAATTCAAGGTTCTCTTCACTCTTGTTATTTCCCTATTCATCCAGAAGCTTTGATGGATGTGCATCCACATGTAAAAGTTGTATTTTTATCACTAAATACATCTTTAATACAACTATTGGATCGTGGAATTATTAGTTCATTCAAGAGTAACTACACATGAAAAGTGATGTGGAAACTTGTTGCAGCAATGGATATTGACTCAAAGCATGTACAGTGGACCCCCGAGTTACGAGCACCCCGGAAATCGTACAATTATGTAAGTACAGTGGTCCCTCGGTTTTCGGTCATCTCCAAACTCACCCTTTTATGTAAGTGTATTTTCGTAAGTGCTTTTGCAAGTGTATTTTTGGGGGTCTGAAATAGACTAACCTACGTGACATTTTTTCTTAAGGAAGTAAATTCGTTCGATAATGGAACATGAGCAGCATTCTGGAAAGAATTTTCGGCGAAAACCGAGGGTCCACTGTATAATATTGTAAGTGCTTTTGTAAGTGTATTTTTGGGGTCTGAAATGGACTAACCTACTTGACATTATTTCTTAAGGGAGTAAATTCGTTCGGTAATGGCACTTGAGCAGGCTTCTGGAATGAATTTTGCTCATTACTCGGGGGTCCACTGTAGTACCAAACTTCTGGCATAACTTTAACATTGCAGATGTCATCTACTATGTCAGAAGTGCATGGAATGAAGTGCCCCAATCAACATTAAATACAGGCTGGGAAAAGTTATGGTCTAGTGTGGTGAATATTTTCACAGGTTTTCCCTCATTTGAGAGTCAAGTGCAGGAAATAGTTCAGCTGGCAAGGAGATTGCCAGGTTAGGGCTTTGAATATATGCAGGAAGATGATGTGAATGAGCTCTTAGAAGATGACAAAGATGCAAGTCCAGAGAAATTGTCAGCACAGCTCAGTGCATAGATACAAGGGAGGCAGATAACAGAGGAAGATGAGGAAAAAGAACCTGAAGAAAAACAGTTAACACTGCAACAATTATACGAGTAATTCCATATTATTAGTAAAGTTGCAGACGTTTTAACCCTTAAACTGTTTAAGTGTAGATCTACGTTTTCTCGCCAAGCACTCCGAATATTTTGAATAAAATTTTTTTTTTAATGAAGAAGGCATTATTCTACACGTTATAAGATAAAAAAAACTTTTTAGGGTCAGTACTTACCGAGATATAAGCCGGTGAAGTTGGTGCTGGATGCTCACCTGACAGCAACATGGAGTCTTGTCGCTTGCAGAAGTGTTGCCAATATACCTTTTTTTTTCTTTTTTTATTATTTTATATAATTTTTATGTTCTGATAATTACAATTTACGTATAGTAGTTCTTGTGATTTCATAGCCAATCTTTGTTCTGGCACTAATATTAGGTACTGAAATTGTACTCAAATAGTCACAAACACACTGACAGGTGAACATTTTCACCTGCCCTGGTCATTTACTATTGTCTAGAAATATATACAAAGTATTTATAGGTCCCAGCAATGTTTTAGACACACTGGAGTATACATGTAAATGAAACTCCTTGAAGCATGGTGTAAGACTGAGTGTCACTAAACTGCTGACAGTGCAGGAGTGGTTTGATAGTTGATGATCGTGCATTGCTGCAGGGAACCCCTGGCTTTGTTTGTTTTTGCTGTTACACATAAACATGTCTGTCTGTCTGTCTGCTTATCTGTCTTTCTGTCTGCCTGTGCGTGTCTGTCTTTGTCTGCCTGTGTGTGTCTGTCTTTCTGTCTGTCCGCCTATGTGTCTCTGTCTTTCTGTCTGCCTGTGTGTTTGTCTTTCTGTCTGCTTGTCTCTTTGTCTCAGAGAGTGGCTCATGAACCAACAGTTATTACACACGATGCAGTCACGTCTGATTCGTGATCAAGTGAACATGGTATTACTTGCCAGTCATGCATATTATGCCTTACATCTACAAGCACAGTGTACAGCACTGGATTTTTTGGGTTATCCTAGGTAATTTACACTATAACTGTACTTATGTGTACCTGTGAGAGAGAGAGAGACAGAGTCAGACAGAGACAGAGATAGACAGAGACAGACAGAGATAGACAGAAAGATACAGATGAAGAAACAGCCAAAGTCAGTCAGTCAGCCAGCCAACCAGCCAGCCAGCCACCCACTCACCCACCCAGCCGGTCAGCCAGCCAGCCAGCCGGCCTGACGAATATGTATTACGCATGTTCCAGAATCGTTTCTCTTTACTTAGGGCATAGGTTATAAGACATTCTGGCAGGATGACACTACCAGTGGTATCAAAAATGAAAGGATGTTGCGCATGGGTTATTATCAAGGTTTTTGATATTTCCTCAATCACTTGTGGCCACATCCATCTCAAAGCCACTAAACTTTGGATCAACATCACTTTTCTCTTTAAAGGGAAGTGTTAATACGACATGATATCAGTGAATCCCTGGTGTTTGCCACGCTATTTGCTCCAGCTGGCGCTCAATTAAACTGGTGCTCCCATAAGGTACTAAGTGGTCCCAAATTTTTTAATACTGCACACACCGAGTGTTAAGACCCATTCTTTACTGACCAGGCATCTCAGGCCAATCATGCCAAATTTGGAGGCAGGAAAAATAAAACGTAAATCTACATTTGGACAGCCTAAGGGTTAATAACTGAAGAAGACCCTAACAAATTTAGAAGCACTGCTCCAAAATAGAGTTTAGAGAAGCTTTATCAAGTACTTTATGAAGTACTGCAGGGTACAAGAGACCAGAGATGCATTACAGAATTTCTCCCTACTCCAGTACAACCATCAACTGCAATGTCAAAGCCAGTAGGGCCACAGCATCCCTCTCCACTCCTTTCAGAAACATGAACATAAACCAGCAACCCCAATTTAAGGTAAGAAATATTATTTATGCAACATCTGTAGCCTTAAGCCATGCATTAAACATAACACATTATGACAACCAACTACAATTACATCCTTTTTTAACAGTTTTGAGACCTAAAAAATGTTTTGTCATTTTTAAGGCTCAATAAATGTAACTATTTTTCTAATAAGTTCTACAGTTTGTTTTAGACAGTTTTTCATTAGACTCCATTTTCAAAAACATAACTACTGTCTTAACCCTTTCACTGTCGAGACCCTTGCTCCAAACTTGTTCTCAGTGTCGAAGAATTTTCAGAAAAAAAAATTATTTTTTCTTATGAAATTATAGAGAATCTTTTCCCAATGGTAATGACACCAAAAGTATGAAATTTGATGGAAAACTTACGGAATTACACTCTCACGAAGTTAGCGGTCTCGGTGATATATACACATCAGCAATTTCACCCACTTTGAGCCCTATTTTCAGCCAATTCCATTGTTCCAGTCGACCAAACTCATAGCTATTTCGCTAGAACTATTTGTTCTATCGATTGAGTACAAGAAACCGCCCATTTACTGATTTCAACTACCCAAAAAAGTGGTCAGAAATTAGCAATTTGGCCAATTTCACACAAATGTCAAAAGATGCCAATTTCAAAATAGGGTCCAGAATAAACAATGCAGACATTCCTGGCACTAAAATAACATTTTCTCTCTTCATTAGTCACATCTCCAGGGCCCTCTTAATTACTCTTGCTTTCCATTTTGAATTTTTATTCACACAAAAAATTGAAGATTTACTGTTATGCAGACTACTGCATTATTGTAATAATTGTATAAATAATGTCAACCCATTCATGACTGTGTATTAGACATTCCAGTTGGACACGTATTGGATGGCGACATCATTTGTTTACTCTTGAACATCGGCAAAAATCGAACATTTCCACTACTTTGAGCTCAATTTCAAGGTACTTTTCATCGTGAAACCAATGAAAATCATCTCTATTTCTGTAATATATCTTCCATTCTATGAAATGAGACCAAGAAAACGGGAATACAACCATAAATACCATACGAAAATACACCTCAAAGTCGGCGTTTTAAACCAAAAACACGGTCAGAGTTTTTTTTCTCATTATGCACTGCGTGCTGCAGGATTTACTTTATACTGTGCACACTGACCATGCAGACCCATTCTCTCACATGTAGGTCTACCAGCTTTCTGCCGCTAGATTTGAAGCCGCTAGATTTGAAGCCGCTAATTTTGGCGTATTAATACAGCACCAACACTGGCTTGTAAACCGTACTAATATGACACCGACAGTGAAAGGGTTAACTGACAGTCAACTGAGCGTGCGTACATGCGTGCGTGCGTGCATATGTGTGTGTGTGTGTGTGTGTGTGTGTGTGTGTGTGTGTGTGTGTGTGTACACATGCATGCATGCCATCTCTGGTTCCTCATCCTCATCCTCAGAGAAAGAAATATAATAAACGCTTGCAACAATCCTCAGATTATTCAGGGATTTGAAATGGAGGTCTGCCAGGTGAGAGTCTAGCAGGAATATTTTCCAATGTGCCACATACTGTGACTATAAGGAACTTGCAGAGGCCAGAACTGCAACCCAGCTGCTATTTTAACAGTAAGTATCCCACAGTGGTACAACAAAGAGTTATCACTCATGAGTCTCTCACATTAAACTACCACTCTACTGTGTGATTCCAGTTTATTGTGTACTACAGTCCAGCTTTTATTTAATCAATTTTTAGTTAGCGGAGTAACAAGATGTTATTTTTATTTTTTATTTTATTAACATATCGGCCGTTTCCCACCAAGGTAGGGTGGCCCGAAAAAGAAAAACTTTTACCATCATTCACTCCATCACTGTCTTGCCAGAGGTGCACTTACACTACAGTTATAAAACTGCTACATTAACACCCCTCCTTCAGAATGCAGGCACTGTACTTCCCATCTTCAGGACTCAAGTCTGGCCTGCCGGTTTCCCTGAATCCCTTCATAAATATTACCCTGCTCATTCTCCAACAGCACGTCAAGTCCTAAAAACCATTTGACTCCATTCGCTCCTATCTAACATGCTCACACATGCTTGCTGGAAGTCTAAGCCCTTTGCACACAAAACCTTCTTTACCCCCACCCTCCAACCTTTCCTAGGCTGACGTCTACCCCGCCTTCCCTCCACTACAGATTTATACACTCTCGAAGTCATTCTATTTCATTCCATCCTCTCTACATGTCCGAACCACCTCAACAACCCCTCTTCACCTCCTGCACCTTCTCCTAATTTCCAAACCACGAATTCTCTGCATTATATTCACACCACACATTGCCCTCAGACATGACATCTCCACCGCCTCCAGCCTTCTCCTTGTTGCGGCATTCACCACCCATGCTTCACACCCATACAAGAGCGTTAGTATAATTATACTACTCTCATACATTCCCCTCATTTGTTGTTATTAGCTCACTAAAATATTTGAATTTTAACAGTTCTTTTCGACTGTTTCTAGAAATGGGGTTTATCACACAAATATAATCACTCTACAATTCACTGTTACCAAGCTTATAGCAGTGTTCTGTTACCAGGATCATAGCAGGTTCGTAGATAGCTACCAACCCCACCAAGGGCCAACCCACTGTCAGCAAGAAAAAAAAAAAAAGTAATAATTCTAGACAATATTTTTTTACCCAGCAAAAAAAAAAATACAGTGTAATGTCCTTTACTAAGGTTACTGACTACTTCTTGAAGGAACATTTTATATTACAAACAACCTATGTAACACCAGGGAATAAGAATTTCTTGTGTAAATTATTATTTTGGGGGATATTATGTTATGTTAGATTATTTTACATTAGGTTTGGTGGGTTTTGTTAAGTTTAGCTACATGTTCTACAATTTGTAGATCAAAATTTATTATCACAACTGCAAAATTAAAATAATGGTCTACAATTCAAACTATAATTAATGGCCAAAGTCGGCCAAGTGTAGTCTTCACCAAATTTTAACCTAAGACCCAAACATGTGGAAAATTGTAAAATAAAGAGGAAACCAACCTCTAGATGGGGCTGGTATTGTGTTGAAGTCGGTGTATCGAGGTGAGGCACGCTGAGCTGCCAGGGACGCCAGAGCTTAGTGTTCCAGAAGGAGAGGGAAAGGGAGAGGAAGGAAGGAAGGGAGGGAGGGAGGGTATGACAGGAAGGTGCTTGCTTCATGAATGACGTGTGCTCCCTGGCAGATACAATCACTTGCTAACTGCTGGCATAACAAAGTTGGCAAGTGCATGATGCCTTCAATAAAAACATGATTACTTTACTCACAGATATTAAGAGGTATTTATAAACTTTAAATGAATAGAATAAGAGGATGGGTGGCTGGATGAGGAGGGTGGGAGGAAGGGAGGAAGAGAAGGATGAGGGGTATGGAGAGAGAGACAGAATGAATGTATGCATGTATATGTATGTATTTTTTATGTATGTATGTATGTATGTATGTATGTGTGTGTGTGTGTGTGTGTGTGTGTGTGTGTGTGTGTGTGTGTGTGTGTGTGTGTGTGTGTCAAAGAAGTTGCAAATGTTTAATATGTAAAAATTATATTAGTTTATTGTAGTGGGTATAAATATATAACCAGGGTGATCCTGGGTTGCACTCAATCTAAAACCTGATCATTCAAAGATTTATACAGGACTCTGCAAGACTAACAGGTTATAATTAATTGCATTAGGTATTTTAAAGGTATTCAATAACTATACAGTATTAGATGCAATTATTATTCTGTAACATGCTAATAATCAAGACTGTGTTAATATGGTTTTGTAATGAGTATCAAGGTGTTTCAGAAGAGCAGTAAAGTGCTTTAAAATTCTTGGCTCTATAGATTACAGGTTTAGCCAACTAAACTTAAAATTTAGTGTTTTCAGTCAAAAAAACATACTCATTAGATACATCTTTCATACATCTTTGATGAGTTTCGTGAGTTTTTCTACTTGTAGAGCCTGACCCTGGGCCAGGCTTATCTGGTGCTTGCCTGGTCAACTAGGCTATTGCTGCTGGTGGCCATATCCATCCCAGCCTGATTGATCTGGCACTTGGTGGAGATCCTTGTCCAGTTTGTTTTTGAAGACTTACATTTGTCCCAGCAGTGTTTCTGAAATCTTCTAGTAAGATCTTGAATAGTCTGGGACTAAGGATATTGATATAATGTTCTCTTATTGTGCCTACGGTGCCTCTGCTTTTCGCTGGGTTTATTTTGCACTTCTCCCATATTTCTCACTCCAGTATGTTTTTAAGGTAGTGTAAAAATTTAAGACTAGGCCCTCGAGTACTTTCCACATACAGTGGAATTCCGGATTTCGTACGCACCGAATGTCATACATTTCGAATTTAGACCACTTTTTTGGGCAAAATTTTGGTCCGGATTTCGTACCTCGACCCGAAAATCGTACATATCAGATGAGTCCACTTGCCCGGGACGCCGCCACTCATGTGTATGTGTCTCAGTCTGGCTCTGTCACTGGTCAAGTGAGCATTACTTCGCACGTTCATCCAAAACACTTCGGATATGTTCAATGACAATACCTTGTCCCATTTTAGGCAAATCTTAAAGAGACCAGAAACAGAGCTCTCTAGACAGATTTTTAGTGCGACAGGGGTCCAGTGCCAGTAAAAGACAAAGAAGAGAAGTAACCCCAGATAGGGCTTTGATACCTGAAGTCCTTATGGAGGGGGATTCCCCTTCCAAACAATAAGCTCTCTTTCTTCCCTCCTTGCCTTCTTCCATACGCCAACAAGAGTCTTCAATAAAGGTATGTAATAGTGATTTAAATGTTCATTTATCCATTTCATTAGTGCTTTATATTTATTTCTCATTGTTTTCTGTATGTAAAACTATAGTTATTCTTTAAAAAATGTATTTTTTGTTAATATTTTTGGGTGTCTGGAATGGATTAATTGTATTTATGTACATTATTTCTTATGGGAAATATTACTTCAGTTTTCATACGTTTCGGATTTAAACAAGATTAAATGAAGGTTCAGGAGTTTTGTAAACAAACCAGTTGTTGTTGCTGTTACCAGCCTGGACATGTATGATTTCTGTTCACTCCGTCAAGCCGACTGGAAGTGATCTAATGCAGTTAGCATTACAAACTCCGTTTTCTCTTATACTAACACGTCTGAAGGAGGAAAGAATGGGAAGATGTTTTCATAGCTAGACCACCACCACCGTCCTCCCCAGCCACCACATTTGTAATGACATACATATTTTATTCATTCTAGAGTGTATATCAGGTTTTTATGTTATTTATATTGTTTTTTATGTCATATTAGATGAATTGTGAAAGATAAATAAGCTGTCAAGTTGATAATAGCTTCATAGTGAAGTACTATTTTGTCATGCCTCCTGACAGCAGGAACGGATTAATTGTATTTCCATTATTTCTTATGGGAAATATTAAATCGCCTTTTGAACATTTCGTGTTAAGAACAAGCTCCTGGAACGGATTATGTTCGAATAGCAAGGGTCCAATGTAATTGAATTTACATTAATTCTTATAGGGAAAATGGCTTTAGTTTTTGTTGATTTCAGTTTTAGTCGATCCCTCTGAAATGGATTAAACATGAAAATGGAGGGTCCACTGTATTATAAAATACTTATTACAAGAAGGCCACTAGTATTCCTAGGTATGCCTAGGCATTTCGGGCAGATTAATACAGTAGACCCCCGGAAATCGGCCCTAATCCATTCCAGGAGCTAGGCCTAAAATCGAACTGGCCTATTTTTGAACCCTTATTTTCCATAAGAAATAATGTGGATGTTCTGAACAGTGAGTAAGTTTAGGTCTTTGAAGAGTGGGGGGTGTGTTGCCTAGCATTGGATTGCGTGATAATTCTTACTGCGGCTTTTTGTTGGGTTATTATTGGGTTATTATTTCTATTACATTTGTAGTCTTAAGCAGTAAAAACAACATAATACATCACAACAATGAACTACAATTACATATTCACTTTTATTTTTGTAAGATGTGGAGGTCTAAAAAAAAGTAGTTTGGCTTTTTTGGGGCTCTCAGGAATGTAACCCTATTTTTCCCATAAGTTCTTCAGTTCATCTAACAAGATTTTACCTAACACGGCGTTTTCAGGAACGTAACTACCATGTTAAATGACGGTCTACTATATTTATGGTTGTATTCTCGTTTTCTTGGTCTCATGAGACAAAATAGAAGATATATTACAGAAATAGAGATGATTTTGAATGGTTTTCAGACTAAAAGTACCTTGAAATTGAGCTCAAAGAAGCGGAAATGTTCGATTTTTGCCAATGTTCAAAATTAAACAAATCACGCCACACATCCAATATACGTCAACTGGTGGGTCTAATATGCTTTCACAAATGTGCAGATATTATTTATACAATTTTTACAATAATGCAGTAGCCTGCATAACAGTAAATCTTCTATTTTTTGTGTGAATAAAAATTCAAAATAGAAAGCAAGCATAATATAAGAGGGGCCTGAAGATGTGACCAATAAACAGAGAAAATGTTATTTTAGTGCTAGGAATGTCTGCACTGTTTATTCTGGCCCCTGTTTTGAAATTGGCCTTACTTGAATTGTGTATGAAATTGGCCAAATTACCAATTTCTGATCACTTTAATGGGTAGTTGAGACAGTTTATTGTACTCAATCGATAGAACAAATGGAGTTCTAGCGAAATAGATATGATTCTGGTCGACTGGAACAATGGAACTGGCTGAAAATAGGGCTCAAACTGGGCAAAATCGACGATGCGTAAATATCGCCGAGACTGCTAACTTCGCGAGAGCGTAATTCCATAAGTTTTCCATCTAATTTTGTACTTTTGCTGTCATTACCATTGGGAAAAGATTTTCTATCATTTCACAAGAAAATTTTTTTTTTCTTTGAAAATTCTTCGACACTGAAAGCAAGTTTGTGAGCAGGGGTCTCAACAGTGAAAGGGTTAAATAAAAGCACCAACCACTCCACCTGCCTTTAACATTTCTATCTTTATCCCATTATTCGCAGCTGCTTTACCCTCTTTCATTCTACCCACTACCTAACGAACTTTCCCCACATTCAACTCGCTCCTCCTCACTCCTACAAGCTGTTATTCCTACTTGCCTTATACACGAAATCACAGCTTCCCTATCTTCATCAACATTTAACAATTCCTCAAAATATTCCCTCCATCTTTCCAATACCTCTAACTCTCCATTCAATAACTCTCCTCTTTTATTTTCAACAATCAAATCTATTTGTTCCCTAGGCTTCCTTAACTTATTAATCTCACTTCAGAACTTTTTCTTATTTTCAACAAAATTGTTGATAACATCTCACCATTCTCTTATTTGCTCTCTTTTTACATTGCTTCACCACTCTCTTAACCTCTCTTTTCTTCTCCATATACTCCTCCCTCCTTGCATCACTTCCACTTTGTAAAACCTCTCATATGCTAACTTTTTATCCCTTACTACTCTCTTTATATCATCATTCCACCAATAGCTCTTCTTCCCTCCTTGCACCCACTTTCTTGTAACCACAAACTTCTGCTAAACACTCTAACACTATACGTATCCTTAAACTTACCCCATACATCTTCTACCCCATTGCCTATACTCACACTATCCCATCTGTCCTCCAACAGTTGTTTATATCTTACCCTAACTGCCTCCTCCTTTAGTTTATAAACCTTCACCTCTCTCTTACTGGCTGCTTCCATTTTTTTTGTATCCCATCTATCTTTTACTCTCATTGTAGCTACAACTAAAAAGTGTTCTGATATATCTGTGGCCCCTCTATAAAAATGTACATCTTGAAGTCTACCCAACAGTCTTTTATCTGCCAATACATAGTCCAACAAACTACAGCCTCTCCTCGCTTAACAACGGAGTTCTGTTCATAATACCGAGTCAGTAAACGAATTCATCGCTAAACGAGGGGCATATTATAATGGTAATAGGTTTATGTCAACCATCTTTGATATTGCTTTAATGTCACCCTTGCACCATTTATGTAGTATAACATTTTTAGTATACAGTGGACCCCCAGATTACGTAGTCATCGGATTTCATAAAATTTGGAATAAGTAACATTTTTTTGTAAAAATATTGGTTCGGTATTAGTAGATCCGCTCGGAATTAGTAATTCGTCCTGGATGCGTACGCATGGTCCGGACTGCCCAACACTCGATCCAGAGTCAGTGTGTCATTGTTTACCAGCAAGTGACGGTCACCCAGGCATTCATACCATACATTTTGTCATTATTCCATTGTTTTTAGTGCTTGCAACTGCTAAATAAGCCACCATGGGCCCAAAGAAAGCTCCTAGTGCCAGCCCTGTGGTAAAGAGGCTCAGAAATACGGTAGAGCTGAAAAAAAGAGATCATTGCAAAATATGAAAGTGGAGTACGTGTCGCTGAGCTGGCCAGGCTGTATGGCAAAGTCTATACAACCATCGCTTCCATCGTGGCCAAGGGAAATGAAATCAAGGAAGCTGTTGTTGCGAAAGGTGCAAACATGATCACAAAACAGAGATCGCAAATACAGTGGACCCTGGCTAACGAACAAAAATTCATTCCAGAAGCCTGCTCAAGTGCCGTTACCGAACAAATTTACTTCCTTAAGAAATAATGTCACGTAGGTTAGTCTATTTCAGACCCCAAAAATACACTTCCACAAGCACTTACAATATTATACTTACATAATTGTACGATTTCCGGGGTGTTCGTTAGCCGGGGGTCCACTGTACTGGAAGATGTGGAAATTTTGTTGTTGGTGTGGATGAACGAGAAAGAGTTAGCAGGAGATAGTGTTACGCAGGCAATAATATCTGAAAAAGCAAGGCAGTTGCATGATGATCTCATCAAGAAAATGCCTGCAACGAGTGCTAAAGTGAGCGAATTTAAAGCAGCAAAGGCTGGTTTGACATATTTAACCCTTTCGGGGTCGGTGCCGTACTAGTATGTTTTACGAGCAGGGGTTGGTGCCCTACTAGTACGCGTAAATTCTAGCGGCCTCAAATTAAGCGGGAAACGGCTGGTAGGCCTACATATGAAAGAATGGGTCTGTGTGGTCAGTGTGCGCAGTATAAAAAAATCCTGCAGCACACACTGCATAATGAGAAAAAAAAAACTCTGACCGTTTTTTTTTTTTTAAAACAGCGACTTTGCAGTCTATTTTCGTATGGTATTTATTGATGTATTCTCGTTTTCTTGGTCTAATTTGATAGAATGGAAGATATATTACAGAAATAGAGATGATTTTGATTGGTTAGACAATAAAAAGTACCTTGAAATTGAGCTCAAATTAGCGAAAATTTTCGATTTTAGCCGATGTTCAAGAGTAAACAAATCACACCATGTGTCCAATACTCATCAACTGGAGAATCTAATATTCTTGCACAAGTGCGCTGATATTATTTATACCATTTTTACAATGATGCAGTTGTATACATAACAGAAAATCTTCTATTTTTTGTGAGAATAAAAATTCAAAATGGAAAGCAAAAGTAATGTAAGAGGGGCCTGGAGATGTGAAATTGGCATCATTTGAAATTTGTGTGAAACTGGCCAAATTGCCATTTTCTGACCACTATTTTGGGTAGTTGAAATTGGTAAATAGGCGGTTTCTTGTACTCAATTGATAGAAGAAATGGAGTTCTAGCGAAATAGCTATGATTTTAGTGGACTGGAACATTGTAATTGGCCAAAAATAGGGCTCAAAGTGGGCGAAATCGTCGATGCGTAAACATCTTCGAGACCGATAACTTCGCGAGAGCATAATTCCATAAGTTTTCATTCAAATTTCATACTTTTGGTGTCGTTATGATCGGAAAAAGATTCTCTATCGTTTCATAAGAAAAAAATATTATTTTTTTCCAAAAAATTTTCGACCCTGAGAACATGTTTCCGAGAAGGCCTGTCGACCCCCAAAGGGTTAAGAAGCGTAGTGGCATACACAGTGTGATAAGGCATGGTGAGGCAGCCAGTTCAGATAAATGTGCGGCTGAAAAATATGTGCATGAATTTAAATGCTATGTAGAGGCTGAAGGATTTAAACCCCAACAAGTGTTTAATTGTGACGACAAGACAGGCCTGTTTTGAAAGAAAATGCCAAACAGGACCTACATTACACAGGAGGAAAAGGCACTGCCAGGACACAAGCCTATGAAAGACAGGCTAACTCTTATGTTGTGTAGTAATGCTAGTGGGGATTTCAAGTGAAGCCTTTACTCGTGTATCACTCTGAAAATCCCAGAGTGTTCAAGAAATACAGTGTTGCCAAGGCTAATTTGTGTGTGATGTGGAAGGCTAACACTAAGACATGGGTCACGAGAGAAATTTTCCTTGATTGGTTTAATGAAGTGTTTGGCCCCAGTGTGAAGAAATATCTCCTGGAAAATAAATTGGACCTCAAGTGCCTCCTGGTAATGGACAATGCTCCTTCTCATCCTCGAGACTTGGAAGAGCAAATTGTGGAGGACTTTAAGTTCATCACAGTGAAGTTCTTGCCCCCTAATACCACTCCTCTCCTCCAGCCCATGGACCAGCAGGTCATTTCAAACTTCAAAAAACTCTACACCAAAGCAATGTTTCAAAGATGCTTTGACATAACCTCGGACACTCAATTGACCCTAAAAGAGTTTTGGAAAGATCACTTCAATATCCTCCATTGCATAAACCATATAGGGAAGGCTTAGAAGGAAGTGAGCTCCAGGACTTTGAACTCTGCTTGGAGAAAATTGTGGCCAGACTGTGTCCCAGAGAGGGATTTTGAAGGTTTTGGGGCTGAGCCACAGGACCCTGAGCCTGTTGTGGAACAAATTGTGGCACTGGGAAAGTCCATGGGGTTGGAGGTTAGTAGCGAGGATGTGGAAGAGTTGGTGGAGGACCACAATGAAGAGCTAACCACTGCAGATCTGCAAGAGCTTCATCTGCTGCAGAGGAGGAGGAAGAGAAATGGAAGACGTTGCCTTCTTCAAAGATTAAGGAGATTTGTGCCAAATGGACTGATGTACAAAGATTTATGGATGATTTTCACCCTAACAAAGCTGTTGCAGGCCGTGCTAGCAACATGTACAATGACAATGTGGTGTCCCATTTCAGGGACGTTTTAAAGAAACGCCAGACATAGAGCTACCTGGACAGATTTTTGTGAGAGAGGGGTCCAGTGACTCTCAAGCTGGTCCTAGTGGCATTAAAAAACAAAGAAGGGAAGTAATCCCCGAAAAGAACTTGATACCTGAAGTGTTAATGGAAGGGGATTCCCCTTCCAAACACTAGCAACTACTCCTTCCTCTCCCCTCCTTCCATCTTCCACACATCAACAACTCTTCAATAAAGGTAAGTGTCAAGTTATTACTGTTTTATGTACGTACTTTATATATCATTCTTTTCTGTGTAATTTAATGTTGAAACAATATTTATTTTAATACTTTTGGGTGTCTGGAACGAATTAATTGAATTTCCATTATTTCTTTTGGGGAAAATAGATTCGGATTTAGTAATATTTGGTTTTAGTAGCGCCCTCTGGAACGGATTAATTACGTAATCCGGGGGTCCACTGTATTTTAAATGTTTATACAGTATTGTACTGTATATTGTAATAAACAGAATAGAGGAAATCAGCTCTAATATACATTATTTAGGTATGCATACTAGTCAGAGAGCCCGTCGTAAGTCTGAGTCGTTGGTAAACGAGTAAGTCACTAAGTGAGGAGAGGCTGTACTGTCATTACGCCCTGCATCATATCTTGTATACTTATTTATCCTCTTTTTCTTAAAATATGTATTACCTATAACCAAACCCCTTTCTATACAAAGTTCAATCAAAGGGCCCTCATTATCATTTTCACTTGACACCCCAAACTTACCTACCACACCCTCTTTAAATGTTTCTCCTACTTTAGCATTTAGGTCCCCTACCACAATTACTCTCTCACTTGGTTCAAAAGTTCCTGCACACTTGCTTAACATCTCCCAAAATCTCTCTCTCTCCTCTACACTCCTCTCTTCTCCAAGTGCATACACACTTATTATGACCCACTTTTTGCATACAACCCTCATTTTTAATCCACATTATCCTTGAATTTATACATTTATATTCCCTCTTCTCCTTCCATAACTAATTCTTCAACATTATTGATACCCCTTCCTTAGTGCTAACTGTCTCAGATACTCCTGAATTAATCCCAATTATTTCTTCCCACTGAAACTCACCTACCCCCTTCAGCTTTGTTTCGCTTAGAGCTAGGACATCCAACTTCTTTTCATTCATAATATTAGCAATCATTTCTTTCTTATCATCCGCACTACATCTACACACATTCAAGCATCCCAGTTTTATAAAGTTTTTCTTCTTTTGTTTCATTTAAAACTTTCCCCTAAATAACTGTCAAAGAGTTAGGCATTTATTCATTAGCTAATGTGTGTGTGTGTCTTTGACAAAGTGCTTAATAAAGCTTGCTCATAGCAATGTAGGTCATGTACTTGTATTACTGGACAGCATTATCAGTTGTCTCAGAAACACCTTTTCTCCAGCAGTGAACAAACTTGCAATCCTTCCTTTCATTGTAGTAAACAAAATATATAGATAACTAAAAATCAGAAACTGATGAATGAAAAGAAAGAGATAGAGAGCTAGCTTGGTAAGCAGGACTGACTACATTATTTGGCCAATAGAGGTATACTGTATATGTACATGCGTATGAATGCATATGAATAGTTCATAATACTGTATACAGAAAGAACCATGGAAATTATGTTTCAGAAGCATCAGAGATAAACAGAAATAGATAGGTATAAATGAGATACTATATAGCATAGTGAATGACATACATGTATATAAATATGAAATTACAAACATATATGTATATATACTAGTGTACAGAAAAATTGGCATTATTAATTAAATTTAATACTGTATCAAAATTTAGCTTTAGTTTTTGTTGTTCCTATTAATTTGGACTAAATTTTTGTCCTTTTCCCAAAAACTGAAGAGAAACATAGCATGAGCTATTAAGTACGACTGAGCTTGACTGTTAAACCACTCATGTACAGTCAATTATGCTTCACTGCCCACAATAATGGAATTTGATCAAATTAAACATCTGGCAAGATTTCAATGTGATGATTCGACAAAGAATATTTTCTTAATACAATTTTGTTGGCCTGTGTATATTAACTCTTAAACTGTCCACACGTAGATATACGTTCACGTGCGTACTGCTCCGAACGTAGATCTACGTTGTATTTTTCATTCCTTCAAATTTAGTGCGATAGGCCTGAGTCGCCTAGACATGAGAGAATGGATCTGCGCCCTCAGTGTGCACAGTATTAAAAAAATCTGGGACCACTTAGTACCTTGTGGGAGCACCAGTTCAATTGAGTGCCAGCTAGAGCAAATACTGTGGCAAACACCAGGGATTCACTGATGTCATGTCGCATTAACACTCCCCTTATAAGAGGAAAGTAAAAATAGGTTAGATAAATACATGAGTAGCTGTGGGTGGGTGTGAGTTGGACCTGACTAGCTTGTGCTACTAGGTCTGATGCCATGCTCCTTCCTTCAGAGGATGTGACCTGACTAGGTGGGTCATTGGTCTAAGCTGGGGGGTGACATGGACTTGCCTTGCATGGGCCAGTAGGCCTGCTGCAGTGTTCCTTCTTTCTTATGTTCTTATGTATTCGGCAGGCTGGCTGGCTTTGGCTGTCTCTCTATCTGTCTATAACTGTCTATATCTTTGTCTGTCTATATCTTTGTCTGTCTATATATCTATCTATATCTATATGTCCTATATCTCTCTCTCTCTCTCACATGTACACATATGTACAGTTATTATACATAGTGTAAATTACCTAGGATAACCCAAAAATTCCAGGCAAAGTGCTATACAATGCTTGTAGATATAAGGCATAATAAGCATGACTGGCAAGTAATACGCATCGTCACTTCTGCATCGTGTATAATACCTGTTGGCTTAAGAGCCGCACTCTGAGACTGAGACAAGCAGACGGAAAGACACATACACAGGCAGACAGAAAGACAGATAGACAGACAGACAGATAGACAGACAGACAGATAGACAGACAGACAGATAGACAGACAGACAGATAGACATTGAAAAAGGGAGGGTTCCCTCCAGCACTGCTGACATTTATCAAATGTCACTGGGCTGTCAAGAGTTATCTGACACTTGTCAACACACCATTCTTCAAGGAGTTTCATATATTCCAGGCACACAGGCAGACAGAAAGACAGATAAGCAGAGCTAGACAGACACAGACAGAGAGATAGACAGATACAGACAAACAGATTCAGACAGACAGATACAGACAGATAGACAGAGAGATAGACAGACAGACAGACAGACAGACAGATAGATACAGAGTGAAAGAGCAAGGGTTCCCTGCACACATTCATTCATCAATGTCACTGCCTTATCAGTAGTTATCTGGCAATTGTCATAACACCATTCTTCAAGGAGTTTAATATATACTCCTGGATGTCTAAAACATTGCTGGGACCTATAATACTTCGTATATAATTATAGACAATAGTAAATGATCAAGGTAGGCGAAAATGTTCACCTGTTGGTGTGATTGTGACTATTTGAGTACTATTTCAGTACATAATATTAGTGTTAGAACAAAGTTTGGCTATGAAATCACAGGAACTATTGTAAATTGTAATTATCAGAACATAAAAATTATATAAATTAAAATGAAAACTAGAAAAAAAAGTATATCGGCAATACTTCTGCAAGCGGCATGACTTGATGTTGCCGTCAGGTGAGCATCCAGCACCAAATTGGAGGGCTTATATCTCAGTAAGTACTGGCCCTAATTTTTTTTTTTTAGCCTATCCTGTTTATAAAAATGTGCTCTTCATTTTAAAAAAAAAAAATGATTTTTTTTTTCAAAATATTCGGAGCAGTGCGCAGGTGAACGTATATCTACGTGTGGACAGTTTAAGGGTTAAATGGCAAAGGACTAAACTTGTGAATATCATTGACTACAGTTCTGAATGCAATACACTTGAGAATCAAGACAACATAGGACCTCAACATAATTAGTGACCAGCTCTTAGCATATAAAAGGGAATGAAGGAAAAAAATAACAATTGCAGAGGAACTTTAATAAAGTTCTCTCTTCAACTGTCTTTTTCTCTACTTGCTGACTTTGTGCCAACATCAGAACCTAGTTAATTTTGCCAATTGTTGTGTAAGCTATAACACAAATTACTCAGTGATGTAATTAAACACTTGAATATTTGTACTGTTTATTCAACAGATTAAAAGGCATTTTATATAAAATAATTACTTTTCAAATATTAAATATAGACAGTGGGCATGCTGAAAGTTGCTCTGATAAATTTTGTACATTGTACAGTAGACCTTTGGGAAAAAATGTTGGCAAATAATGAAAAAAATATGCATATATATATATATATATATATATTCATAAAACCTATTTCTCCAAAAATATGAAGTGTGATGTGTCCCTCACTATGAACCCATGGAACAAAGGGGTCTAAAGAACATATAAGAGTTTGCTCTGTGTGCCACCAGGCACAATGGGAATGAATGTGTGATGTTGTAGAAGTGGAATTCCATTGCTAGAGTGCTATCAGCAAGCTTTTATGAATGCCAGAAAAATTAAAAAGAGGTGCATTAATGACACATCGCATTTTTCTTCTTTCTTTCTTAAAGCTTTTGACTGTTTTAATTAAATTTTTGCCCAAATTAGAATCTATATCTTTCAATAAACATATATTTAAAATCTTAGTTCTACTGTAACTTGACAAAACATAAAATGAAAGGTGATGATGTTATAGTCAGGTGTTATGACAATCATCAATTTCTATGTAATACGCAAACAACCAAAACTAAGATGAAATAATTTAAATAAGGCAATAAATGCTATATAAGATGATGGCTTCATTGACATAGTATTAAGGAAGAACCAACTAATTTCAATTCACAAGGACTCCCATATTAAAATTTACAAATAAGCAATTGAAATTATGGGAAATTTGCTGGGGTATCTAGCCAGCGCCAGGTTATAAAACAACTTAACTGAAAATATTATACTTATAACCAGTAAACCATCTTTAACTAATCTATGTTAGAACCAGGTGTGGTAAAATGTTAGTGCTGGCAGTGAAGATGTTTACTTAAAAATAAAAATTGCTAATATGGTAAATGATGTTGAAGACTAAGTGCTACACTGATAAAAAGTATGATGGATACTGCAAAGATTTCAAGTCAGTGAAGGTAAGATTTGAAATTTGAACATCAAAAAAAGACTACAAAGATGCACACAAATCTATTATCAATATAAATAACAAAAAAGGCACAATACCGTGACTGGAACAATACACACACAACCCGCACATATAAAAGAGAGGAGCTTACGACGACGTTTCGATCCGACTTGTTGAATCCTCCCTTATACACAACTTTCCCTGTATGAATCTTAGCCCTGGCTTTGTCTCTGTTGATGCTTTCCTCTCTCATTACATTGTTAAATGCTCTAAACTTCAGAACACCCGTGACTTAACCTGATCCCTTCCCCTTTCCTCTCTTCCCTCTTCTCCTTTTTCCTCCTATAGGTTTTCCTTTCTTTCTTTTCTTTTGCCTTGTATTTGTCCTTTATTTTATTCGCCTTTCCTTTCCTCCCCACGCGCTTGGGTGGGCTAGCGGCCCACCCTTGCGGGCCGCTAGCCTCATTGCAGTGCTCCTCTAGAATATGACTGTCTCCACTACTACTATTACTACTACTACCACTTCCACTACTTACTTCATTAGTACCCCACTCTCTGGTACCCTCCCCTGTCTGCCTGCCTATAAATACCCCTTTCCCCATCTCTGTGTGTTAGTGTAAATGGTCCAAGTTGGACCGAAACGTCGTCGTAAGCTCCTCTCTTTTATATGTGCGGGTTGTGTGTGTACTATTATCAATATGTTTAAAGAAAAGAAAGTCAAGACTCAAGAACATAAAACATGGCTAAAATAAATTCATACACCAAGATATAGCAACAGAAATAATACAAAAATGGGAAGGAAGAAAAATAACCATAACCTTGAAAAAAGATCAAAATGGAAAATCAGCTGTCTTGACCAGGTTTGCTGAAAGAACTGTATAATAAAAACAAAAGAAAAAAAAAAAAGATATCGTCTGAGATATGAAGATGTAAGCTAAATAAAACTAAACCATTAGGTGATAAAATTAGATGATACAATATTCCAATGGTTTTAACATATGAATGTATCAATTAAAAAGATGCAGCTAGCTAGGTAAAAAAGAATACAGTAGATGTATGGGCAATGTACGACAGATCTCCATTTTGTACCTCAGAGTGAAATACATATGCAATGAAGTTGTGGATATAGAGTAAGACTATGCTGCTGATTTCTCATGTACTAATATCCTGTAGGAATCTTCTCCAACACTTAGACACATACAAGTTCTGAAGGAATCTTTTTCCAAGAATGAGCAGCCCACAAGTTCTATACTTTCAACCACCAAAGATATAAGCCTGATGCCTAAAACATTTATTGAAGCAATCTACATATTTTGGCAGTGATATAAATGAAGCCCCCCAAACTTCTTCCACTAAGAAACAACACTGACAAGAATGATACTTATCTATATCTATGAAAAAAATAGGAGTACCCATGTAGTAAGAAAATATAGAGAGAAATTATACAAAAAATTTTTTTTATTTAAAACTATTGTGTTCAGTGGTGTAAAGATGTGCAACAGGTTGTAAAAAAAAGATGAATCAGTACCAGTGCACCTTAAGAAGAGAATTGTCAATAAGACAAAATTTAAATGACTTATAAAATAAATACCTATAATAATTACAGCATTTTCTTCGTATTAATAAGTACTGTATAATATTTTCACAAGAGCTCCAAGGTAAACATTAGTAGCAAAATGTTAGTTAAAATACCACAAAACTCATCATTTTTGTTTCTAAACGCACGTATGTTGCTGCCAAAATTAGAAAAAAAAAGATAATATACAATTCTTCTAAAAAAATTATATATAAATAAAATACTACTACAAAAACTAGAATAATAATGAAAGAAATCACAGTACAGTATTTACAAAACATTTTATATTACAGTACTGACATGGACAAATATCTACATCCTAAGATGGCAACGGTCCCTTCGGAAACTTCCCTTCTTGAAAGGGGTGGCTCCAGAAATAGTATCCTGAAGTATTAACCCAACAAAAAAATGACAAAAACTCTTAAAGAAAAAACAAAGCCTAACATATTTACTGAAGATCTGTACATACTGACTTGGACATATACATGAAACAGTCTCCATTTCTTTGCAGTGAAAAACAAAACAAGAACCGGACTGTGTTCAAAGTAGTTAAATTTTAATGACATCAAAATAATTGCATCCTGAACATCAGATAACACTTTATATAACAGAACAGACCATGAATTATGTAATATGCTTAAAAATCCACACTTAAGTTCACTTTTAAATTAAAAAAAACCCAATCTTCCACCTAGGCATGTTTGAACAACATAGAAACTTTAAATTCATTATGAATATGATTTAGGATGACGTGTAAAAAATTACAGTATGATGTAATAAACCTGCTTATTAATACTGGAGTGAAGTACGTACACTACTGTCCTACACAATTGGTTGTATTTATTAATAATTTATATTTTACAATCCATTTTCCAATTTAATAACAATAGTAAATTTGATACATTATACCTAATTTACTTTATACTTATTTAAACTGAAAACAGGCACTGATATTGCAGGAGGTTAAAGGTAGTATAAAAGGATGAAGCAAGAGAATAGATGTGAGTGTGAGCTAGCATGCAGAGATATGTAGTGACCAGTGATGGAGCCTGTGTACCATATGTCTCCCTTACGCACAAAAATAAATTACACAGTACATACCGGTGTGCGACTTAAAAAAGAGCTTGGTAAATATTAGACTAGAACCCCTTCGTGTTTTATATTTTGTGTGTTCTAACATTTCCTTGAATTACATAACTCAGCTTCACACAAAATTTAATTGTGGTGGTTTTATCAATTATTTTGATTACAAAACTAGATAAGCCAAAATGAGAGCAGAATTTTTCTTGCACTATTAGTGCTTTTTATTTAATGAAAATACAGTGGAACCTCTACTTACGAATTTAATCCATTCCGTGACCTTGCTCGCATCTCAATTTGGTCGTTTGTGGAGTCAATTTTCCTCATTTAAATTAAATGAAATGGAATTAATCCGTTCCGGCTCTCAGGATGCAAGACAAGATACAGTATTTCAATATTTCGCTAATATCATCTATCTATCACAATTCATCTAATATGACATAATAAACAATATAAATAACATAGAAACCTGATACGTATATACTCTAGAATGAATAAAATATGTCATTACATATGTGGCGGTGGCGGACGAGAGTTTGTCTGGAGACAGGATACAATTCACAATTCATCTAATATGACATAATAAACAATATAAATAACATAGAAGCCTGATATATATACTCTAGAATGAATAAAATATGTAGACCAACGTGGTTCAAACCTGTGTTATTCAAGGATCAACTATACTGTATACCGTTCCTATAAATATGCAGTCAGAATGATAACAAATTCCCACTCTAGACAGCACACTCCACCAATATTCGAAAGTCTAAAACTACTCACCATAAAGAACATTCACACTTATTCTTGTGCCTACTACATACATAGAACTCTACACTCAAATATACACCCTCCACTCAAAATTCTCCTCACCAACTTTAACAGGACCCATGACCATAACACAAGACAGATCACTTTTTTATATAGTACCCCGAGTCCATATCACCCTGTGTAAAAACTCTATTCACATAAAGGGCCCCAAAATCTGAAATTCATTACCAGAAAATATTAAAACAACCTGGTCTGAACATCAATTTAAGACTCTTCTCAAAAACCACCTACTCACCCTAAACTAAATACTCATACTGTAAACTACTTTCAACAATGCTCAATGTTATTTACCCATAATATAATTGCAATATTTACTATTGATATAACCATCTTACAAAACACTTTGTCAAAATGTAAAATCCTCAGATTGTAATTTGAGTAAACTTATTATCTGCTATAAACATAAGCTATGTTTAATTATAACAAAATTATCAATTTTTCTAGTATTAAGTAGTCTATAAGTCGTGATTAAGTCTGTCCATAATGCCATGGCATGATAGTGACTCTCTTTGCACTTCAATTCTATACAGTGGACCCCCGAGTTTCGTAAACCCCGGAAATCGTACAATTATGTAAGTATAATATTGTCAGTGCTTGTGGAAGTGTATTTTTGGGGCTCTGAAATAGACTAACCTACATGACATTTTTCCTTAAGGGAGTAAATTCGTTCGGTAATGGCGCCTGAGCAGACTTCAGGAGTGAAGTTTTTACGAAACTCAGGGGTCCACTGTATTGTAATTACAAAATCTCGATGTAAACTTGCAATGAAATAAAATATTATTATTATTATTATTATTATTATTATTATTATATGCAGTACAGTGGACCCCCGAGTAATGTAAAAACTTCACTCCAGAAGCCTGCTCATGTGCCATTACCGAACGAATTTACTCCCTTAAGGAATAATGTCACATAGGATAGTCTATTTCAGACCCCCAAAAATACACTTCCACAAGCACTTACAATATTATACTAACATAATTGTACGATTTCCGGGGTGTTCGTTACTCGGGGGTCCACTGTACTGTACTGGTAGTGGTACCCCGGATTTTGTACAGCTCCCAACTTGAACAATTATGTACTAAGTGTATTTTTGTAAGTGCTTTTCTAAGTGTATTTTCGGGGTCTGAAACGGACTAATCTAATTTACATTCGTCCTTATGGGAACAAATTTGTTCAGTAACAGCACTCGAACAGCATTCTGGAACGAATTACTGACGAAATCCGGGGTACCACTGTATATACATTTACAAATTTATTACTTTTTCTTGAGTCTTTGCAAAATAAATTGAAAAAGTTGCTGCCTTGCAAATGAAGGAAAATATAAAGGAAACAGAACTTAATTTACATTTCAATTAATGCAGAAATATTAAAATTTTACAAGTTAATTTTATTAACCCTTTTAGAGTCCATGCCATAGTTCTACGCCATGAGCTCAGCTCGCTCAGATAAGCTGTGAGCAGTAAATTTGGGCCTAGATATGAGAGAATGCATCTTTGTGGTAAGTGTGCACCATATTAAAAAATTCTGCAGCACACAATCCATAATAGAAAAATCTGCAACCGTGTTTTTATATTAAAACAGCGAATTTGCGGTGTATTTATACATGGCTTTTATGGTTGTATTCACGATTTCTTGGCCTCATGTGATACACTGGAACAGATATTACAGAAAAAGAAATGATTTTGATTGTTTTTTTTTTACTGAAAATAGCTTGAAGTTGAGCTTAAAATAGCGGAAATATTTGTTTTTTGCTGACGTTCAAGAGTAAACAAATCACATCAAATGTCCAATTTTTAAAAAAGGAGACAGACATGAAGCACTAAACTACAGACCAGTGTCACTGACATGTATAGTATGCAAAGTCATGGAGAAGATTATCAGGAGAAGAGTGGTGGAACACCTAGAAAGGAATGAGCTTATCAACGACAGCCAACACGGTTTCAGGGACGGGAAATCCTGTGTCACAAACCTACTGGAGTTCTATGACAGGGTGACAGCAGTAAGACAAGAGAGAGAGAGGTGTGGGTAGATTGCATTTTCTTGAACTGTAAGAGGGTGTTTGACACAGATCCACACAAGAGATTAGTGCAAAAGCTGGAGGACCAGGCAGGGATAACAGGGAAGGCACTCCAATGGATCAGGGAATACTACCTGTCAGGAAGACAGCAGCGAGTCATGGTATGTGGCCAAGTGTCAGAGTGGGCACCTGTGACGAGTGGGGTTCCACAGGGGTCACTCCTAGGACCAGTGCTGTTTTTGGTATTTGTGAATGACATGACGGAAGGAATAGACTCCAAAGTGTCCCTGTTTGCAGATGATGTGAAGTTGATGAGAAGAAATCAATCGGACGAGGACCAGGCAAAACTACAAAGGGATCTAGACAGGCTGCAAGCCTGGTCCAGCAATTGGCTCCTGGAGTTCAACCCCACCAAGTGTAAAGTCATGAAGATTGGGGAAGGGCAAAGAAGACTGCAGACGGAGTACAGTCTAGGGGGCCAGAGACTACAAACCTCACTCAAGGAAAAAAGATCTTGGGGTAACTATAACACCAGGCACATCTCCTGAGGCGCACATCAACCAAATAACTGATGCAGCATACAGGCGCCTAGCAAACCTAAGAACAGCATTTCGACATCTTAATAAGGAATCGTTCAGGACCCTGTACACTGTGTACGTTAGGCCCATATTGGAGTATGCAGCACCAGTTTGGAACCCACTCCTAGCCAAGCACGTAAAGAAACTAGAGAAAGTGCAAAGGTTTGCAACAAGACTAGTCCCGGAGCTAAGGGGTATGTCCTACGAGGAGAGGTTAAGGGAAATCAACCTGACAACACTGGAGGACAGGAGAGATGGGGGGACATGATAGCAACATATAAAATACTGAGAGGAATTGACAAGGTGGACAGAGACAGAATGTTCCAGAGATGGGACACAGCAACAAGGGGACACAGTTGGAAGTTGAAGACTCAGATGAATCACAGGGATGTTAGGAAGTATTTCTTTAGTCACAGAGTGGTCAGAAAGTGGAATAGTTTGGGAAGCGATGTAGTGGAGGCAGGATCCATTCATGGCTTTAAGAAAAGGTATGATAAAGCTCATGGCACGGGGAGAGTGACCCAGTAGCGGCCAGTGAAGAGGCGGGGCCAGGAGCTATGACTCGACCCCTGCAACCACAACTAGGTGAGTACAACTAGGTGAGTACATGTCAACTGGTGGGTCTAATATGTGTTCACAAATATGCTAATATTATTTATACAATTATTACAATATTGCATAACAGTAAATCTAATATTTTTTTGGTGTGAATAAAAATTCTTTATGTGAATAAAAAATCAAAATGAAATTTATGTGTAAAGCCTGAAAACTTAACTAATAAACAGAGAAAATGTTATTTTAGTGCCAGAAATGCCTGCATTGTTTATTCTGAACCCTATTTTGAAAAAGGAATATTTTGAACTTTGTGTGAAATTGGCCAATTTACCAATTTCTGATCACTTTATTGGGTAGTTGAAATACGTAGTTGATTGGGCAGTTTCTTGTGTTAAATCGATAAAATATAAGGGATACTAGTGAAATAGCTAAGGATTTGGTTGACTGGAATAATGTAATTGGCCTAAAATAGGAGTCAAAGTGGGCAAAATCACTGATGCATAAATATAGCTGATGCAGCAAAATTTGCGATAGCGTAATTTCGTCTAGTGACTTTCTTGATACGGTTCAGGATTGTTTTTTAAAACAGTTTGTGACAGAACCAACTAGAGGTAGCAACTTGCTTGATTTGGTTTTTGCCAACAAAGAATCACTAATTAACCCTTTGGGGGTCCAAGGGAAGTCTCTGAAACTAGTTCTCAGGGTCCACAAATTTAAAAAAAAAAAAAAAAAAAAAAAAAAATCTTATGGAATGATAATCTTTTTCCGATCATAACGCCACAAAAATTATGAAATTTGATCGAAAACTAACGGAATTATGCTTTCGCGAAGTTAGCGGTAGCCATGACACTTACGCATCCGCGATTTCGCCCACTTTGAGCCCTATTTTTGGCACATTCCAATGTTTCAGTCTACTAAAATTATAGCTATTTCGCTAGAACTCCATTTCTTCTATCGATTGAGTACAAGAAACCGCCTATTTACCAATTTCAACTATCCAAAATAGTGGTCAGAAAATGGCAATTTGGCCAATTTCACAAAAATTTAAAACGATGCCAATTTCAAGATAGGATCCATAATAAACAAGACAGACATTCCTGGCACTAAAATAACATCTTCTCTGTTCATTAGGCACGTCTTCAGGCCCCTCTTACATTACTTTTGCTTTCTATTTTGAATTTTTATTCTCACAAAAAAATAGAAGATTTATTGTTATGTATACAACTGCATCATTGTAAAAATGGTATAAATAATATCAGAGCACTTGTGCATGAATATTAGACTCGCCAGTTGATGTGTTTTGGATGCATGGTGTGATTTGTTTACTCTTGAACATCGTCAAAAATCGAATATTTTCGCTACTTTGAGCTCAATTTCAAGGTACTTGTTATTGTCAAACCAATCAAAATCATCTCTATTTCTGTAATATATCTTCCATTCTATCAAATGAGAACAAGAAAACGAGAATACAACAATAAATACCATACGAAAATAGACTGCAAAGTCGCTGTTTTAAACAAAAAACATGGTCAGAGTTTTTTTTTCCTCATTATGCACTGTGTGGTGCAGGAATTTTTTTATACTGCGCACACTGATCGCACAGACCCATTCTATCACATCTAGGCCTAACAGCCTGTTTCTGCTTGATTTGAGGGCGCTAGAATTTAGGCGTACTAGTACGTCAATAACCCCAGTGCGTAAGACGTACTAGTACGACCAAAACCCCGAAAGGGTTAATAATCTTGAGGTTAATGATGAGCTTGGGGAAAGCGATCACAAATCACTTTGTTTCAATATGTATATCATGGAATTACCCAGATAACTGTAATCAAATCTCTGTTCCAGACTTTCGCTTAGCCTACTTCATGGGGCTGAGAAATTACCTAGGTGGGCTAAATTGGGATGACCTGATTATGGGTCAGTTAGGTGGATTTGGTTGCCAATATGACGTGTTTCAGAGCGTAGTTCTAGCTGCCCAGACAACTTTTGTTCCGAGTAGGGAAATTAGATCTAACAAAAATTATCCTAAATGGATGAACAATAGATTAAAACATCTCATTGGTCAAAAGAGAGGCATACTTAGGCATATCAAAAGAAGGGATGGGAAGATAAGAAATCAATATTTTCAATTAAAGAGAGAAATAAAAAAAGGAATAAGAAAAGCAAAAAGTGATTATGAGGCTAAGGTCGCAAGAGATTAGAAGACTAACCCAAAAGGGTTCTTTCAGGTATACAGAAGTAAGATTAGGGACAAGATAGGCCCACTTAAGAGTAACTTAAGTCAGATCACTGACAGTGATAAGGATATGTGTGAAATTTTCAATACTTACTTCCTCTCAGTTTTTACTCAGGAAGATACTAGCGAAATTCCAGAAATAATAAATTATGTAGAACAGGAAGATAATAAACTAAGCTCGATTGGGGTAACTAGTGACATCATCCTCAGACAAATAGAGAAATTAAAACCTAACAAATCTCCAGGCCCTGATGAACTGTATGCAAGAGTCTTAAAGGAATGTAAAGAGGAACTTAGCAAACCTTGAGGAAACTTAAGGCACACGGAATAGGAGGAAAATTTTTTTCCTAGGTAGAGGCATGGTTGACAAATAGGCAGCAGAGAGTTTTGGGCCCCTTGTTGTTCACAATTTACATAAACGACATAGATGAAGAAATAAATAGCAACATAAGCAAATTTGCTGATGACACCAAAATAGGCCGTCCAATTCATTCTAATGAGGACATTAGAGCACTCAAGGATGATTTGAACAGATTGATGCAGTGGTCGGAGTTCTAAATGTTGGGAAAGACAATAACCATGCCACATATAAACTGAATAATGTAGATCTTAATATTTGTGATTGCGAAAAGGATTTAGGAGTTCTGGTTAGCAGTAATCTCAAACCAAGACAACAGTGCATAAGTGTTTGCAATAGAGGTAACAGAATCCTTGGCTTCATATCAAGAAGTATAAATAATAGAAGTCCTCAGGTTGTTCTTCAACTCTATATATCCTTGGTTAGGCCTCATTTAGATTATACTGCACAGTTCTGGTCACCGTATTACAGAATGGATATAAATGCACTGGAAAACGTACAGAGGAGGATGACAAAGTTGATCTCATGTATCAGAAATCTTCCCTATGAGGATAGACTGAGGGCCCTGAATCTGCACTTTCTAGAAAGGCGTAGAATTAGGGAGGATATGATTGAGGTGTATAAATGGAAAATAGGGATAAATAAAGGGGATGTAAATAGCGTGCTGAAAATATCCAGCCAAGACAGGACTCACAGCAATGGTTTCAAGTTGGAAAAGTTGGAATCCAAATATAGGTCAAGAAGACAGTCACAGTGATATTAAATATGAGAATGGGAGTATTAGACATGCCTGCAGCCTCTGTTGGCAGACATTACGATATACTGTGTGAATCCAAAGTGCATAGTATAAAGTAAAATGAGAAGAAGATTCTAGTATGTGAATGTGGGGGGTGGGGGGGACCTGATCAACAGATTCTAAAGTGGTATCATTGATGAATGACCCCTAACATAGTCAAGATCAAGAACGGACTAAATTTGTGGATTTTGGACATGCATCAAATGGGGCTTACTTTGGACATTAACCTCTTACATACAAAAGGTAAGAAGGTATATGATAAAGTGGACAGCAGGGGAGGTTAAAACAGTACTGGTACTGTTGTACTGTACTTTTAGTACTGGTAAAATTTCATTTAGGAAATTTAAGAACAGGTATGAGATGTGAATTATTTTTCAGCATCTGTTGACAATAAGGCAAAGCAAGACTATCTTGCTCAACTCAAGACCATCAAAGAGGAGGTATGCATACCAGATCAGGTCTTTAATAGTGATGAGACCATCTAGAAGTTGATGACTAATTGCACATTCCTCAATGAAAACAAAAAAATTGCTGATTCCTTCAAGATTGCCAATGACAGGGTGACTTTTCTGTGTTCACATGCTTGAGGGGAACTACAGGATGAAGGCTATGCTGCTGTACCATTCCCTCAACCCCAGGCTCTTGAAAGTAAGTTTAGGAGTGTTTTTCAGAGTAATGGAGGGTAACTATAAAAGCCTGATTCAACAAAACTATGTTTCAGGACTGATAACACAACTTTCTCCCCACAGTGGATGGATAGATACATCAAAGAAATTTTCACTTAACAACTTCCTCACAGACAGCATTCCTGCATATCTCAGTGATGGTGGCCAAAATCACCCAAGTATTAGAGTGGAGATCATGCCTGTGAAAGCATCTATACTGTAGTTCTCACATTAAGGGATTACTGCTGCCTTCAAAAGGTACTTAACATCATTTAATTTGTGATGCTCTGTGGACATGATAGATAATAAAGCACCTGCTGTGGAAGAATGCTGGAAAAATTACAATATAGTAGAACACCCATATCCACGGATTCGGTATCCACAGTTTCAGTTATCCACAGTTTACTGTGGCCCAAAAATATCCCTTAATTTTGTTTAATAATGGCCCCAAAGTGCAAAAGTAGTGATGCTGGCAGTTCTTCAAGGCCTAAGAAAAGCTAAAATGCTTTCCATCAATGAAAAAATGCTATTCAAGACTTATTTTGCATAATTAATCAATTAAACTTTATCACCGGTGTGTATGTAAAGTGGGAGTCGTCACAGTTGCTCTTTGCTGATGACACTTTTGGGAGATTCTGAAGAGAAGTTGCAGAGGTTGGTGGATGAGTTTGGTAGGGTATGTAAAAGAAGAAAATTAAAAGTGAATATAGGAAGGAGTAAGGTGATGAGGATAACAAAAAATTAGGTAATGAAAGATTGGATATCAGATTGGAGGGAGAGGGTATGGAGGAGGTGAATATATTCAGATATTTAGGAGATGGGTCTATGAAAAATGAGGTGAATCATAGAACTGACGAGGGGAAAAAGGCGAGTGATGCACTGAGGAGTCTGTGGAGACAAAGAACTTTGTCCATGGAAGCAAAGAGGGGAATGTATGAGAGTATAGTTATACCAACGCATGGGTGGCGAATGTTGCAACAAGGAGAAGGCTGGAGGCAGTGGAGATGTCATGTCGGAGGGTAATGCAATGTGTGATGTGAATATAATGCAGAGAATTTGTAGTTTGCAAATTAGTAGGAGGTGCAGGATTGCCAAAACTATTATCCAGAGGGCTGAGGAGGGGTTGTTGAGGTGGTTCAGACATGTAGAGAGGATGGAATGAAATAGAATGACTTTGAGTGTGTATAAATCTGTAGTGGATGGAAGGCAGGGTAGAGGTCAGCCTAGCAAAGGTTGGAGGGAGGGGGTGAATGATGGTGAAAGTTTTTCTTTTTCAGGCCACCCTACCTTGGTGGGAAATGGCTGATGTGTTAATAAAAAAATATATATGTAAACGAAAAATTAAGTTAAGCTAGTGTTTAAGAACTTTTGAGCCAAGTGAGAGAGTAATCATGGTATTTCCCAGTAAAAGTAGGCCTTAGACAGGGATGTGTGATGTCACCGTGGTTGTTCAATATATTTATAGATGGAGTTGTAAGAGAAGTGAAGGCTCGGGTGTTGGCAAGAGGTGTGGGGTTAAAAGATAAAGAATCTAACACAAAGTGGGAGTTGTCACAGTTCCTCTTTACTGATGGCACTGTGCTTTTGGGGGATTCTGAAGAGAAGTTGCAGAGGTTGGTGGATGAGTTTGGTAGGGTATGTAAAAGAAGGAAATTAAAAGTGAATATAGGAAAGAGTAAGGTGATGAGGATAACAAAAAAAATTAGATAACGGAAGATTGGATATCAGATTGGAGGAAGAGAGTATGGAGGAGGTGAATGTGTTCAGATATCTGGGAGTGGATGTCTCAGCAGATGGGTATATGAAGGATGAGGTGAATCATAGAATTAAAGAGGGAAAAAAGGTGAGTGGTGCACTGAGGAGCTTGTGGAGACAGAGAACTTTATCCATGAAAGCAAAGAGGGGAATGTATGCGAGTATAGTTATACCAACACTCTTGTATGGGTGTGAGACATGGGTTGTGAATGTTGCAACAAGGAGAAGGCTGGAAACAGTGGAGATGTCATGTCTGAGGTCACTGTGTGGTGTGAATATAATGCAGAGAATCCGTAGTTTGGATATTAGGAGGAGGTGTGGGATTACCAAAACTATTATCCAGAGAGCTGAGGAGAGGTTATTGAGATGGTTTGGACATATAGAGGGGATGGAACAAAATAGAGTTACTTCAAGAGTGTATAAATCTATAGTGGAGGGAAGGCGGGGTAGGGGTCCGCCTAGAAAAGGTTGGAGGGAGGGGATAAAGGAGGTTTTGTGTGCGAGGGGCTTGGACTTCTAGCAAGCGTGCGTGAGTGTGTTAGATAGGAGCGAATGGAGACAAATGGTTTTTAGGACTTGACGTGCTGTTGGAGTGTAGGCAAGGTAACATTTATGAAGGGTTTCAGGGAAACCGGCAGGCCGGACTTGATTCCTGGAGATGGGAAGTACAGTGCTGGCACTCTGAAGGAGGGATGTTAATGTTGCAGTTTTGTAGCTGTAGTGTAAGCACGCCTCTGGCAAGACAGTGATGGAGTGAATGATGATGAAAGTTTTTCTTTGTGAGGCCACCCTGCCTTGGTGGGAAATGGCCTGTGTTAATAAATAATAAATAAAACAAAAAATTACTTATATGTAGGGTTCACTACTATCCACGGTTTCAGGTATCCACGGTAGGTCTTGGAACGTATCCCCTGTGGATACGGGGGAACAATTGTATTACAGACAGCATCATCAACATCAAAGAAGAAATGAATATGGTGAAGGAATCCACACTCATTTTTTGCTGAAAGTTGTTACCAGAGACAGTGAATGAGTTCAATAGTTTTTTTCTAATGTGAGTGAGAAGGATTGTGAGAATGGCACATCAACTTTAAGAAGAAAGATTTTAAGAATATGAGACAAATTAAAAACTATCTGCATAACAAGACAACATGCTGTCAATGGAGGACACTCAAGAAATGTTAAGAACAAGTTAAGAGGAAGAAGACAGTGAAAATGATGATGTGGCTAAAAGGGGTGAAAACTTGCATTTGTGGTCACAGTGGTGCCTATGCTAACCTTCCTATGGTGTATAAATATACCTAGTTGGATGAATTTTATTGTAGCTAGCTGGCCCAGTGGCTAATGTGTCGGTCTGTAGTTTACAACTATGATTTTTTTTGTCTTCTGAGTGTAATTAATAGCTAGCATCATTTCTGGATAAATTTATGGAGGTTAACCCTTTCACTGTCTTTCACATAGATCTACGTCAGTGACACCAGTGTTGCTCACACAGATCTATATCTAAAGCTCAGCTCCCTCAAATAAGCTGAGAGTGGTAAATTTTGGCCTAAACATGAGAGAATGGGTCTGTGCAATGAGCATGCATAATACAAAAATATATATAAAAAATGTTGCAAGTGTATGGAATAGATAGTAAGTTACTGAAGGCTGTAAAGAGTTTTTATGAGGATAGTGAGGCTCAGGTTAGGGTGTGTAGGAGAGAGGGAGATTGCTTCCCGGTAAAAGTAGGTCTTAGACAGGGATGTGTAATGTCCCCATGGTTGTTTAATATATTTATAGATGGGGTTGTAAAAGAAGTAAATGCTAGGGTGATGGGGAGAGAGGTGGGATTAAATTATGGGGAATTAAATGCAAAATGGGAGTTGACACAGTTACTTTTTGCTGATGATACAGTGCTTATGGGAGATTCTAAAGAAAAGTTGCAAAGGTTAGTGGACGCATTTGGGAGGGTGTGTAAAGGTAGAAAGTTGAAAGTGAACATAGATAAGAGTAAGGTGATGAGGCTATCAAACGATTTAAATAAAGAAAAATTGGATATCACATTGGAGAGAGGGATTATGGAAGAAGTAAATGTTTTCAGATATTTGGGAGTTGACGTGTCAGTGGATGGGTTTATGAAGGATGAGGTTAACCATAGAAATGATTAAGGAAAAAAGGTGAGTGGTGTGTTGAGGTATCTGTGGAGACAAAAAACATTATCCATGGCGGCAAAGAAGGGAATGTATGAAAGTATAGCGGTACCAACACTCTTATATGGGTGTGAAGCATGGGTTGCAAATGCGGCAGCGAGGAGGCGGCTGGAGGCAGTGGAGATGTCCTGTCTAAGGGCAATGTGTGGTGTAAATATTATGCAGAAAATTTGGAATGTGGAAATTAGGAGAAGGTGTGGAGTTACTAAAAGTATTTGTCAGAGGGCTGAAGAGGGGTTGTTGAGGTGGTTTGGTCATTTAGAGAGAATGGATCAAAGTAGAATGACTTGGAGAGCGTATAAATCTGTAGGGGGAAGGAAGGCGGGGTAGGGGTCGTCCTAGAAAAGGTTAGAGGGAGGGGGTAAAGGAGGTTTTGTGGGCGAGGGGCTTGGACTTCCAGCAAGCATGTGTGAGCGTGTTAGATAGGAGTGAATGGAGACGAATGGTTTTTGGGACCTGACGAGCTGTTGGAGTGTGAGCAGGGTAACATTTTGTGAAGGGATTCAGGGAAACCAGTTAATTGATTTAGTTGGACTTGAGTCCTGGAAATGGGAAGTACAATGCCTGCACTTTAAAGGAGGGGTCTGGGATAGTGACAGCTGGGAGGGACTATTCTCAGCTGTCGTATCTGAGCGCCTCTGCAAAAACAGTGATTATGTATGAGTGTGGTGAAAGTGTTGAATGATGATGAAAGTATTTTCTTTTTGGGGATTTTCTTTCTTTTTGGGTCACCCTGCCTTGGTGGGAGATGGCCGACTTGTTGAAAAAAAAAAATATATATATATATATACAGTGGTCCCTCGGTTTTCGTGCATCTCCAAACTCGAACATTTATGTAAGTGTATTTTCGTAAGTGCTGTTGCAAGTGTATTTTTTGGGGTCTGAAATAGACTAACCTACGTGACATTATTTCTTAAGGAAGTAAATTCGTTCGGTAATGGCACTTGAGAAGCATTCTGGAACGAATTTTTGGCGAAAACCGAGGGACCACTGTACAGTGGAACCCCGGTTAACGAAAAAAATTCATTGCAGAAGCCTGCTCAAGTGCCATTACCGAACGAATTTACTTCCTTAAGAAAAAATGTCATTTAGGTTAGTCTATTTCAGACCCCCAAAAATACACTTCCACAAGCACTTACAATATTATACTTACATAATTGCACGATTTCCGGGGTTTTCGTTAACCGGGGTTCCACTGTATATAAAAAAATCCTGCCCCATGCCTTACATGATGGGAAAAATGATCCTCTGAACATACTACTAGAGATTATTTTAGCCAGTTTCAGACTGGAAGTAGCTAGAAATAGGGTTCAAAGTGGCAGAAATATTATATTTTTGATGATTTTCCTGAGGAAGGATAGGGCCTCCCTGTTCCCCCCTCCCCCCCTTTGTCTGTCTTTTGTGCTCAATTATTGGGACAACTTATACCATGACCAATCATTCTTGGTTATATTTTATTATTTGAGAAATAGGGCAAAACTTCGATTTTTTGTCTCATGATGGATTCAAAATGAAGGGTAAGTGTAATATAGGAGAGGCCTGGGGACATGATTAATGAACAGAGAAAAAACTGCTTTAGTGAGTGGAATGTCTACAGTGTTTATTTTGGACAGTACTATTTTTAAAGTGAAATTTACTAAATTTTGTTGAAAATTGTCCAAATTACCAACTTCTCTGCACATTATAGGGTAGTTCTGATAGTTGAATGAGCGGGTTTATGTTCAATCGATAAAACAGAAAACAAAAGAGCTAAAATTGATGGAAGGCATACTAGCAAAATAGCTAGAAGCTGGGTTGAACTGAGTATTGGACTCAAAATCAGTGAAATCACCAAAGTGTAAATTGCATCCTGACCAGCAACTCTGCACTTCTGTAATTCCATAAATTTTCCATCAAATTTTACATTTTTGGTGTCATTACCTTTAGAAAAAAATTCTCTACCATTTCAGTTTTTTTAAGTCACAACCCTGTCAGCACTTTTAATTACAAGGGTTAAAATGATGAACAGATAAACGAGCAGTGATAGATGCCTTTCTATCTTAGAAAAAAAAAATTCTTAGTGACAGTTTCAATATTCAGCCAAGCAGAAGGCTATCACAGATTTGTTCACCACAGCCAGCACTGCAGCTGCCACCATCACAGCCAGCACTGCAGCTGCCACCACCACAGCCAGCACTTTACTCCCTATCTTTTCACAAGAGTTCTTCTTGTGAGAACTGGTAAGATCCTAAGCACTGCCTAATGGAAATTAGGTATGGCAGTGATGTGAGCTAGGAGACCAGAGTACTGCACTGTACCAACATTGCTTTTAGAGTGCTACACAACACTTGTAGCACCAAAATGGTTGCATTAGTGGGAGGAAGAAGCCAAGTGTTCTCACCCAATAAAATCTTTTTCCTTCGTTTAAGTATTGTACAATTATATCAGTTTTATTAGTTAATAATTCCCAGGATCATTGCCCCCATGTCCTAGTATCAGTTACCCTTAGTACTATCTTTAAAATGTACACGTAAACCTTGGACATAATGGGCAAATACAGTAGTGTGAAACAGGTGGCTGGTAATGGTGGGTAGAGAAGAGATTGTTTTGCTATTGTGCTAGCAATAACAGATATAAATGTAACTAATGGACTTCGTTGTTTCTTAACTAACCCAGCGGATTTTGCTTTGCATTTCTTAAGTTTGTTATATGGAGGTCCATTATAGAGAGGGTTAACTGCATAATGTTTTTGTGTTTACGCTTTTGTATACAAATACAAGTTCAAATGTAAGCTACAGTACAGTATATCATTTTAAATTAAAATTGTGTTCTAGGTTAAATTATCCTTAATTGTGGAAACTTTTGCAAGCTCTGAATAAAGTGTTTGAAACTGAATAGAAGAAAGCAATGATGTGGCTATATGATAACTGTTCTAGCATCTGAGTATGGTAAGTGACTCATACAAAACAGGAAAAAAATTATATTGTTAAATGTTCTGTCAGTGATTATTTTGAGCAGGTCAAAGTGGCCGAACTACATTCACTTCCACTTTTGTTTAGGTATTTCAACATGAAAGAAACACATAGGATTTGTTCTTTAAGCCTAATCATGATACAGACAAAATTTCAAAGAAATGAAAATGAATTTTATTAGATGGTTGAGGACAGTATTTTGTAAGCTTTCCAGCTGTATCAGAACAGCCATAAATTTAATTTGCTCAAAAGAAGCAACCGCAAAGAACACCGAGACTGTGTGTTAGCTTATGTTTTCAGGCTCATTTACACATACAGTGGACCCTCAGTTTTCGTTGAAAATTCTTTCCAGAATGCTGTTTGAGTGCCGTTACCAAACGAATTTGTTCCCATAAGGACAAATATAAATTAGATTAGTCAGTTCAGACCCCCCAAAAGTACACTTACAAAAGCACTTACGAAAATACACTTACATAATTGTTCGAGTTTGGAGGTGCACGAAAACCGAGGGTCCACTGTATTATGACAAAAGCTCACAGGGTCCATGCCAACTAGAAATAAAAAACTTTTCTACATTATGGAGGAGTTTTTTTTATATAGTTTCAATATACGTAGTCAAATTATATTAACTCATTATTTTAAAAATCAGCTAAGTTAAATGAAAGGAATGAACCACTACTGTGAAGAATAAAGTGTTTGTGATAAATGAAATGATACTACTCAGATTATTAAGTGGTGATGTAATGATGACTCAAAATATTTTAATGAAATGAAAGAACTGTAGTCAGACCAAAACACTCCTGTAATATCACTTACAAAGAAATATTGCACAAAGTGAGAAATTTCTTCAAGCATGACTAAACTAAACTGACCAACTGTGCCCCATGGTAAATATAAAATATACCTGTATACCTTTAAACTAAGCTAATTACTGTATATAATTTTTTTTATTATTTAATTATAAACTAAAGCATTGTAGTAGGACTGCAGGTATAATTTGGTTACATTCTACCTCAGTTTGTTTTACTGTAGTTGTACAGTATTTATACGCATAGCTTAGTTTTAATAAGTTTGAAGCCTGTAATACTATATTACATCTCTCACTAGATTTACACTAAACATACAAAATAGCCAACATTAGTATCAGCCAATGAAAGTTGATGTGTGTTGAGGTAACTCTGGTGTACACAACATGTCTTCCCTAGAGACATTCTAGAATTTAACACAGTACATTATATAAAATTTGAACATAAAATTTCCAGTTTTAAAAATACATACTAAATATAAATGCATAACAACAAATCCTTAACCCCTGAAAAAAAAACATGCAATCTAAAAATCACTTACCCAGATACACCACATAGGACAACTTGTTCAGATGCAAAACTAAGATACCTTACTTCATTTTTTTTCTTAACAAATGTGAATTATGTCAAAACAACACTGACTGATTTTTTATTATTTTATGCATTAAAATAAATGTATTCATCAATCATCATTTCCCTCCTTCCCACTTTCATTGGTGAAGAGGCACTCATCAGGACAGGATAGAAAGGTAATACATGAAGAGAGACAGATGAAGACTTACAATATGACATGAAATCTTTTACACTATTGTACTTTCAACATTCAGAACTATGGGTAACAGCTGCAGTACTATCTCACTGCAAAATTTTCACAGGAATATTTTAAAGTTTTTATAAAGTGAGTATATTGTACTTAACATGAAGTGTCCTAAAAAAGAAATTATTGCTCATTCATTCCCTCTTAAAAAACTGATTGCATTCGTTCAGTTACACTGAAAGTTCAAACCTACATTTTATTGTTTTTTTGTTTAATTTTTTGCTGCAAAAATTCCACAAAACTACAACCGGCCCTAAACTCTCCATTTTGGATCTATCCAAAAAACTGAAATTGTGAATGACTCCAAAATTATTCTGTAACTGGACGGACTTAAGGTTTGTTTGGGTCCATCGTGTTCAGAGATGCCTTTGCTGAATAGTGTTGACCATTTGGACACTGTCTTTCAGTGCTTAAGCAATTTTAGACCACATTATACCTCCAAAATGCCACAGAACAGTACAGTGCAACATTTGATATAAAAAGGAAGCAGGTTTCCCTTGATAGTAAATAGAATGAGGATGTGTTGTAATGTGTGCAGAGAGAGATAGTCACAAGAACATTATAAGAGAATATACCATAAAATTGGCATGTCAACTGTTTATGATATAGTGGCCCAAAAAGATAAATTGTTTTAAGTTCTATTCAGACATACACACATTGTGTCATGGAGGCTCTAGAACATAGAAAAAGCCTATCCAACCTAAATTTTAACATTTTGGTAAGGTTATATATGAGTGCTTTAAAGAGCAGAGAGAGACTGAAAGCATGGTTAAGTGACAGTACTGTATATGTGAGAATTTTTTTTTTTTTTTAACAAAACAGGGAAATTAAATAAACATATACAGTAGGACCGTCCGCCATATCTGTGTGTCTGGTTTCTGCGGTTTCAGCTATCCGCAGTTTACCATGGCTCGAAATAACCCTTAATTTTGCTTAATAATGACACCAAAGTGCAATAGTAGTAATAGTGACAGATCTTCAAAGCCTAAGAGAAGCCATGAAGTGCTAATTCTCAACTTATTGTGATAATTTATCATTTAAACTTTATCATAAGTATGTAAACAAAAAATTACTTAGATACTATAGGGTTCACTACTATCCACGGTTTCGGGTATCCGCAGTAGGTCTTGGAATGTATCCTCCGCGGATATGGGGGGACTACTGTAATGTCTCACTCAGTTCACTACATAATTTTAAATTCAGGCATGGAATTAGAAAATTGTTATTAGCAGTGAGAAAAATGGTCTGTTGACACATACTAAACTAATGTATGAGATGTTGTGAAGCAGAAAAGAATTCAAGCAATGGAGAAAAACGCAGGCACGGGGAGGTCGGAGCTATGAAGCTCAAGTTACCATACTTTGTTATGGAACTCCGAGCCTAACTTACAGCTACAGAAGCTAATATTTACACATTCTCACAAGCAGACAAAACTTTAAAGAATGAATTCACTGACTAAGCTGGACTTTGGTCATGGTAGTGTTTATTCTTTTCTGCCATGCAATGCCTCATACACAGTACTAACAGAATAGTATTTTTAGTGATTTAGTGAAACATGACACAGAAGATCATACTGACAACCACTCACAGGTACTCCAGCCAAATCTACCAACATTACATTAATGTTGCTGCATCAAAGTGTAATGAACAAAGGGTGAGAAAAACCACATGGAGACACAATGAAGAATAACTGAATGCATATTTCAACCTCCAACTAAAGAGGACCACAGTTGGAGGTCAAAATATAAAGACAACTATTCTTCCTTGTTTCTGTCTTCATATGGATTTTTCTCTCCTACCAGTAATACACTGACTCCTGCACCACTGAAATTTCTATTAAAAACTATATATCTGCAACTGGGAGCAAGGGGCTAGTAACCCCTCCTTTATAAATTATTAAATTTAAAAAAAAAACTTTCATTTTTCTTTTTAGGTGACCCTGCCTTGGTAGGACACGGCCGGTTTGTTGAAAAAAAAATTTACAACTGGCATCTCCTTCAAATATGGAACAAAGCATGATTTTGGTAAATACAAACAAGCCTCATTTAATACTGAGTCGGTTTCAAAAAAGGCAAATTTCAGAGGTAACTCTGAAAGAGGTTCCCTTTCCACTTGAACTACATCACAAAAATATCATAAGTAGTTCCATACACATAATTGTTGTGTGTATTTTGAATAAAAATGTATACTGTATGATATAAAACATTTAATTAATACTCACCCAAAATGCGTTGATATCTTGCATTTCATGTCATAGCGTTGAAAGGTGAAGATTTGGAGTTAGTTGGTGGGTGTGAGAGTGACAAATTCATCCGCCTTTTCGTCTGCTGATGAAGTTGAAGGAGGACTCCTGTTTGGAGTTGCATGACTTGTAGAGGGGTGTTGAGATGAATCAACCTCTTCATCTGAGGTATCTGAAGGATGATGACTCCTGTTTGGAGTTGCACGACTTGTAGAGAGGGGGCTGGCAGTGGAATGCTTATCTACTGATGTTTGTAATGCTCAGGCTTCCTTTTTTCTGTACATTCTCATGTAACACTGAATTGATTGCTGAAACTCCTCAGTGACTTTACAGTTATGTGATCAATTTAGATCAGATTCTGTAAAGGGTGCCATGTCCAACTCTATGATCTTGATACCCTCTTGACAGCTTCAGCATAATAAATTTGATGGGATGAAGTTTAGTTTCAGAATCAGCCACATTTAATGATTATGCTCCCTCATACTGAAACTGCATCAACTTCTAATTAAAATGGTCTTCTCCACCTCCATGCAACATCTCCAAAGTAGCCTCATTAATTTCTTCTAGCCCAATTTGTCTTGAGATCAACAATCTTTCTCATCATTTCTGAAACTACATCAAAGCCACTGAAGTCATGTACACATTCAGGCCAGAGATTTCTCCATGCAGTATTCAACGCAATCTCTTTCCATGATGATGTAACCTTACCAGGAATCTTTTAATGTTGACTTATCCGGATTTTGTTCATAAATGAGTCTATAGCATTTCGATCCATTAGTCGAACTAAGGATAAAATGTTCCGTGAAGAAACTCGCCCTAACAAGTAATAAAAGATCACCCAAATGAACAGGATAGTCTGAAAAATGCTTGCTTTGGTGATGCTACTTTACAGTTTGTTCCATTCATCTACAACTCTACTGCAAAACCAATGCTTTCCTATATCTCATGTTTTTCCCTCATTTGCAACAGCCGGGCAAAATATATATAGTAAACCATTCTTCCAACATAATTATTCAAGCTGTCTTCTTTGTGCACAATATTACAGACAAGCTACTTTTGGTGTTTCTGAATGGAATACTAACTAGGACTTAAACTTAAAATCTTCAGCTGCATTTGCCCCTTTAAGAAGCTTTAGGAGGTCCTTTTAACCCGGAAACACTTTTCTAAGCAGTGGATAAAATAGTTCTTTCTGGCATTTTCCAAAAAACTCAATTTCATCAGAATTGAAGACCTGTTTAGCTGTGTGGTTGCCTTCCTTAATCTTATTAATGTGGCTTCATTGTAAGTACTTGCTGCTTAAATCTGTAAAACCACCTTGAACTAGCACTGAATGGTTACTCTGTTGAACTCCCACCATTTTTTTTTTAAATTACTCTGCAAATAATTTGCCATCTCCATAATTCTCTACATATTCCCTAGGATGTACTTCAGGTTATGTTCCTTGATCCAAACACTTAACAGTTCCTCCATACTATCCAGTAAATTATGTAACATTAATATAGAAGTAGTTCTTGGTACTGCAGATTTAGCACAGGCTAGAATTTTATCCCTTTTGGACATGAACTGTGGCTACAATTGTTGAAGCAAAACCAGGGGCTTAAGTGGTTTTAAAGCCTTTTTCTCTACCTTCAAAGGGGCATATAAAATCAATTTATTCTCTAAAGTACCAGTAAAAGCTTTTTGTACTACTAATTTTTTAACACTCAATGAATATTTGGAACTCATTCTGAATGCTGCTATATGTAAGCTAACTCTGAAATTGGCAGGTAACATGGTGCACACACAATGCCATCAAATGAGGCAAATTGTATAACTCACGGCTCACTGTGTACTGAGCTACAAACTTCCCTTTGCTTAATTTCTACCATCAGAACCCACTGCTGCAATGTCCCACTTTCCACTCCTAATCTCCTCCCAGCTTCAAGCTACCCCAGCCTGTGAGCTATGACAAGTATTTTATACAAGGTGAAATTATTCAAAAAACTTCTATTTATACAAAACGGTGTATATGTAAGCCATGTGAAATGATGTTTTCCCACTGGAAGAGAAATAAGAAAGGAAGAAAGCAAATCTATAGCTATCTATTTGTAGGTACAGAAGTGAAGATAAGCCTGTAGTGTCCTAGTTACAGTATTTAATCCATTATACAACTTCTTTTTTTTTCCAGTGGTTGTAGCACTTACTATTTCCTGTTGTAATCCATGTCATTATTTTACCTCTCCATGAAGAACTGTCTAATATTCTTTAGGTACATCTTCTTCCTTAAAGAATAAAAAGTCACAATACCAAGACTGGAACAATACACAAATAACCCACACATAACAGAAAACATATGATGATGTTTTGGTCCATCATGGAGCATTAACTAGACACAAGGACGCAGTAACACAAGGGAGCCAATTTACTGTTTCCTTCCCTTCCAACTTGTGTGTGTTTAGTTAATGGTCCATCTTGGACTGAAAAGTCATAAGTTTCATTCTCCTATTGTGGGTTATTTGTGAGATCTTCCTTAGTTTATAATTATGATCTCTTGCTCAAAAAGGATACATCTAATGCCTTTAGTCTTTCATCATAAGTCATATATATTTCGTACATCTGGGAATCATTTTGTTCACATGCTTTAGATGCAGATACTATACCAACACTGTATATTCCAGTCCTCAAAAATTACTACAAAGTTGTAATACAATATTATAATGGAATATATGGCAAATTTTATGTGTGTGCCACACTAACACACAGACAGGAAGAAGGGGTGTGTTAGTGTGACTTTGTAAATGTTCCAAGTCGAACTGAAACGTCGTCGTAAGCTCCTCTCTTTTTTTATATGTGCGGGTTGTGTGTATTGTTCCAGTTACGGTATTGTGCCTTTTTTTGTTATTTATGTGTGTGGATCAGTGAATAAAACCAATGCAACATCCCTGTAGAGGTAAGGGTAATCATGAAGAAAGTGTAAAGTCTATTTTAACCCTTTGAGGGTCCAGAGGCCAAATCTCAGAGTGACAGCCAGGGTCCAAGAATTTAAAAAAAAAAAATTATTTTTCTTATGAAATGGTAGAGAATCTTTTTCTGAAAGTAATAAAACAAAATGTACGAAATTTGATGGAAAATTGATGAAATTACACTCTCGCGAATTTTGATGTGTCAGCGATATTTATGCATCAGCGATTTTGCCAACATTGACTCCCATTTGATGCCAATTACATTATTCCAGTTGACCAAGTTTCTTAGCAATTTCACTAGTATTACTTCTATTTTATCGATTGAGCACAAAAAATCGCCAAGTCAACTGTGATCGGAAAATGGTAATTTGGCCAATTTCACACAAAGTTCAATTTATTCCAATTTCAAAATAAGGTCCAGAATAAACAATGCAGGCATTCCTGGCACTAAACTAACATTTCCTCTGTTCATTAGTTACATTTTCAGGCTTTACAAATGAATTCCATTTCGATTTTTTATTCACATAATGAACTTTTATTCACACCAAAAAATAGAAGACTTGTTGTCATGCAATATTGTAATAATTGTGTAAATAATATCAGCACATTTGTGAACGTATATTAGACCTACCAGCTGACACGTATTAGACGCGTGACGTCATTTGTTTACAATTGAACATCGGCAAAAATTTAACATTTCTGCTACTTTGAGCTCAGTTTCAATTCATTTGCATTACTAAAAAAATCAAAATCATCTCTATTTTTGTAATACATCTTCCATTCTATCAAATGAGACTAAGAAATCACGAATACAACTGTAAAAACATACGAAAAAACACCGCAAATTCGCTGGTTTAATCCAAAATTATGGTCGTATTTTTTTCCCTCTCATCATGCACTGCGTGCTGCAGGATTTATTTAATGTGGTGCATACTTACCACATAGATGTATTCTCTCATATCTAGGCCCAAATTTACCTCTCACAGCTTATCTGAGTGAGCTGAGCTCATGGCGTAGATCTACGGCTTGGACCCTGGCTTCAAAGCCGTAGATCTATGGGACGGACCCTGAAAGGGTTAAGATCTAAATAATCAAAAAGTAAGTGTTCAAGAATGAAAACATTCAGTATTAGAAGAGGCAGGTTTGACAGGTATGAGATGAGTCATAATAAGAATAACCTTAGTAAAATTGGCAAGGTAGCCAGTGTTGACACTCAAGCAGCAATTAATTTTCAGAATATTTTCCTGAAATTAATAAAAGGTGGCTACACTTCAAATGTTTACTACTCATGAATCTTATATTAGAAGAAAATCCCAGAAAAAAACTTTATATCTGCTGAAAAGAAGCATTTTCAAGATATTAAGACTTCCAGGGAGTGTCTTGTGCTCCTGGACATTTTAAGTCTAAGTTAGTTAATCATTCTGAAATAGCAATTTTTGTAGTGTTCTGGTGCTCAAACTAGAAAGCCTGGGTAACCAAGAATATCTGAAGATTAGTTTGCTAAGTATTTCTCTACAACTGTTGCAACATATAGTGTCAAATGCATCACTGCCTACTGACTAATTTTTTAGGTCATTTCATTACTTTGATATTTCAGAATTTATTTGGGTCAAGTTAATCCCCAAAACATGTTTTTTGTTGATTCAACCAATGGATGAAAATTTTCTAGCCTCATTTATGCCTTATTACACAGAACTAGACAATTTCTGTCTTAGTTTATCACAAGACAGACCCACTAAGCAAATATTAAAGAAATTCTGGCAAAGTTACACCATCACAGAAGTCATTTGCAATAGCAATAACTCATGGAAAGAAGTAACATTTGCTATAATGTGATAAGAATGGAGTAGTGACATCAGTAGTTTCAATGAAGCTTCAACAATTACAATCAATACAATCATCTTTCACAGAACCTCTGTTGAGTAATTTCACAAGAGGCAGGTGTTGCTTTAGCAGCTTATTATCCGGCAGTACACCTCATTCTTGTTCATACTGAAGGTAGCTACTCAGTGGAAAGGCCTTTATTGTATGGCGAGTTGAAGGCCACTGTAGCTGCAGTACAAACAAGAATGAGGTGCACTGCTAGATAAAAAGGCTGCTGAAGAAAGATCTGCCATTTATGAAATCACTCAACAGAGGTTATTAGAGACTGTCACAGAGGTAAGAATAACAATCTTTGAAGAATGAGGCAACCACACATTCAGCTGTTGGAGTTGCTGAGGGGTTTAAGAGCAATCTTCTCTACTCCATGGAGCTGTATAGAGGACAAAAAAAAAAAAAGGGGGTGAGCTTTACAAACATCAGTAGAGTATTTTTCCTTCAAGTTTGGTAGTCACACACCAGAACAGAAGCTCTCGTCCTTCAGCTTCATCATCAAATGAAGAGGTGGCTGATTCCCCCATCTCCCACCAACCTACTAACACCACACCCTATCACCTTTCAACACCAAGATACAATATGCTGCATTCTGATGAATATTTGGCAAGTATAAAACTCTTATTTATAATACTGTATACTGCATTTGTAATTAAATGTAGGGCCATATATTTTTCTGCTCGAACTAGTACACCTATGTATTTTCCCACCTTAAATCTTGGTTTTCAAGAATATACCACCAAAGTTCAGCGAGGTTTGCCTGTTACATACCAATTAATTACATAATATTAAGTAACGTTTTTCATCTACTCAAATGAACTGAAGGAATAATCACACCAGTACTCATCACAAACATCAGTTACTGAGAGTGGATAAGAACAAGAACAGAAAAAAAGAAAGAAAAAGGCACTCCAGAGATTGGGAAAGGAGAGGTGGACATTATAGGTACTGATAAGAGAGAGAGGGACTGGGAAAGAGGATGATTCAGGGGTTAAAAATCAATAAATATGCAACCACTTACTGGATAGCTAACTGTAGAACTAGTGCATCTGAAGAAATTGCTTCTGTGTAAAATTATACAAAATTATCCTCACACAGGCAGAAATTTCTACACAGCAGAATGACATGTCTATTAAGATTCATTCTAAGACAATTACTTTAAAGGTTTACAAGAATAACTACAGCAACTATGGGCAATTCTTGCTTATATTTGTGAATTATAAGCTCAAGCTAACCTGGCAAAGCTCTTGTATGCTGCAGACATTGGGTTGATACACAGAGGAACACGGTCGCGTGCTAAGTGACTCATGATGAACTTGTGCAGACGATCTTTCACCTGTGACATTGATCGTAACTGCCAAAACAAAAATAAGGAATAATGATTATTTTTTTAATTATTATGTGCAGTCTGTGATAATTTATGAACAATAAAAATCATATACAGTTTACCTATCCACTAGAGCATATGTAACATTTATCCATCAAGGATTACAGTTTCATCTTTTTTTCTGTCTCAATTATTATGGGATCGTTTACTTATGTGCTCCTTTTCCAGGACTGTGAAGTGAAAAAGTAATCAAAGATGCCGTACAAACTTAAGAACTGCAATATTAAGTGTGGAATATTTGTGAATTAAGCTGATAAAATTTAAAACAACATTATAAAAAGTGTATATTTAATCTCTTTCTGCTATGGGGTTCTGAAAGGCCCAGTTGGAATTACTGTACATATGCACCTGGAGAAGAGAGAAGTGTAGAGGAGAGAGAGAGAGAGAGAAATTTTGGGAGATGTTGAGTGAGTGCGTGGGGAGTTTTGAAGCAAGTGAGAGTACTTGTGGTGGGGAATTAAATGCTAAAGTGGGTAAAAACTGTTGTGGAGGGAGTAGTAGATAAGTTTGGGGTGCCAAGGGGAAAATGAAATGGGGAGCCTTTAGTTGAATTATATATAGAAAGAGGATTGGTAATAAGTAACACAAATTTTAAGAAAAAGAGGATAAATAAGTACAGTGGTACCCCGGATTTTGTCAATAATTCGTTCCAGAAGGCTGTTTGAGTGCAGTTACTGAATGAATTTGTTCCCATAAGGAATAATGTAAATTAGATTAATCCGTTTCAGACCCCCAAAAATACACTTACAAAAGCACTTACAAAAATACACTTACATAAATGTTCGAGTTGGGAGCTGTACAAAATCTGGGGTACCACTGTATACTACAAGATATAATATAGCACATAATGAAAGTAGTTTGTTAGATTATGTAATGGTGGATAAAAGGTTGATGGGTAGACTTCTGGATGTGCATGTTTATAAAGGGGCAACAGATATATTGGATCATTATTTAGTTGTAGCTACAGTTAGAGTAAGAGGTAGATGGAGTAAAAGGAAAACAGCAACAGCAAGAGAGAGAGGTGAAAGTTTTTAAACTAACGGAGGAGGAAGTTAGGGTGAGATATATGCAACTATGTATTGGGAGAAAGTTGGGCTAATGAAAGTATAGGTAGTGTGGGGGTTGAAGAGGGGTGGGACAGTTTTAAAAAGGCAGTGTTAAAATGTGGGGCAGAAGTTTGTGGTTATAGGAGGGTGGGTGAAGGAGGAAAGAGGAGTGATTGGTGGAATGATGAGGTAAAGGGTGTGATAAAAGAGAAAAAGTAACATATGAGAGATTTTTATAGAGCAGAAGTGATATAAGAAGGATGGAGTATGGAGAGTAAAACAGAGGTGAAGAGAGTGGTGAGGGAGTGCAAATGATAAAGTGGATGAGGCACTGTCAACAAATTTTGCTGAGAATGAGAAAAAATTTTGGAGTGAGATAAATAGGTTAAGAAAGCCTAGGGAATGAATGGATTTGTCAGTTAAAAACAGAGTAGAGGAGTTAGTAGATAGGGAACTGGAGGTATTGGGAAGATGGCGGGAATATTTTGAGGAACTGATAAATGTTGATGAAGAGAGGGAGGCAGTAATTTCATGCATTGGCCAGGGAGGTATAACATCTTTTAGGAGTGAAGAAGAGCCGGATGTGAGTGTGTGGGAGGTGCGAGAGAATTAGGTAGAATGAAAATGTTAAAAGCACGGTACCTAGGGATTGTCAGAGAGCATGTATAATTCCTTTATACAGTGGACCCCCGAGTTTCGTAAACCCCGGAAATCGTACATTTATGTAAGTATAATATTGTAAGTGCTTGTGGAAAAGTATTTTTGGGGTCTGAAATAGACTAACCTACGTGACATTTTTCTTAAGGGGTAAATTCGTGGTAATGGCACTTGAGCAGACTTCAGGAGTGAAGTTTTTACGAAACTCGGGGGTCCACTGTATAAGAGAAAGGGGGACAAAAGAGATAGTAAAAATTATAGGGGAATAAGTTTACTGAGTTCTCCATAGGAAATTGGAACAGAATTCTTCCTCTGTAAGCCATGCGTGTCGTAAGCGGCAACTAAAATGCCGGGAGCAAGGGGCTAGTAACCCCTTCACCTGTATACATTACTAAAGTTAAAAAGAGGAACTTTTGTTTTTCTTTTTGGGCCACCCTGCTTCGGTGGCATACGGCCAGTTTGTTGAAAGAAGTAGTAGTTTACTGACTATACCGGGTAAAGTGTATGGTTGGGTTATTACTGAAAGAATTAAAGGTAAGACAGAGAGCAGGATTGCAGATGAACAAGGACGCTTTAGAATGGGTAGGGAATGTGTAGATCAAGTGTTTACACTGAAGCATACAAATGAACAATATTTAGATAAAGGTAAGGATGTTTTTATTGCATTTATGGATTTAAAAAAGGCATATGATAGGGTGGATAGGGAAGCAATGTGGCAGATGTGGCAAGTGTATGGAATATGTAGTAAGTTACCAAATGCTGTAAAGAGTTTTTTATGAGGATAGTGAGGCTCAGGTTAGGGTGTATAGGAAAGAGGAAGATTACTTTCCAGTAAAAGTAGGCCTTAGACAGGGATGTGTAATGTCACCATGGTTGTTTAACATATTTATAGATGGAGTTGTAAAAGAAGTAAAGCTAGGGTGTTGGGGAGAGGAAAGGGATTAAATTATGGGAATCAAATACAAAATGGAAGTTGACACAGTTACTTTATTGCTGATGATACTGGGCTTTTGGGGATTCTAAAGAGAAGTTGCAAAGGTTTGTAGACGAGTTTGGGAGGGTGTGTAAAGAAAGTTGAAAGTGAACATAGATAAAAGTAAGGTGATGAGGGTATCAAACAAGTTAGGTAAGAAAAATTGGATATCATATTGGAGGGAGGGAGTATGGAAGAAGTGAATGTATTCAGATATTTGGGAGTAGATTTGTCAGCAAATGGGTTTAAAAAGGATGAAGTTAACCACAGAATTGATAAAGGAAACCATAGAATTGATGAAGGAAAAAAGGTGAGTGGTGCATTGAGGGACCTGTGGAGATTAAAAACATTATCTATGGAGGCAAAGCAGGGAATGTACAAGATCATAGTGGTACCAACACTCTTATATGGGTGTGAAGCATGGGTTGTGAATGCTGCAGCGAGGAGGCTGGAGGTGGTGATGTCATGTCTAAGGGCAATGTGTGGTAGAAACATTATGCAGAGAATTCGTAGTGTGGAAATTAGTAGGAGGTGTGGAGTTACAAAAAGTATTATTCAGACGGCTGAGAAGAGTTTGTTGAGGTGGTTTAGTCATTTAGAGAGGATGGATCAAAATAGAATGACTTGGAGGGTGTATAAATCAGTAGTGGAGGGGAGGAGGGGTAAGGGTAGTCCTAGGAAAGGATGGAGGGAGGGGGTAAAAGAGGTTTTGTGTGCAAGGAGCCTGGACATTCATCAGGCATGTATTAGTGTGTTAGATAGGAGTGAAGAGAGATGAATGGATTTTGGGACCTGACAAGCTGGGTAATATTTTGTGAAGGAATTCAGGGAAACCGGTCAGCTAGACTTGAGTCCTGGAGGTGGGAAGTACAATGCCTGCACTTTAAAGGAGGGGTTTGGGATATTAGCTGTTTGGAGTGACATCTAAACTGTCATATCTGGGCACCTCTGCAAAAACAGTGATTATGTGTGAATGATGGTGAAAATGTTGAATGATGGTGAAAGTGCTTCTTTCTTTTTTGGGTCACCCTGCCTCAGTAGGAGACAGCTGATGTGTTGAAAAGAAAAGAAAAAATATCATTCTTGCTCCCTACATAATACATATCTACCTCCTTGTTTCTATGTCAAACACCCTGGGATAAGGTTTGGGCTTCAACCTCTATTCCCAGCTGTGACATTCTGGTTGATGAAATGTAGTAGGTGAACATGACCCATTTAGCACCTCTGCACCCAGACTGTCCTCTGATTCATATGTTAATTATTTATTTATTCACCTAAGTAGGAACTTCAACATGCTAATTAATAAGTCAAACGTAACATATTTCATGGATTTCCCTAAAATAATTAACATACTGTACATACAGTATAACATCATAATTGTGAACTTTTAGTTATTATCTGCTATTCCAATGGCAATATTTACTCAACAAAATATTTATCCTATATTAAAAGTACAGTGAAGTCTCTCACAATGTACACCTGTGTAGTACATTTTGAACAGAATGCTATTCATATTACATTTAACCCTTTCATTGTTGGTGCTGTAGTACTATGGCTTACAAGCCAGTGTTGGTGCCATAGTACTATGCCAAAATTCTAGCTGCTTCAAATCTAGTGGGAGAAAGCTGGTAGACCTACATATGAGAGAATGGGTCTGAGTGGTCAGTGTGCACAGTATAAAAAAAATCCTGCAGCACGCAGTTCATAATGAGAAAAAAAAACTCATTCAACACTTTCACCACACTCATACATAATCACTGTCTTTGCAGAGGCGCTCAGATACAACAGCTGAGAATAAGTTCCTCCCAGCTGTCACTCAGCTGTCACTATCCCAGACCCCTCCTTTAAAGAGCAGGCATTGTACTTTCCATTTCCAGGACTCAAGTCCAAATAAATCAATTAACTGGTTTCCTGAATCCCTTCACAAAATGTTACCCTGCTCACACTCCAACAGCTCGTCAGATCCCAAAAACCATTCGTCTCCATTCACTCCTATCTAACACGCTCACACATGCTTGCTGGAAGTCAAAGCCCCTCACCCACAAAACCTCCTTTACCCCCTCCCTCCAACCTTTTCCCGCCTTCCTTCCCTTACAGATTTATATGCTCTCCAAGTCATTCTACTTTGATCCATTCTCTCTAAATGACCAAACCACCTCAACAACCCCTCTTCAGCCCTCTGACAAATACTTTTAGTAACTCCACACCTTCTCCTAATTTCCACACTCCGAATTTTCTGCATAATATTTACACCACACATTGCCCTTAGACATGACATCCCAACTGCCTCCAGCCACCTCCTCGCTGCAGCATTTGCAACCCATGCTTCACACCCATATAAGAGTGTTGGTACCACTATACTTTCGTACATTCCCTTCTTTGCCTCCATGGATAACGTTTTTTGTCTCCACAGACACCTCAATGCACCACTCACCTTTTTTCCTTCATCAATTCTATGGTTAACCTCATCCTTCATAAACCCATCTGCTGACACGTCAACTCCCAAATATCTGAAAACATTTACTTCTTCCATAATCCCTTTTCTTTATTTAAATTGTTTGATACCCTCATCACCTTACTCTTATCTATGTTCACTTTCAACTTTCTACCTTTACACACCCTCCCAAACTCGTCCACTAACCTTTGCAACTTTTCTTTAGAATCTCCCATAAGCACAGTATCATCAGCAAAAAGTAACTGTGTCAAATGGAAGATATATCACCAAAATAAAGATGATTTTGAATGGTTTTCGGATTAAAAGTACTTTTAATCCGAAAACCATTCAAAATCATCTTTATTTCTGTTGTTTTTTTCTGGACTGTACTAATTTACTTATTTCAACTACCCAATAAAGTCATCAGAAGTTGGTAATTTGGCCAATTTCATACACAATTCAAGGAAGGCCAATTTCAAAATAGGGGCCAGAATAAACAATGCAGACATTCCTAGCACTAAAACAACATTTTCTCTGTTCATTAGTCATGTCTCCAGGCCCCTCTTATATTACGCTTGATTTCCATTTTGAATTTTTATTCACACATAAAAATAGAAGATTTACTGTTATTGAGACTACTACATTATTGTAAAAATGGTATAAATAATATCAGCACATTTGTGAAAGAATATTAGACCCACCAGTTGACATGTATTGGACATGTGGCGTGTTTTGTTTACGCCTGAACATCGGCAAAAATCAGTTTTCCATCAAATTTCGTACTTTTGGTGTCATTACTACCAGGAAAAGATTCTCTATCATTTCATAAGAAATAATATTTTTTTTTTTTTTTTTTAATTTTGACACAGCAAGTTTGTGAGCAGGGATCTCGACAGAAGGGTTAAACAAATATTAATACAGTTTGACCATCACTAATCCGGCACTATCAGGACCTGTAGGGTGCCGGATTAGTGATTTTGCCAGATTACAGAGTGGTTAGGTTAGAATACACTTAACCCAACGGTGATATTTATGCATCAGCAATTTCACCCACTTTATGCCCTATTTTTGGCTCATTCCATTGTTCCAGTCTACCAAACTCGGCTATTTCACTAGTATTCCTTCTATTCTGTCGACTGAGTATAAGAAACTACCCATGTACCTGTTTAAACTACCCAATAACGTGGTCAGAAATTGGTAATTTGGCCAATTTCACACAAATTTCAAGAGATGCCAATTTTAAAATAGGGTCCAGAAAAAACAATGCAGACATTCCTGGCTTTAAAATAACATTTTCTCTGTTCATTAGTCATGTCTCCAGGACCCTCTTATATTATGCTTGCTTTCCATTTTGAATTTTTTTCACACAAAAAATAGAAGATTTACTGCTATGCAGACTACTGCATTATTGTAATAATTGTATAAATAATGTCAACCCATTTGTGACTGCGTATTGGACACGTATTGGATGGTGACATCATTTATTTACTCTTGAACATCGGCAAAAATCGAACATTTCCGCTATTTTGAGATCTACATTTTCTCGCTCAGCGCTCAGAATATTTTGAAAAAAAAAAAAAAAATTTTTTTTTTAAATAAAGAGGGCATTATTCTACACGTTATAAGATAAAAAAAAATGTTAGGGTCAGTACTTACCGAGATATAAGCCCGTGAAGTTGGCGCAGAATGCTCAGGTGACAGCAACATGGAGTGCTGCTGCTTGCAGAAATGTTAAATATTTATCGTTTTTTTCAATTCTTTTGTAATTTTCGTAGTTTTTATGTTATGATAATTATATTTTGTTGCAGATCTTTTGATTTCATAGCCAACTGTTGTTGAGACAAATGTTTGGTACTGAATTAGTACCAAACATACTGTCACAAACACACTTGTTCACACTAATAAATGAATTTGTACACCTGGTTCAATCACATACTACTATTGTCTACAAATATAAGCAAGGTATTTAGAGGTCCCATTTATGTTTCTAGAACTCCACCATTGTATGATACTCCATGAAGCATGGATTCATACAGAGTGCCACCCCACATTGCTGACATGTGTCATGTGTCTTTTCGCACTTGGGGTTGCCGTGTAGTGTTGGCACACACAACACACTTTTTCTGAGAATACTTCTTTGGGGTAGACGGTATCTGTATCAGGCAGTGACAGTTAGGCAAGTCCCCTTGTGCTTGTGGTGGGGGGACAGGTCACTGTTGAGGGGCAGGTACAGGTGTGGTACCACACTTTTTTACTATCTGCTTTATGACACTGATTGTGAATTCCGCATAGCGTTGTTGCTTCCCAGTCTTTATTTCGTACATGTTGAAGGCATTGAGCATTACAATGTCTACAAGGTGAAAAAACACTTTCAGGTACCACTTGCGATTCCTACGCACACAATCAACAAACCTTATCTGCATGTCACACTTGTCGACTAGTGGCATATTGTTCATATAGTCGATGACAGCTGCTGGCTTTACAATATGTTCAATGGTGTCCCTGTTCACTCTTTCTGTTTATACCATCTCTTTTCTGTGGATGGTTGACAGCAACGTCACGTCCCGTTTGTCATGCCACGTCAGTGCTTTGATGTCATTGGCATAAAATGCTTGCACTGCACCTTCAGCACTGCCCCCAGTGAACCTTGGCATGTGTTTTCTATTTCTTCTCACTGTTCCACATATATCAGTATTGTTCACACGGAGGAAATCAGCGAGCATAGGGCTTGTATACCAGTTGTCTGTGTACAATGTATGACCCTTGCCAAGGTATGGCTCCATCATCTTGCGAATAACATCCCCAGAAAAGCCCAACATCCACCTGGTATTGTCGAGTGTATTTTTCCCTGTGTAGATAATGACATTCAACACAATACCAGTCTCACAGTCACACATAACAAAGCAATTACGTTTGCTTGGTATATATTGTTTGAATGACAGTCGTCCCTTGAACAGAATCAAGGTCTCGTCAACAAAAATGTTCTTGAATGGATAAAAGTAGGCACTGAATTTTTGCTTCAGATACAAAAACACTTTCCGGATTTTGTATAGGAGATCATTTCTGTTGGGCATATTCCTGTCTGAGAAGTGCAACATTCGTAGCAACAGAATGAATCTGTTGCAGGGAAGGAGGTCATGAAAGACTGGAGTACTGATGAAGTTGTCTGTGGACCAATAATGTGCTATATTGTGCTTATATGTGGCATAAGCATGACAGTGCCAAGGAATAAATACAGTGGACCCCCGAGTATCGGCTACCCTGAGTATTGGCCGACTCGTGTTTTGGTCGCTTTTTTCGGCCCAATTTTTGCCCAACTATCGCCCGTTTCCCCGAGTATCGGCCCACGTATCAGACTTGTCCGCCTCCCTGCGCAAGCGTCGTAAGCCAGTCTAGCTTTGTTTACCACTGAGTGAACATTACCCAGTGCGCTCATTCAAACATTTCATAATAATTTTATTGTGTGTATTGCTTGTTTATTGATTGTCACTGAAATAAGTCACCATGAGTCCAAAGAAGCTTCCTAGTGGCACCCCTGTGGTAAAGAAAGTGAGGAACACCATCGAACTGAAGAAGGAGATAATAGAACAATATGAGAGTGGCATACGTGTGGGGAAACTTGCCAGGATGTACAACAAAAACAAATCTACTATCACCTCTATCCTGGCAAAGAGAAAAGAAATCAAGGAAGCTAATGTTGCAAAAGGTGTTGATATGTTAACAAAAAATAGATCACAAACAGTGGATGAGGTTGAGAAGTTGTTGGTGGTGTGGATCAACGAAAAACAGATAGCAGGTGTTAGTGTTTCCAGGGCGATAATTTGTGAAAAGGCAAGGCAGTTGCACGCAGATCTTGTCAAGAAAATGCCTGGAACCCATGCTGATGTTGAGTGATTTTATGGCCAGCAAAGGCTGGTTTGACAGATTTAGGAAACGTAGTGGCATACACAGTGTTGTAAGGCATGGTGAGGCAGCCAGTTCAGACAAACATGCTGCTGAAAAGTTTGTGAGTGAATTTAAGGGGTTTGTAGACACTGAAAAATTCAAACTCCAACAAGTGTTTAATTGTGATGAAACAGGCCTCTTTTGAAAGAAAATGCCAGGACACAAGCCTATGAAAGATAGGCTAACTCTCATGTTGTGTAGTAATGCTATAGTGGGGATTTTAAAGTGAAGCCTTTACTGGTGTATCACTCTGAAAATCCCAGTGTGTTCAAGAAACACAGTCGTCAAAAATAAATTGTGTGTATTTTGGAAGGCTAACACTAAGACATGGGTCATGAAACAAATTTTCATAGAGTGGGTCCATCAAGTGTTCGACCCCTGTGTGAAAAAATACATACAGGAAAAGAAATTGGGACTCAAGTGCCTCCTGGTACTGGACATCCTCTCAACTTGGCAGACTTTTTGTCTGATGAGTTCAGTTTCATCACAGTGAAGTTCTTGCCTCCTAACACCACTCCTCTCATCCAGCCCATGGACCAGCAGGTCATTTCTAACTTCAAAAAACTCTACACAAAAGCAGTGTTTCAAAAGTGCTTTGAAATGACCTCAGACACTGAGTTGACCCTAAGAGAGTTCTGGAGGAATCACTTCAGTATCCTCCATTCCATAAGCCTTATAGGTAAGGCTTGGGAGGGAGTGACTTCCAGGACTTTGAATTCTGCTTGGAGACAATTGTGGCCAGGGTGTGTCCAACAGAGAGATTTTGAAAGGTTTGAGGCTGACCCTGACGACTCTGCCTGTTGTGGAAGGTATTGTGGCATTGGAGGTGAGTGGCGAGGATGTGGAAGAGTTGGTGGAGGACCACAGGGTAGAGCTAATCACTGAAGAGCTGCAAGAGCTTCATCTGGAACAGCATCAGACCACAGTAGAGGAAATTGATTCACAGGAGGAGGAAGATGGACTGGAGGTGCCTTCTTCAGAGATTAAGGAAATGTGTTCAATGTGAAATAAGGTGGAGGAATTTGTTGAAAAATACCACCATGAGCAAGCTGAAATAAGCCATCTTTGCAACAAGTTCAGTGACAAAGCCATATTGCACTTCAGGAACTTGTTAAAGAGGATCAAAAAACAGAGGACTGTGGAAAGTTATTTTGTGAGACAGGGGTCCAGTGACTCTCAAGCTGGTCCTAATGGCATTAAAAGACCAAGAAGGGAAGTAACCCCAGATAGGGTTTTGATACCTGAAGTCCTTATGGAGGGGGATTCCCCTTCCAAACACTAAGCCCTCCCTCACTCCTCCTCCCTATCTTCCAGATGCCAGCAAGTCTCTTTAATAAAGGTAAGTAAATGTTATTTTAAATGTAAATTTATAAATTTAATATGTGTTGTTATTATGTGTTGTGTGTATGTAAAACTATAGTTATTCTTTAAAAAATGAATTTTTTGTGAATATTTTTGGGTGTCTGGAATGGATTAATTGTATTTACATTATTTCTTATGGGAAATAATGGTTCGACTTTCGGCCAGTTCGAGTTGAGGCCTAGCTCCTGGAATGGATTACGGCCGATACTCAGGGGTCCACTGTACATTTCAGCAACAGTTGTATCTTTCCACCTGTGCAGCCATGACGATTCTGCAACATCTGTGTTGTCCACTGTATAGCGGAAGTAATTGTTCATTATTATTTTTTTTTTAACACATAGGCCGTTTCCCACCAAGGCAGGGTGGCCCGACAAAGAAAAACTTTAATCATCATTCACTCCATCACTGTCTTGCCAGAGGAGTGCTTACACTACAGCTACAAAACTGCAACATTAACACCCCTCCTTCAGAGTGCCGGCACTGTACTTCCCATCTCCAGGAATCAAGTCCGGCCTGCCGGTTTCCCTGAAACCCTTCATAAATGTTACCTTGCCTACACTCCAACAGCATGTCAAGTTCTAAAAACCATTTGTCTCCATTCGCTCCTATCTAACACGCTCACACACGCTTGCTGGAAGTCCAAGCCCCTCACACACAAAACCTCCTTTACCCCTCCCTTCAACCTTTTATTTTGTTCCTTCCTCTCAGTATGTCCAAACCATCTCAATAACCCCTCCTCAGCTCTCTGGATAATAGTTTTGGTAATCCCACACCTCCTCCTTGTTACGCCCTTTGCTTTGACATGACATTTATAAATGTTATTTTGGCTTTTTCCACTTAATATTATATTAAGGAGTACAGTGGACCCCCGAGTTACGAGCATAATTCATTCCAGAAGCCTGCTCAAGTACCATTACCAAACGAATTTTCTCCCTTAAGGAATAATGTCAAGTAGGTTAGTCCATTTCAGACCCCCAAAAATACACTTACAAAAGCACTTACAATATTACACTTACATAATTGTACGATTTCCGAGGTGCTCATAACTCGGGGTCCACTGTATTTCCATTAATAGCTAAAATGGATTTACTCAACTTTATAATATTATCTGGCCACAAATTGTTTAGCTTTGTACATAGATAGGATGTTTAAATGTTCTAAACTGTTGGTGCGGCAGGTTAAGCACCAGCAAACAATTTGAGCTACTCAACCCCTATACACACTGAGTTAAGGTTGACTGGTAAAGCCTTACCTTGTTCAGTTCATACCTTCCACTAGTCTAGGAAGGGTCTAGTGGAGAATCTGGCTTCAAGTCACCCTACTCTCCCCAGCAGTTCCCAGGAATTATTGGAAGCCCTTGAATAGGGCATATCTCTGTCTGAGAAGGCAGTTGAGAAACTCTTGAGGAAAATAAGAATAAGTGATATGCCGTTTATAGACTCTGATCTAGAGACGGGATTATTGTAGAATGATCCTCGAGAAAAAACTGTTATTTGCTTGAGTGTGGCATTTGGGCTTGTAAAAATGTACATGTCTGTACATATATATACATATACCATTTGACTCATTGTGAAAGAGTCTAGTAACTCTCTGTCTAGAGCCGTTTGTGAATATTTAACTTATTATAGTGATGTGATAATAAGGCTAATGATACAGTATATGTTTTACTCATAGTGTTTACGATATGAGAAGTAATTATTAATGCTGTTAATAAAACCAACAGAAACTAGAAAGATTCCTTTTTCCTCTGAGTGAGCCCTGTGTATGGTGACCCCTAGACAAGATAATCCTGTTCTTTTCACAAATTTGTTACAAGAAGCACTATAACCAAGTGATCTACAGGCTATGCCCGTAACACTTTTAATCTCTAAACTACGGATTCTCTGCATTATATTCACACCACACACTGCCCTCAGACATGACATCTCCACTGCCTCCAGCCTTCTCCTTGTTGCAACATTCACAACCCATGTCTCACACCCATACAAGAGTGTTGGTATAACTATACTCTCTTTGCCTTCATGGAAAAAGTTCTTTGTCTCCACAAGCTCCTCAGTGCACCACTCACCTTTTTCCCCTCGTTAATTCTATGATTCACCTCATCCTTGATATACCCATCTGCTGACACATCCACTCCAAATATCTGAACACATTCACCTCCTCCATACTCTCTCCCTCCAATCTGATATCCAATCTTCCGTTATCTAACTTTTTTGTTATCCTCATCACCTTACTCTTTCCTATATTCACTTTTAATTTCCTTCTTTTACATACCCTACCAAACTCGTCCACCAGCCTCTGCAACTTCTCTTCAGAATCCCCAAAAAGCCTCTCACAAGATGTCTTATACTGACGCTATTATTGCTAATATCATTTTTCAGCTTATATCATTTATTCATTAATGATATTATGCATAAGATACATAAGATAAACGAATAAGAAAGCAGGCCAAAATAATATTATTTGTATATTTTATACTGGAGGGTGGTGGTGGCCTTCAAGAAATGTTACCGACTATAAGAGAAGGGTTTTCTCTGTTACCTCTGGTAGAACTAGAGAAAACGGTGTTTCATACACATGAAACAATAAGAAATTACATACTTATATTGCATAGAAAAGCCCAAAATAGCACAATTTTCGTGATTTTTTTTTTTTACTTTTCTGACGTAATTAGCTAGTTCGCGCGTTTACCCGAATACGTATCTCAAAAGCAAGATTTTCACCTATTGCTTGTCAATGTGCCATTATTAATGATTGGATTGAAATGATTTTCACAGACAATATAAAACAAAGTGTGTTTGACTTCCTGAAGTATAATTTTTTTGAATATTTCAAATATTTTTGATTTTGTGGGGGAATTAAAAGGCAGATATTTTGGTGAATGCCAAAAAGCGTACCAAATATATTTTTTTCAGCGCGAATATAAGGTATATTAGAATAAGTAATTACTTAAGTAAGTCATGCTAGACGTATTCTAACAGTGGGGATAGTCATACTGCCAATTTGTCACATCGTGCTGCCATTTGTCAAAATCAGTAAATATTTTTTTTCTCAGTTGTTTGTTGGACAATCTTATTGAAACTTTCACATATTCTTCTATATATATGCTTCTAAATGTACACCAAAAATAAAAGAAATAGGGCAAAAAAAAAAAAAACTTCTTGCCAACACTCGAGCATTCACTTCTCTTACAACTTCATCTATAAATATATTGAACAACCACGGTGACATCACACATCTCTGTCTAAGGCCTACCTTTTACTGGGAAATAATTTCCCTCTCGCCTACATACTCTAACCTGAGCCTCACTATCATCGTAAAAACTTTTCACAGCTTTCAATAATTTACCTCCTATTCCATACATTTGCAACATCTGCCACATTGCCCCCTATCCACCCTATCATATGCCTTTTCCAAATCCATAAATGCCACAAACACCTCTTTACCCTTATCTAAATATTGTTCACCTATATGTTTCACTGCAAACACTTGGTCTACCCACCCCCCTACCCTTCCTAAAGCCTCCTTGTTCATCTGCTATCCTGCTCTCCGTCTTACTCTTAATTCTTTCAATAATAACTCTACCATACACTTTACCAGGTATACTCAACAGACTTATTCCCCTATAATTTTTACACTCTCTTTTGTCCCCTTTGCCTTTATACAAAGGAACTATGCATGCTCTCTGCCAATCCCTAGGTACCTTACCCTCTTCCATACATTTATTAAATAAAAACACTAACCACTCTAAAACTATATCCCCACCTGCCTTTAACATTTCTATCTTTATCCCATCAATCCCAGCTGTTTTACCCCCTTTCATTCTACTCACTGCCTCACGAACTTCATCCACACTCACAACTTGTTCATTATAGGCTCATCAAAGTATGGTTGGAAATAGTCTAACTCTGTAGACTCATTTGTGATGGGACATTCTGGCACGATGCCACTTCCACTGGCATCAAAATTGCAAGGATGTGGCACGAATGGTGTACTTTCTACCCAGTTCCATTCGTGGTCTGGTGGTGCAGGGTGGACCTGTGGCATTTGGCGTGGGGGAGCAGGAGGAGGGACAGGAGTGGAGGCAGCACATGGTTGAAGGGGTGCCGGGCAGTCCTTTGTCTGGCCACCCACTGCGTCATGTGGTCCAGACACCATGCCACACGCCACCACCACCTCCTCTTCCTCCATCCCATCATATTCTCCTTTATGATCAGTATCACCATCAGTGGCCGGGGTTTCCAATCGTGACCTCCCATGACCCTTGCGGACTGCATATGGCACACTGCCTGAACGTAGTCGACGCCGCCTAAAAGTAAGTTTCACTGGGGAATAATGAATATCGCTATCACTCGACACATCCTCTAAGGGCATAAAGTCGATCTCATCGTCACTTACATCACTTTCACTATCGTCAATACCAAAACTGCGGGAAAATGATATTTTCCTCTTGCATAGTTGCCTTTGAGTAGTAACACTAGCCACCCCAGAGGTGCTGGGTTGAGGGTCTGTTGTGGCCACGCTGGCCACCCCAGAGGTGCTGGGCTGAGGGTCTGGTATGGCCATACTGTCCACAATGGCCACACCAGAGGTGATGGGCTGAGGGTCATCTGGGTTATCATCAACATTTTCACTAATTCCTTGATCATTAGTGGCCATATCTGTGTCAAATCAACTAAATTCACGTTCTGTATCACTTTCCTAGAATAAGAGTATTAATACGCCGAGGCGTGAGTGAATCATGGGGGTTTGCCATGATGTTGACCCAAGATAGAGCTGATACTAACTGGTGGTACCATGTGGTACCAAGGTGTCCCCAATCTTTTTCATACTGTGCACAGAGTGCGCAGACCCATTCTCTCATGTTTAGGCCGTTCAGGCCTATCGCGCCAAATTAGAAGGTAGGAAAAAATAAAACGTGGATCTACGTTTGGAGCGCTAGTGGTACTAATGTAGATCTACATTTGGAGCACTAGCGGTACTAATGTAGATCTACGTTTGGAGTGCTAGCTGTACTAATGTAGATCTACATTTGGAGAGCTAGCGGTACTAATGTAGATATACGTTTGGACAGTTAAGGGTTACTATATCATCCATTCTCTCAAAAGAGACCAAAAAAAACGAGAATACAACCATATAAACCATACAAAAATACACCACAAAGTCGCTGTTTTACACCAAAGACACGACTGACGATTTTTCTCATTATGTGCTGCGTACTGCACAATTTTTTTATGTAGTGCATACTTACCACACAGACCTATTCTCTCATATGTAGGCCCAAATTTACCAGTCACAGCTTATCTGAGTGAGCTGAGCTCATGGCAACCGCCAGTGGCTTCAAAGCCACCTTATCTTTTATGGACAATGTACAGTGTATGTGCTTTACACAACGATAACCATTTCTTTTATTTGTTGGAACCATGGCTAGGGCTAAAAGTGAGCAGGTTATAACAATAAATGGAGAAAAAGAAATTGGAATGACTTATGCAGCAAGTAGCGCCATCAAACAGCAGTGGCAGGTTGGTGTGGCGACCTGGAAATTTGAAATTATGGTAGCCGAAATTAGTGCAGGATTACTGATGGAACTGGATTACTGATTGCCAGATTAGTGATGGCTCAATACAGTATATGCTGTAGTGGCTCTATAGACCTCAACATCCATTTATCAGCCATCAGCTGATAAAACATAGAGAAACAACTCACGGTCGTTGACCACTAAGCACTAACATAACCATCTTCAAACACTTCTTTATCAACAAGCAAGAGAACAAGGAATTTAAGGTAGGAAAAAATTCTTCCTTGTCACTATTATAAAAGAAAAAAGTTATTGAGAAATGTATGAATGCCATCTGCTAATAAAACTAACAAATGACCCACAGCCATCTACAAGCAAGAGAGACAAAGAATTTAAGATCAAGCAAGAGAGAGAAAGAATTTAAGATCAAGCAAGAAAGAGAAAGAATTTAAGATCAAGCAAGAAAGACAAAGAATTTAAGATAAGGTAAAATTCTTTCTTGTTACTTTTGTTAGCATATTTCATATTATTAATATTGTGTATTGAAATCATAATATTCACTGGTGGGTTATTAGCCTTCTCTGTTTCCTCTGAAAGAAATGCCATGCCCATAAAACATTAATTTATCAAGGGTCTTATTAACCTTATTTTGCAAGTTGTGTATTTTGAATACAGTGGACAGATTTACGATGGTCCCAAACTCACTTTATGTAAGTTTATTTTTTAAATGCTTTTGTAAATGTAATTTTGGGGGTTAAAAGGACTAGTCTATTTTCACTTTAAAAGGAGATAAATTAATTTATCAAGGCACTTGAACAGCATTTGAATGAAATTAAGGTACTCTGTACATAACATATACAGTGGTACCCCGAGTTTCGAACAGCTCCCAACTCGAACAATTATGTAAGTGTATTATTGCAAGTGCTTTTGTAAGTGTATTTTTGGGGGTCTGAAACGGACTAATCTAATTTACATTATTCCTTATGGGAACAAATTTGTTCGGTAACGGCACTTGAACAGCCTTCTGGAATGAATTATGTCCAAAACTCGGGGTACCACTGTATTTCTAAAGCAAGGAGCAACAACAACTACAATGTAAGGTGTCAAAAACTCATTATTTTTGATGAAATATGAAATTTAAAAAAAAAAAAAATATTAACATCACATGGTACAAAAGTATAGTGTCAATATCAGAAAAGTAACCCTTACATTATGTGAGATTCTACTGTAATTTAACCAACTGAACCTAAAGAACATTTGTAGAAAAATAAGCATTAAAAAAGTTATGCAAAAATTAACAGTTCAATTATGATGTTATAAGTATGTACAGTATGTTACTTAGAGTTTAGAAAAAGATCAGGTATGCTATATTTTGATTTATAAATTTATATATGTTGAAATCCTTACTTACGTGAGGAAATTAAAATCTCATCGGAGTACAAAACAAATTCCAACCACACAATAGAGCGAAAAACTAATGTCAAAAACCTGGGAGTGATCATGTCAGAGGATCTCACCTTCAGGGACCATAACACCATAGCAATCGCATCTGCTAGAAAAATGACAGGATGGATAATGAGAACCTTCAAAACCAGGGATGCCAAGCCCATGTTGACACTTTTCAGATCGCTTGTTCTATCTAGGCTGGAATATTGCTGCACACTAACTGCACCTTTCAAGGCAGGTGAAATTGCTGACCTAGAAAATGTGCAGAGAACCTTCACGGCACGCACAACTGCGATAAATCACCTCAATTACTGGGAACGCTTGAAGTTCCTAAACCTGTACTCCCTAGAACGCAGGCGGGAGAGATACATTATTATACTATACACGTGGAAAATTCTCAAAGGATTAGTACCAAACTTGCACACGAGAGTCACTCCCTACAAAAGCAAAAGATTTGGCAGGCGATGAAACATCCCCCCAATGAAAAGCAGGGGTGCCACTAGAACGTTGAGAGACAACACAATAAGTGTCAGGGGCCCCAAGACTGTTCAACTGCCTCCCAGCATACATCAGGGAGATTACCAACAAACCCCTGGCTGTCTTCAAGCAGGCACTGGACAGGCACCTAAAGTCGGTACCTGACCAGCCAGGCTGTGGTTCGTACGTTGGACTGCATGCAGCCAGCAGTAACAGCCTGGTTGATCAGGCTCTGATTCCAACATGAGGCCTGGTCACACACCAGGCCGCAGGGCCATTGACCCCTGGAACTCTCTCCAGGTATACATATGAGTAAATAGCAAGAATATAAATCGAAGGACATATTGTGTGCACCATAACAATTGAATGAGTTGGTAAGTGGTGGCAAACAAGGTTGTATTGGACACATGTAAGTCTTTTGACCATACCAAGAATAGGAGAGGTAGATATGTAGTATAATATTAGAGTGAAAGGGGGTGATACAATTCTGACTGAGATCTCAAGGATTCCTTATGTAAAAATGCATCTATTAACATTCAAAATCCAGTTCTGTTGTCTTGTTCTCATCCACAGAGATGAAAATCATAAAGGAAAATTTATCCATTTTGTGTCACATAAAATAAAAATCTTAAAATTATAGACCTCCAAATATACGGACAATGAACATCCAGAAACTGGTTACCTTTACTTTTCTTGTTAAAAGTTGTCATAGTCATCACTATATTTGAAATAACTTAAGAAAGCTTTGACAAACCTCATTTTCCCAAGTGTCATCAAATGCATGTGATGCTGTTGGTTCAAAATCATGGGTGTACTGTCGGCCACCACAGGACGTTGGGGCACAGCAAGTACACATGCATGAGTGGTACCGAAGCCGGCCTTCATCCAGATATGGGTGTCCAAGTGCCTCAGTAACTGTCAACCGTTTATCCTGAAGAATATTTTCGCTCATTAGTGCGCTTCAATTAAAGTATTACATATAATATTTTAAGAGTTTTTGAAACTTATAATTACAATAGTACAGAGTTGCAAGTTGATCTATTGTGCAATGGCATTCACTATCACTATATATAATCAACATGGAAGTCAACACTGTAGACAAAAGGTTAAAACTATTTCTTAACTGTTTTGCTAGTTGTTTTACCAGTCTGCATCTGTTGAACATTTCTTCTTTGATATGCACACCTCTGTAGAATTACTAGGATGACTTCCTTTTTTCTTTTTATTATTTCTCACTGTGAGCCCAAAATAACTACTTGAACAAAATAATCCTCAAATGGAAATGCAAGGGGCTTCTTCCATTTTTATTGAGTAATACTAAATGCAGTAGATCAGAAATTATCCAGTGATTGCTTACTTGGTGTTTAACTGTTTTTTGTACAGAGGACCTAAATATTATTAGTAGTATATTATTTGTATTGTTATTATTTATGTGATACAAACAAATTAGGTGGGCTATTCAGCACAGTGGGTAGTAGAGATTTAATTCTCCATGCAGTAACAGCAAGACACACACACATGCTCCCTATTTGTACTCTCCTAGTTGCAAGCACCTAAATGAATAATGCAGAATAGGGAAGCAAAAGCGACCATAAAAAATTATGAGATTACCTGGTATTTTTTTTTTTAAATTTGGGACAGCCCCCCAACCCTTCCCTAATAGTGCCAGATGACTGATGATCTAACTGTATTCACAAAGAACAAAAAGGCACAATACCATGACAGGAACAATACTCAAATAACCCACACACAGGAGAGAGAGCGCGAGAGAGAAGGTTACGACACTTCAGTCTGGCTTGGACCATTTACAAAATCATACTTGTGCAACTTCCTTCCACCTACTCAACTACTTTTGATCCAAGGAATTTGAGCTATCCTCCCCATCCATGGATCAAGCCTGATTACTTCCTATTTCTCAAGTGCTGTATAACCTCTACAGGTTTAGCACTTCTTGTTACACTATTCATGTTACACAACTCTTCTTATACAACTGTTGTTACACAACTATTCTTAATACACAGCTGTTGTTACACAACTTTTCTTGTTACACAACTATTCTTATACAACTGTTCTTGTTACACAAATCATTTGTGTCACACAACATTCATTGTTCTTTTCACACAACTGTTCTTGATACACTATTATTCTTGTTACACAATTCTTATTACACAACTGTTCTTGTTACACAACTTTCACTGTTTTTGTTACACAACTTTACACAAACTTATGAAACTTATGAAGTTCTGATCTGACTTGGAACACTAACTTGTCACACAGAAGCGTGAAGGCAAGAGAGCCAGAATATATATGAGAAGGGGGGGTGGGGACAGGACTGGTAGAATGAGAGGGGGAAGTATTATTGTAGTAGTAGTAATGCAACAGAGATAGAGGTGGCAATAAGAAGGTAGCTGAGAATGGAGTGTTAGAAAAGAAATAGTAGTACTGTAATAATAGTAAAGTTAGTCTATCGGAACACGAGAACAGAGGAGAACTGCAAGAGAGCTAATGGCCCACAGGGGTAGGGCACAATCCCTGTGGGAAAAAAAGCCCATAGAACAGAACCCACCTAGGCAGAAGACAGGAAAGACAATGAAAATATAGGAAAGGTGTGTATAAAGGATGCTTCAACAAGACAGGGAAGGAATTGAGAATACAGGAAAGGTCAAAAGGTAGGAAGAGGAGAAGACACAGATCAGGTCATGTCACAAATGTTCTGAAGTTTGGAGTATTTGACAATGTAATGAGAATGAAAGGCATCTTCAGAGACAATGCCAAGACTAAGATTCAAATTAGAAATGTTAAGTATGAGGTAACTGTGGAGACAAAAAACGTTATCCATGGAGGCAAAGAAGGGAATGTATGAAAGTATAGCGGTACCAACACTCTTATATGGGTGTGAAGCATGGGTTGCAAATGCGGCAGCGAGGAGGCGGCTGGAGGCAGTGGAGATGTCCTGTCTAAGGGCAATGTGTGGTGTAAATATTATGCAGAAAATTCGGAATGTGGAAATTAGGAGAAGGTGTGGAGTTACTAAAAGTATTTGTCAGAGGGCTGAAGAGGGGTTGTTGAGGTGGTTTGGTCATTTAGAGAGACTGGATCAAAGTAGAATGACTTGGAGAGTGCATAAATCAGTAGGGGAAGGAAGGGGGGGTACGGGTCGTCCTAGAAAAGGTTGGAGTGAGGGGGTAAAGGAGGTTTTGTGGGCGAGGGGCTTGGACTTCTAGCAAGCATGTGTGAGCGTGTTAGATAGGAGTGAATGGAGACGAATGGTTTTTGGGACCTGACGAGCTGTTGGAATGTGAGCAGGGTAACATTTTGTGAAGGGATTCAGGAAAACCAGTTAATTGATTTAGTTGGACTTGAGTCCTGGAAATGGGAAGTACAATGCACTTTAAAGGAGGGGTCTGGGATAGTGACAGCTGGGAGGGACTATTCTCAGCTGTCGTATCTGAGCGCCTCTGCAAAGACAGTGATTATGTACGAGTGTGGTGAAAGTGTTGAATGATGAAAGTATTTTCTTTTTGGGGATTTTCTTTCTTTTTGGGTCACCCTGCCTCGGTGGGAAACGGCCGACTTGTTGAGGGAAAAAAAAAAAGTATGTTGCGACCCCTGAACAAGATAATTGGGTCAAATGGTTGACGGGCCATTTGGGCACTGCACGTCCAGTATTACTGGGCTGCAGCGCCCAGTGTGACGTCACCATAGTTTATGTCAGGGAGGGGAACCTGACAAGAGGTAGTATGATCCACGACTGCACTTAGTAACGTGGTATCCCAGCATGCCTACTACTCATTTCTGTAGTATGGTCCACATCTTCACTGAGTAGTGGCTGGTATCCCAGTCTGCCTTACTACTCAGTTTCCTGCAGTATGGTTTACGTCACTGAGCTGTGGAGATTGCCTTGCTGTACCCCAGCTGCCATACTGGACTCAGTTTGTTGGCTTTGGTGGCCGTACGACGACCCATGCAGTGACTATGGCTTGTGTGACATGTCACTTGAGACATGCCGCTTGTCTGGCATGGAGTGTGAACCAGCGGAAAGGGCACGACGGGCCGCTGATACACAGAGAAAAGGACAGAGAGATGGAGTGGACACAGGCAAGGGTGTCCGTGATGACACAGTAGTGAGTGCGTGTTATGAGAACACAGTGAACAGGGTGTCGGTGATGACACGGTAGCGAGTGCGTGTCGTGGGACACAGGTAAGGGTGTCATTGACACAGAAGCTAATGTGTGTTACAGCGGGAAGGGTGTCCTGACACAGGGTTACACAAAGTGTGAGATATTGGGGCGTTGTTGTCACGTGACAGACACCGAGTATGGTAATGTCTTGTGACACCGAGTTTGGTGGTGTCTTGTGAAACTGAGGTGACACTTAGTTTGTGTCTGTGACTCTGAGTTTGTGATATGTGTAGTGTCACTGATTGTGATATGTGTAGTGTCACTGATTGTGATATGTGTAGTGTCACTAAGTTTGTGATATGTAGTGTCACTAAGTTTGTAGTGTCACTGAGTTTGTGTTATGTGTCTTGTGACAGGTATGTGATGTCTGTTACACTGAGTTGTGGTGTCGTGTGACACTGAGTTTAAGACAGCATAGTCGTTGAATTAACAATGAGATATTATTGTTACCTTAGTACAAATATTACGCTTATCTATATTGTACCAAAGATCATGCTTTTGTTTTTATGTGCTATTGTACAGATTGTACTAGTCTTTATATAACCTTTTTACTAGTAGAAGAAAATATATATATTTATAAATTAATGTCTATTTATTTTTATACCCCGGACAAAAACCTTTATTATATTGTTACGGTATTGCAGTGTTGGTTATGAGAGCAGTACCCTTTAGAATAACAGGCCGAGTAATCGGGTTTGCCATAGCTCTCATAACTAATATTGTAATAAAGTATAATGGATGTTTCAACAAGACATGTCTGTGAATGCACCGTCTTGTTGAATCATCCCTTATGTACATCTTTCCTATATTTCCATTGCCTTTCCTGACTTTTTGTTGAGGCATTCCTTATACACATTTTCCTTATATTTTTGCTGCCTTTCCTGTCTTCTGCCTAGATTGGTTCTGTCCAATGGTGGTTTTGTCCAGCAGGAATTTTATCCTACCCTCATGGACAATTAGCTCTATTGCAGTGCTCCTCTATTCTCTTGTTTCTTTAGACTATATCCACTATTACTTCTACTACTATTTCTTCACTAACACTCCATTCTCTGCCCCATTTTCCATTACTATTACTACCTTTTTATTGCCACCTCTGTCACTGTTGAATTACTACTAATACTAGTCCTAACTACCACTTCTGCTACTCTACTACTGTTACAAAAATATACTGGCTTCTAGGAGGTAAAGCCTTGATAGGGACATATATAAACGTTACAAGGTAACTTCACAAAAGCACTAAACAAGTGGACAATTGTGAGCATTTTTCTTATAACGTAACCTCTCTCCACATAAAATGCAGTAACCCGTCTCCACATAAAATGCAGTAACCCGCACAACAGCTACTACCTCCTCCCATTCAGCCACTCCCATTCCCCCCCCCCTCTAATTTATATTCTGTCTCCCTTCCCTTCGCACTTAAACCAAATAAACCAAGAGCTATCAGACATATCATGGGAATCAGACATGAGCACCCTAAATCCCCACCAGTGTCTAGAGAAGCTGAATACAGAAGCATACAAGGTATGTATGAAACACGTACCATTGAGGAAACCCCAAGAAGATCAGATATAGAGAGAGAGCGTAGGAGATGGTACAGGAGAAGAAAACGGGTTACTGAATTGCTGAAAAACACAGTTATGTTGCAACAGAAGAGAGATAGCCTTAACCGAGAGATCACGGAATTAGAACAAAAACTTAAGATGTCATACCTGACAGAAGAAGTACAAAGGGAACAAAGAGCCATACAGGATATTGCAAGAAACCCAAAATATTTCTACCCTATGCAAAATCCAAGCTAAGAACTACCTGTAGAATTGGACCATTATTGAGAGGAGATTCGTATACGGACGATGAACAGGAAATGAGTGAAATTCTAAAAGAACAGTATGAGTCAGTGTTCAGCAACCCACTAAATGACAGCAAGGTAGAAAATGCAGAAATATTTTTCACTCCAGCAGAAGGCTGCGAGACCACCTAACCGACATTAGTACAAATCCCATAGATTTCGAAAAGAAATGGCCAACATGCCCACTCACTCAGCACCTGGACCAGATTCATGGAATGCTTTATTTATAAAGCAGTGCAAAATACCATTAGCAAGAGCCCTTAGTATTCTGTGGAGAAAGAGCTTAGATCTAGGTGAAATTCCAGAGGCCTTAAAGAGTGCAGACATAGCTCCTTTGCATAAGGGAGGTAGTAGAGCACTAGCTAAAAATTACAGACCAGTAGCCCTCACTTCTCACATCATAAAATCTTTGAAAGAGTGATGAGACGGCAGATTACAAAGTTCATGGACCAGCACAACCAACATAACCCGAACCAGCATGGCTTTAGAGCGGGTCGATCATGTCTGTCACAGCTGCTGAACCATTATGACAGAATTACTGAGGCATTGGAGGACGACCAAAACGCAGATGTGATTTACACAGATTTTGCAAAGGCGTTTGACAAATGCGATCATGGAGTGATAGCGCACAAAATGAGGGCCATAGGCATTACGGGAAGGTAGGCAGATGGATTTTTGAGTTCCTAACACAAAGAACACAAAAAGTAGTAGTGAACAGGGCAAGATCCAGCATCAGCGAGGTAAAAAGCTCAGTGCCCCAAGGCACTGTCCTGGCACCTCTGCTGTTTCTCATCCTCATAGCAGACATAGATAAAAACACCCAGCACACTTTTGTATCATCATTTGCAGATGACACTAAAATAAGCATGAAAGTCACTACGGTAGAGGACACTGAAAATTACAGGAGGACATAAGCAAGGTCTTCCAATGGGCAGTGGAGAACAACATGACGTTCAATGGTGATAAGTTTCAGCTGCTTAGGTATGGAAAAAATGAAGAACTCAAAAGGAACACTATATACAAAACGCAAGAGGGTCACCACATAGAACGAAAGGAACACGTAAAGGACTTGGGAATAATTATGTCTGCTGATCTGTCGTTTAAAGACCATAACAAGACAAAGATCACAACAGCCAGGAAGATGACGGGGTGGGTATTGAGAACTTTCAAAACAAGGGAAATAATGCCGATGGTGACACTATTCAAATCGCTAGTGCTCCCTCACTTAGAATACTGCTCAGTGCTGACGGCCCCGTTCAGGGCAGGAGAAATAGCAGAGCTGGAACAAATCCAGAGATCGTTTACGGCTCACATTGAGCCATTGAAACATCTAAATTATTGGGAACGCCTTCAAGTCTTGAACATGTACTCATTGGAGCGGAGGAGAGAGAGATACATGATAATATATACATGGAAAGTACTTGAGGGCCTGGTCCCAAATCTGCACACTGCCATAACAACATACTGGAGTGGTAGATATGGGAGAAAGTGTAAAATAAACCCAGTGAGGAGCAGGGGTGCGGTGGGGACAATACGGGAGCACTGTATTAACATCCGGGGTCCCAGACTATTCAACATCTTACCAGAAGATATCCGAAACACGGCTGGAACCAGTGTAGAAGCCTTCAAGAGGAAACTGGACAAATATCTTCACCAGGTGCCAGATCAACCAGGCTGTGATGGATATGTGGGGCAGCGGGCCTCCAGCAGCAACAGCCTGGTTGACCAGGCAAGCACCAGACGAGCCTGGCCCATGGCCGGGCTCAGAGAGTAGATACTCTCGAAACTCTTCAAAGGTATATCAAAGGTATTCTCTGTGTGAATAAGCTTATGGTTGAAGTCGGACCAAAATGTCATTAGGAGTTTCATTCTCATTATGTGGGTTATCTGTGTATTGCTCCAGTCACAATATTGTGCCTTTTTTATTCTTTACACAACTTTCACTGTTCTCATTGCACAGCTTAATGCTCATTACACAATCTTTCCTTTTACATCCATTTCCTTGTTCACAACTCCCTGTTCTTGTTACACAACTCACTGTTCTCACTGCACAAATCTCATTATCCACATACCACAGTAATCCCCTGCTTAACAACCATTGAAATAACATACAGTGGACCCCCGGTGTTCGTCCTGCTCAAAACAGGCCCTTTTATGTAAGTTTATTTTTTTAAATGCTTTTATAAGTATAGTTTTGGGGGTCTAAAAGGACTAGTCTATGTTACATTATTTCTTAAGGGAATAAATTCGGTTGGTAATGGCACTTGAACAGCATTCTGTTACGAAAAATGGACGAACACCGGGGGTCCACTTATAACGTACAGTGGACCCCCGAGTTTCGGTCATAATTCATTCCAGAAGGCTGTTCAAGTGCCATTACCGAACGAATTTGTTCCTTTAAGGAAAAATGTAAATTAGATTAGTCCTTTCAGTCCCCCAAAAATACACATATAAAAGCACTTACAATATTAAACTTACATAATTGTTCGATTTCCGAGGTGACCAAAACTCAGGGGTCCACTGTAATTGCAAATAATGACCAAAAAAATCTAAGACTGTTTCCCCACCTAACAACTAGCTCTGAAAGTTTTATAATAAGTAGAACTAAGATCCACTTAAGACTTACTGGATCAAAGGCAAGCATTTGAGTGAGTAAGTGGACGGCCTCGTGGGTAGCATGGTTAGATAAGGTGTAGAGGGCAGGTAGCGCTGGCGGCTTAGACGGTCGTCGTAGCATGTGCGTTACTGCTCCTTCACAAGCGTATTTCATGTCTTCTAAATTGGGGGTTCCTAAGAGGTCTGTTATCCGCTCAAGCTGGAAAAAAATTGAAAGTTTCATGTTACTGAGTGGATCTCATATTGCCACTCCCTTCGTACGTGCTGTTACCATTTATCTTCAATTAGACAAAACACCTGATTATCACCAATCATCTGTCATGACCCATGTGCATAAAAGTATCCAGCTTGATTTGTCACATAAAGCTGAATTATACATGATAGAACTATAAATTAACTAATTTTTAAATTCTAGAATTAGCCTGCCAGAAATGCTTTACATAACTATAGGCTTTTCAACCATTATACATATAACATATAATGTAAAACTGTGTAATGGTATGGACAATAAACTCTACCTTCCTTTACTTTACTTTTATTTACTTTAAATGGTCACTATCTGAATATTATATACTGGGTATATTATGTCATATTCAATACGTAAGTCAGTCAAACAAGTCAAACTTTTTACAATGGATATCTTCAAGTAATATTCTATTATTAATATACAGCATACAACTTCGTAAATTAACGGAAAACACATTTTTATTTCTCTCCCCACAACTAACCCATTTGTACTTAAAATTTAGCCAATGGTGATGCTCTTTTTAAAATACTACTTGTGAGAATGAGCAAGTGAGAGTGAATGTGCGAGTGAAAGTAAGACTAAGTGTAAAAGAGAGAGAGAGAGAGAGAGAGAGGGAGGGGAGGGAGAGAAAGAGAGGAAGGGAGAGAAAGAGAGGGAGGGAGAGAAAGAGAGGGAGAGAAAGAGAGGGAGGGAGAGAAAGAGAGGGAGGGAGAGAAAGAGAGGGAGGGAGAAAGAGAGGGAGGGAGGGAGAGAAAGAGAGGGAGGGAGGGAGGGAGGGAGAGAGAGAGAGAGGGAGGGAGAGAAAGAGAGGGAGGGAGGGAGAGAAAGAGAGGGAGAGAAAGAGAGGGAGAGAGAGGGAGGGAGAGAGAGAGTGAAACTCACCTGCTGAACAGGACTCTGTGCTTGAAAGAGTATTCGGCGGCCCAGGAGCTCACCAAATATACATCCTACTGACCAAACATCGACAGCTTGTGTGTAATGTCTGGCACCCATGAGTAGCTCTGGTGCTCTGTAGTATTGTGTCACAACCTCTTGTGTCATGTGTTTGCTCTCGTCTGGTTCTTCCACTCTTGCCAGCCCAAAATCACAGATCTAAAACAAATAAATGCAATAAAATAAACCACAATTCTAACTCATTTAACCCATATTTTATCCCCTTCAAGAGGATCCCTTTCTTGTGGTGAAAGAGCTCTTCATTCAGGAAACTGGACTATTTCTCCCATTCTTCACCTTGAATCTAAATACCTCCACCCTTCATTCTTTTGGTCTCATTAGTGGGGATATTTTTCCTTTTGTGAAATCCAGCTAACATCAGAACTAAAAGAAATTAAGAGTACTATTGGCCCTGTTTTAACAGCTTCGGTTGGTAGTGCTATGGTGATTGGGTCACTCCATCCAATGGAAATTTAATTGTCGTATGGAGTGTCAGGTGGCCCTTCTTGTGAGACATCGGGTAACCATTTGGCAGGCCCTCTGATGACAGAGGAACTACTGAAGATTGCCTGTGGATACAGAATTGGCAACTAAAACTGTATAGCTAGTAGTGTTCTTACCAGTTTGCCCACCACTATTATTAGCTAACTGACAATTGGACAGTTTGTACTCTTATCTAAACAGGCAGTTTTGCCAAGCCTTGGTCAGTTAATTTCAGAGGTGCCAGCCTGGTGTTGTGCATCAGGCAGGGTAACAGGTGACTTCCAGGGAACAACAGCAATATATGTCACAGCAGATCAGGCAGAATAAGAGGTGCTTTCCAGGAAACAATAGCAATATGTGATGCAGCAGATCAGGAAGAGTAAGAAGTGGTTTTTCAGGGAACAGCAATATGTGTCACAGCAGATCAGGAAGGGTAAAAAGTGGTTTCCAGGGAACAGCAGCAATTTCTGTCACAGCAGAAGTAACCATGGTTCAGGGTGGGTATGTGCTTTCTATTCATTTATTCTCAGAGCTGCTTCTATTTTTTCCTTGTAAATGATAAGAAATTTATTTTCTTGGATCTCAAATAATTGCAAAACTCTCTACTGACCCCAGCAGCAATAATTTACAAATTATTTGCACTCTTGGAAGTGTCTCAAAGTCATCTGCCAAGAGTCAATGACAGACAAGCAACAATGTTGACATAGCATGCACACCCTGATTACACACTAAGAAAAACACAATACTATAGAAACCTCTCCTACTATTGGAACTCTTCCAAATATGACAATGGACAAGAATTTTTTCATTTAAAAAAAATCCAGAAGTATGTCCAAATGGCCATACAATTGCACAAATAACTTAAGACCAACATCAGCCAAAACATCTGCTTCCACCCTCTAAAAGGCGAGAGGTACATAATCAAGAGTTAATGAATGCTGACCAAGCAGATAAACTAATGTGCCTCCACACCACTGGCAGGACCCCAGTGACTGTGCACCGACACTCCACCGTCAATTCATGCTAAAGAGCAATTGTCAGCTCTCACAATACTTCATAGATTGTGTTGCACACACAAAAACAATTAGAAATTACAACACATCCCAGTCACCAGAGTCAAAATTTATGTTGGCCCAGCTTGCTGACAGAGACATTGCATGACTAATATAATGATACTGACATTCAATGGCCATAACACTTCCTGAGAATAAATAGCAAGTCAGGTCTTGATGGTAAAGAAGCTCAAAACAACACAACAATAGTTGCAAATGTTGGCACTACAGTCACCTGGCAAAATATTGGAGGTCACAGGCAGAATGTCCACTGTGGAGAATCATATACGTAACAACAACTCAAATTGTGACTGCTCCCTTCCTGCCTTAAGTGAAACAAAACACATCCTTTGTAATCTAACTGGTGCCCTATTTTTCTTTAGGAAAGTGAAATTGTGTGTTTGGAAGAGAAAGAGGGTTTGCTATATAACTAATGGAGGAGAATACCACCCATCATCTACTCCAGGGTTGCCTGACACTCCCAACACACAGTAGTGACTTCCTATATGTACTTTCGTTCCTGTGTTCAACCCTAATGCAGTTCTCAAAGTAGATATTCCCAAATTTTCAGTGTCTGTCACCTTCCCTGCCCCCAACATCCTATACATTACTCCTTGGTTGTCAATTCTACACTTGCAATACAACCCCAAAGATCTCCAAAAATTTTCACCTTAAGGCCAACAACTCACCCCCACTCTCTCCCTATCTTCCCCAGACACAAGTCCTGCATTTACAGGCTCCTCCTTTACTTGGGCCAACTAGACTCACAATACCCTCTTTCCTAGATGGCTGCCAATATCTCTACCCTTTCTACCCCCACTTTCCTCGCCCATTCCACATATTATATTCCCCTCCCCTGAAGATGCTTAAAGCCATTATAGTATATCTCAAGATGCTGTTATGCCATTTGAAGCCCTCCTTTAACCCTTTCAGGGTTATTGACGTACTAGTACGGCTTACGCCCTGGGGTTATTGACGTACTAGTACGCCTAAATTCAAATCAAATCAAATCAAGCAGAAACAGGCTGTTAGGCCTAGATGTGATAGAATGGGTCTGTGTGGTCAGTGTGCGCAGTATAAAAAAAATCCTGCACCACACAGTGTATAATGAGGAGAAAAAAACTCTGACCGTATTTTTGGTTTAAAACAGCGACTTTGCAGTCTATTTTCGTATTGTATTTATTGATGTATTCTCGTGTTCTTGGTCTCATTTGATAGAATGGAAGATATATTACAGAAATAGAGATGATTTTCAATAGTTTGACAATGACAAGTACCTTGAAATTGAGCTCAAAGTAGCGAAAATGTTCGATTTTTGACGATGTTCAAGAGTAAACAAATCACACCATGCGTCCAATACACATCAACTGGCGAGTCTAATATTCATGCACAAGTGCTCTGATATTGTTTATACCATTTTTACAATGATGCAGTTGTATACATAACAGTAAATCTTCTATTTTTTTGTGAGAATAAAAATTCAAAATGATAAGCAAAAGTAATGTAAGAGGGGCCTGGAAACGTGACTAATGAACGGAGAAGATGTTATTTTAGTGCCAGGAATGTCTGCCTTGTTTTTTTCTGGACCCTATTTTGAAATTGGCATCGTTTGAAATTTGTGTGAAATTGGCCAAATTGCCATTTTCTGACCACTATTTTGGGTAGTTGTAATTGGTAAATAGGCGGTTTTTTGTACTCAATCGATAGAAGAAATGGAGTTCTAACGAAATAGCTATAATTTTAGTAGACTGAAACATTGGAATTTGCCGAAAATAGGGCTCAAAGTGGGCGAAATCGCCGATGCGTAAATGTCATCCATACCGATAACTTCGCGAAAGCATAATTCCGTTAGTTTTCGATCAAATTTCATAATTTTTGTGGCGTTATGATCGGAAAAAGATTCTCTATCATTTCATAAGAATTTTTTTTTTTTTTAAATTCTTGGACCCTGAGAACGAGTTTTGGAGACCCCCCTTGGACCCTGAGAGGGTTAAATGGGGACACTCAGCAAGACCCCTCAGTGATCTAAACCTAATTGCAAATACACACCATATGACTATGACCACAATACTACACTAACAACAACATCTCAGCCTCACAATCCTTTCCTTCAACTGGTTAATGTTTTGCTACCTCCTACACTCCTACACCGGGGGTTGACTGTACAGTGGTCCCCCCCCCCCAACGAGCAAAATTCATTCCAGAAGCCTGCTCAAGTGCCATTACCGAACGAATTTACTTCCTTAAGAAATAATGTCACGTAGGTTAGTCTATTTCAGACCCCCAAAAATACACTTCCACAAGCACTTACAATATTATACTTACATAATTGTACGATTTCCGGGGTGTTCGTTAGCCGGGGGTCCACTGTACACCCAACAACAACATCAACACAACACTCCTCACATACATAATGACATTTTATTCATTCTAGAGTATATGTCATGTTTCTATGTTATTAATATTGTTTATGTCATATTAGATGAAATGTGATAGATAAATAAGCCATATAGTTGATATTAGTGTCATATTCAAGTACCTGGGGTTGGAGGTGAGTGGCGAGAATGCCAGCAACAGTCGTCAATAAAGGTAAGTAAATGTTATTTTAAATGTTTATTTATCTATTGTATTACTAATTTATTACTGTATGTATTTATCTGTGTTGTATGTAAAACTATAGTTATTCTTTAAAAAATGTATTTTTTGTGAATATTTTTGTGGGTCTGGAATAGATTAATTGGATTACATTGGATATACAGTGGTACCTCGAAACTCGAGAGACATATGACATATTTTATTCATTCTAGAGTATATATCATGCTTCTATGTTATTAATATTGTTTATTATGTCATATTAGATGAATTGTGTTAGATAAATAAGCCATAGAGTTGATATTAGTGTCATATTCAAGGACTATCTTGCCCTGCCTTCAAACAAACTCTCCTGCCTCTCTCATATGCCAACAAGAGTCTTCAATAAAGGTAAAACTTATTTAAATGTTCATTTATCCATTAAAATTAGTGCTTTATATTTATTTCTCATTGTTTTCTGTATGTAAAACTATAGTATTTATTCTTTAAAAAATTAATTTTTTGTGAATATTTTTGGGTGGAACGGATTAATTGTGTATTTACATTATTTCTTATGGGAAATGTTGCTTCCACTTTCGGCCACTTCGAGTTTAGGCCTAGCTCCTGGAATGGATTACGGCTGAAACTCGGGGTTCCACTGTATCATGGAATTACACAAATAACTGCAATAATGTCTCTGTCCCAGACTTATGCTTGGCCGATTTCATGGGACTGAGAAATTACCTGGGTGGGGTAAATTGGAACGACCTGACTATGGGTCAGGTAGGGAGTGTTGGTTCAGAGTATAGTTCTAGCTGCCAGACAACTTATGTTCCAAGTAGGGAAATTAGATCAACCAAAAATGATCCCAAATGGATAAACAATAGATTAAAACATCTCTTTGGTCAAAAGAGAGGCATAGATAGGCATATCAAAAGAGGAGAGGGGCAGTTAAGAAATCAAAATATTCAATTAAAGAGAGAAATAAAAAGGAGAATAAGAAAAGCTAAGAGAGATTATGAAGCTAAAGTGGCAAGTACATAATTCAAAATTAACCTAAAAGATTTCTTTCAGGTACTATATAGAAGTAAAATTAGGGACAAGATAGGCCCACTCAAAAGTAACTTAGGTCAAATCATTGACAGTGATAAAGGAAATGTGTGAAACTTTTAACTCTTATTTCCTCTCAGTTTTTACGCAAGAAGATACTAGCATAATTCCAGAAATAATAAATTATGTAGAAGAGGACAATAATAAACTATGCACGATTAGGGTAACTAGTGACATGGTCCTCAGACAAATAGAGAAATTAAAACCGAACAAATACCCAGGCCCTGATGAACTGTTTGTAAGAGTTTTAAAGGAATGTAAAAAGGAGCTTAGCAAACTTTTGGCTAGTCTTTTCAATATATCACTACAAACTGGCATGGTGCCAGACAAGTGAAAAATGGCAAATATAATACCTATTTACAAAGCAGGAGACAGGTCCTTAGCTTCAAAATTAAGGCACACGGAAAAGGAGAATTTTTTCCTGGGTAGAGGCTTGGTTGACAGATTATGCTGCACAGTTCTGGTCACCATATTACAGAATGGATATAAATGCACTGGAAAACGTATAAAGAAGGATGACCAAGCTGATCCCTTGTATCAGAAATCTTCCCTATGAGGATAGACTCTAGAAAGGCATAGAATTAAGGGGAATACGTGTATGACTGAGGTGTATAAGTGGAAAACAGGAATAAAGAGAATTTAAACAGCGTGCTAAAAATATCTAGCCAAACCAAGTGTTACGGCCCCTTACCTAACAATGGTAGTTAGGTAATTACCTCACCGGCCGGCAGTCAAGGGGTTACGTCATCAGACCTGATGTTTGACTGCCGGGCCGGCTTGACTGACAGTGTCATCGAGACTCTCCCCTATTCAACACTGGAGAGTCCACCAGCTCACTGATATACTACTGGAGTTCGTCAGTCAGACCTGCATGAGAGTTGCAGTGTGGTGCTGGTGACAAGCTCCCTGACATACTACTGGAGTTCGCCAGTCAGACCTGCGTGAGAGTTGCAGACTCATGCAGTGTGGTGCTGGTGATAGCCTACAACAAGGAGAGCGGCAAGGTCACCAGAATCTACGATGTACCTGCGACGATGTACCTGCGACGATGTACCTGAGATTGTTTACCCGGAGATTGTTAACCGGAGTGTCAGGGTTTTAGTGGTGTAGTCAGAGAGAGTTTGTGACGATGGCACGACACAGGTTGAGTCGTGTATTTGGGGTGTGTCATAACGCGGTGCAAAGGCTTTAATTGAGAATGTGTTCATGATACAGGGGGCGTGCCATGTGGCACAGAGGTGTCGTGTGACACAGCGAGGGAGTCTTATGGCACAGGGAGAACGGGTGTCGTGGAACCCCGTATGCGTGCCATAAGACAGAGACAAGGGTGTCTGAGGACACGGTGGAGAAGGAGTTTCATGACAAGGTGTGGTAGTGTCCTGCGTGACACTAGAAGATGGCAGCGACTTGACACTGCACTAAATGCTTGATTTTACTTGTGACTTTTATCTTGTACTACGATATTGTGTATAGAGAAAATGGGTTTTTACACAGATTATAAGATTATATGTTTTATTCAGAGTATATGTTTTTATATTAATAATAATATAATAAATATCTGAAATATGATAGTTTACTTAGTATCCCAAACAGTCGTTAATTACAAATGCTTCTTTATTTGTAATACCAAGACTCGTAGCAATGGTTTTAAGTTGAAAAAAATCAGATTCAGAAAGGATATAAGAAAGCACTGGTTTGGTAATAGAGTTGTAGATGAGTGGAACAAACTCCCGAGTACCGTCATAGAAGCAAAGACATTGTGTAGTTTTAAAAATAGGTTGGATAAATGCATGAGTGGGTGTGAGTTGGACCTGACTAGCTTGTGCTAATAGGTCTAATGATGTGTTCCTTCCTTAAGTGGATGTGACCTGATCTGACTAGGTGGGTCATTGGTTTAAGCCGGGAGGTGACTTGGACCTGCCTCGCATGGGCCAGCAGGCCTGTTGCAGTGTTCCTTCTTTCTTATGTTCCTATGTTCTTATAAAATAACAGGTACAGTATCTTGATTGTGAAGGGCTCTTGACCTAAGAAATGGAGCTCCCTTTCCCTTGGATCAAACCTGTAGGTTTAGTGCATTTTTTCAAACAATTCCAATAAAATAAAATACATATTCATAAATATCAATTTTGTATGTAGTAGGTTGGTAGACATCAACCACCCAGGGAGGTACTACCATCCTGCCAAGTGAGTGTAAAACAAAAGCCTGTAATTGTTTTACATGATAGCAGGATTGCTGGTGTTTTTTTTGTCTCATAAACATGCAAGGCTTCAGATACGTCTTGTTACTTCTATTTACACTTAGGTCACACTACACATGAATGTTCAAGCATATATACTACACACCCCACTGGGTTTTCTTCTATTTTCTTACTAGTTCTTGTTCTTGTTTATTTCCTCTTATCTCCATGGGGAAGTGAAACAGAATTCTTCTTCTGTAAGCCATGTGTGTCATAAGAGGCAATTAAAATGCCGGGAGCAAGGGGCTAGTAACCCCTTCTCCTGTATTTATTACGAAATTTAAAAAGAGAGACTGCTGTTTTTGGGCCACCCTGCCTTGATGGGATATGGCCAGTTTGTTGAAAGAAAAAATACAAATTTATATCATGAACTTATAATTGGTTTATTAGGTATCCCTGAGGGAATTTGTAAGTGGTTGCCATAGTTTTATATTTTTTCCTTCCTCCAACTTCGCATTTTTCCATCACTCAACTCAAGACTGCCTCATCTGATCGGCTTCAAATTTTCAATGATTGTGTATGGTAATGGGGATGAGATTCTAGGAACACTTGGCATGTGCAGGTGCCCTAGGATATAAGTTGAGCCCATTTCCACCATCCTAAATATGCTCCAACACCTTCCAATCCTTAGTGGCATAAGCAGGTAAGTTTATTTAGGTAAAGGTACACATAAGTACAATTATCACCACAGTGTAAATTACCTAAGATAACCCAAAAAAATCAAAATGACTTATTTTCATTGGGGCCCTTGATTTTCATTGGAGAGCTTCAAATGTTCAGAAAAGGTAGTACTACCTAATTCAATGATGGTGGAGGGTAAAATTTCAGTGTGTAGGTGCAGATTTGACCATCAAATGTGTAAAATAGCATGAAATTTTTAATCACGTTAAATAAATTTAAATTTACATCTTCTGCATGGCTTCAATATTTAATGGTTAATGCAACTTACTATGACAAGGATAGTTCCTGAATGTATGATTTGTGCTGTTTTAGTGAACAGTAATACTTAAATTCAATAACATTGATAAACACAAATCAAATACAAATTATTGTAAAATAATAATTCATAAAGTATATGATGCTTCTCTTGATCAGCCTCAAAATATTATTTATGATGCATACTTTAGAGTAGATGCAAATTTGAAATTTTACAGAAACTTATAAAACTTTGAATCATTAGAATCAGATCAATTTCTGGAGAATTCCATTTCTGATCTGCTTCAAGGTTTCACTCCTGGTGGACTTTATTAAAACAAATCCTGGAGCTCACTTTGAGTTTTGTAAATTTTAATTAGCTAATTTTAATAAATAAACTGTTTCATATTTAATAATTAGAGATTGCCTCTTCTAATTGACTTCAAACCCTAAATGATGTTGCATAATTTGAAGTATTTTTGTATTGGTTTTGGGGTGTATAAGTACCAATTTGCTAATTTCGAAAGCAATTTTGACACACTTGATTTTCATAAAAAAAAAAAAAAAAAAATCTTATAAAAGATTGTAGAGAAATTCAAATAGAATATGAGAAAATTAAAAAAAAAAATGCATTTTTAAATTTAATGAGGGTACTGATGTCTCTAAGATAGCAAGAGAATGCCCCTTCAGTTTAGCTTCAATGCTGTTTCTTAATGGAAGGGTTGAATGTGTGACTGACAGAATCACCTCAGATTCACCCTCCCCCTACCAAAGAAAAATAGTGAAATACAGTTCTGCAATGTTTTATATGTAGTCTTGTTTACCACTAATATAATATATAGGAACATAACCGAATCTAACTAAAATTTACATAATATCAAATACCCTAACCTATGTAAATAAAATTCATTACTTTATCTCCATGTTTTCCTTGGGGAAGGTAACCATCAGGTGATGTGATGAACTGATTCATAACTATTATATATAGTTATATATATTACTGCAATAGTTTTCTATTGATGATTTGACAATGTATTTAAAATAAGTTTTTCTACATGAGCTTAAATACTAATCATTACTTTGAAGCCTAATCTTAATTCTAGTTACAGTTTTTGCAAGCCTAATCTGCCAAATAATTGTTCATATTCCATCAACTATATACCAGCCTAACCTCTGTATACTAGAAAGTATATTCTAGCCAAACTTACCTATACAAGCTAATGCTAGTCTATCCCAGCCTGTGTTGCCAGCTCACCTTTAAAACACAGTTGGAGTTGACGAGAAGGTTGCCAGGTTTGATGTCTCTGTGAATTATCCTCGCAGAGTGCAGGTACTTGAGACCTGCAATAGACCAAATATGTAACAGGTATTTCTTGTGAAAATTTAAAAAAAAAATTGTTATTGTGGAAAAGCTCATACAGGGCCTTTCCCAAGGCTATAAGAGCCTGGGAAATGGCCTTCCATTCCCCAGGTTGTGTAAGAGCATGGGGAATAGCCTTCCATTCCCCAAGTTGTGTAAAAGCATGGGGAATGGCCTTCCATTCCCCAGGCTGTGTAAGAGCATGGGGAATGGCCTTCCATTTCCCAGGCTGTGTAAGAGCATGGGAAATGGAAGGAAATGAAATTTTAACCAATGGAAAGAATACCTCCAATTCCTTTCATCAAAATCCATCCACTTGCATCAATGCACTCTTTACTCTGAAGGAAAAAAAAAAGGGTACCCTGTACTACAACTGACATTCATTTATTTATTAAACATTATTTCTCGAAATACAAATGGTGATAATTATCATCTGTAATTAATCTCAATCTATTAAAACAAGAAAAAAACATCGAAGGTATCACTGATAATAATCTCTAGCCATCTCTTTCCACTTACTACCTACTCCTCTTCCTCTACTATCCACCTCCCCCTTCCTTTTTTTCTTTCCCCTCTCTCCCTCCCTGCCTCTCTGGTAAGGGTGATAAACTATGAGTGTATCACCCTTACTACCCGCCTGGGCGGGACATGGCCGTCCACTTAAAATAAAATATTAATAATGAGTCTCTAAAAATTAGATATAAAAAAGATTTCATATTGGTAATAAAACGTTATAATACATGTAACTGTTGATGTGATCTGTTTATCAGAAGCAACACAATTATGGTTAATTAATGGATCTCGATGGCAACTAGGTATAAATGTGCCCCAGTGGAATAAATGGAAAGGCAGAGAGAGAGAGAGAGGGGAAGAGGAGATAGAGATAACTAACACTGCGAGCGATACCATTCAAAATACATTTTAATACTCGTATGTATGATATATATATATATATATATATATATATATATATACAGTGGTCCCTCGGTTTTCGCCGAAAATTCGTTCCAGAATGCTGCTCAAGTGCCATTACCGAACGAATTTACTTCCTTAAGAAATAATGTCACGTAGGTTAGTCTATTTCAGACCCCCAAAAATACACTTGCAACATCACTTACGAAAATACACTTACATAAATGTTCGAGTTTGGAGATGCACGAAAACCGAGGGACCACTGTACAGTGGTACCCCGACTTACGATATTTTATCATTCCAGAATGCTGTTCAAGTGCCATTACCAAACGAATTTATCTCCATAAGAAATGATGTAAAATAGACTAGTCCTTTTAGACCCCCAAAATTACCCTTACAAAAGCATTTAAAAAAATCAACTTACATAAAAGGGTGTGTTTGGGGACCATCGTAAGTCGGGGTACCACTGTATATATATATATATATATTTTTTTTTTTCATTCCAGAATACTGTTCAAGTGCCATTACCAAACGAATTTATCCCCATAAGGAATAATGTAAAATAGACTAGTTCTTTTAGACCCCCAAAAATACACTTACAAAAGCATTTAAAAAAATAAACTTACATAAAAGGGCGAGTTTGGGGACCATCGTTAACCGAGGTACCACTGTATGTATGTATATATATATATATATATATATATATATATATATAATATATATATATATATATATATATATATATATATATATATATATATATATATATACATATATATATATATATATATGTATATACGTATATACGTATATACGTATATACGTATATATATACATGTATATATATATATATATATATATATATATATATATATATATATATATATATATACATGTATATATATATATATATATATATATATATATATATATATATCATATATATACATATACGTATATATAAAGCAGGTAGCTTTACCTGCATTTCTGTCATCGTGTTTGGCCTCCTGTGGATTAGTCAAGAAGATTGTCCCCGAACGCTTGAGAGGTGTGGTGGGAGCTCAGGACCCCAGGTTCAATGAAGCAGCCGAGCGATGGGACATCCTGGCAGACTCCTCCAGTAGACCAGCTCTGCCCAAAGAGCTCAAACAGTCCCACTGGGACAAACCGATCATGGAAAAAATTGCCAACACAATGCTCACCAACGCTTCAAGAAAGGACAAAGCTCGTCTCCTAGCGGTGAAGGCACCACACTCAGGAGATTTCCTTCTAGCTGTTCCCAATTCCTCTCTGGGGACTCGACTCGACCCACAGGCCATTCGGATTGGTGTTGCTCTTCGCCTAGCTTCCCCCATACTCACCGAACATAGGTGTATTTGCGGCAGGGCGACGGCTGATCAATTTGGACTTCATGGTCTCGTGTGTCACATATCAGAAGGAAAGTATGCTAGACATGAGGAGGTCAACGACATCATAAAGAGAAGCCTCGCCACGGCCCGTTGCCCAGCTCAACGAGAACCCCAAGTGCATAGGTCTGATGGAAGTCAAAAGCGTCCTGATGGAGTCACTATGCTATCCTGGAAGGATGGTAAGCAGATTGCTTGGGACTACACCTGTGCTGCCACAATGGCAGACACCTACTTGCCATACTCCGCAGCCGAAGGGGGTGGAGCGGCCAGCCACAGGGAGACCCAGAAGACTTGCAAGTATGAAGGCCTTCCCCCTTGCTATAACTTCATCCCAATAGGGTCGGAGACCCTTGGAGCATGGGGCAAGTGTGCTCTAAAGTTTCTCAAAGAGCTGGGTGAGAAACTCATCATAGAAACCAGGGACCACAGGGCGACCAGCTTCCTCTTTCAGAGACTCAGTGTGGCAATCCAGAGGGGAAATGCCTGCAGCGTTCTGGGCCCACGGCCCACTGCCGGGGAGTTGGACGAAGTATTTGACATGTAGCTCTGAGTTGTTATCTATGTTGTTTTATTCCCTATAGTATGTTGTCTTGAAATAAAGTTTGTATAAAAAAGATGGGGTGGTAGGGGAAGTGGAATATTCAAATGGCATCAGAAAGAAATCTAAATATTCTTCCTTGAAGCCTTTTTATCCACTTCTCCGAGGCAATGGGTCCCACAATTGACACCAGAGGTGGACCCCATACTATATATATATATATATATATATATATATATATATATATATATTTTTATATATATATATATATTATATATTACAGTGGACCCTCAATTTTTGTTCATCTCCAAACTCAATCAATTATGTAAAAGTATTTTTGTAAGAGCTTTTCTAAGTGTATTTTGGGGGTTCTGAAACGACTAATCTAATACATTTGTCCTTAGGGAACAAATGTTTGTAATGCACCAAACAGTATTCTGTAATGAATTTTCAACGAAAACCGAGGTCCAGTGTATGTATGTATGTATGTATGTATGTATTATATATATATATATATATATATATATATATATATATATATATATATATATATATATATATATATATATATATATATATATATATATATATATATATATATATATATATATATATATATATATATATATATATATATATATATATTTATTTTTTATTAACACATCGGCCGATTCCACCAAGGCAGGGTGGCCCGAAAAGAAAAACTTTCATCATCATTCACTCCATCACTGTCTTGCCAGAAGGGTGCTTTACACTACAGTTATAAAACTGCAACATTAACACCCCTCCTTCAGAGTGCCGGCACTGTACTTCCCATCTCCAGAACTCAAGTCCGGCCTGCCGGTTTCCTGAATCCCTTCATAAATGTTACTTTGCTCACACTCCAACAGCACGTCAAGTATTAAAACCATATGCCTCCATTCACTCCTATCAAATACGCTCACACATGCTTGCTGGAAGTCCAAGCCCCTCGCACACAAAACTTCCTTTACCCCTCCCTCCAACCTTTCCTAGGCCGACCCCTACCCCGCCTTCCCTCCACTACAGATTTATACACTCTCGAAGTCACTCTGTCTCGTTCCATTCTCTCTACATGTCCAAACCACCTCAACAACCCCTCCTCAGCTCTCTGGACAATCGTTTTGGTAATCCCGCACCTCCTCCTAATTTCCAAACTCCGAATTCTCTGCATTATATTCACACCACACATTGACCTCAGACATGACATCTCCACTGCCTCAAGCCTTCTCCTCGTTGCAACATTCATCACCCATGCTTCACACCCATATAAGAGCGTTGGTATAACTATACTCTCATACATTCCCTCTTTACTTCCATGGACAAGGTTCTTTGTCTCCACAGACTCCGAAGTGCTCCACTCACCCTTTTCCCTCATCAATTCTATGATTCACCTCATCCTTCATAGACCCATCCGCCGACATGTCCACTCCCAAATATCTGAATACATTCACCTCCTCCATACTCTCTCCTCCAATCTGATATCCAATCTTTCGTCACCTATTCTTTTTGTTATCCTCATCACCTTACTCTTTCCTATATTCACTTTCAATTTTCTTCTTTACACACCCTACCAAATTCATCCACCAACCTCTGCAGCTTCTCTTCAGAATCTCCCAAAAGCACAGTGTCATCAGCAAAAGCAACTGTGACAACTCCCACTTTGTATTTGCTTCTTTATCTTTTAGACCAACACCTTTTGCCAAGACCCTTGCATTCACTTCTCTTACAACCCCATCTATAAATATATTGAACAACCACGGTGACATCACACATCCTTGTCTAAGGCCCACTTTTACTGGGAAATAGTCCCTTCCCTCCTACACACTCTAACCTGAGCCTCACTATCCTCATAAAAACTCTTCACTGCTTTCAGTAACCTTCCTCCTATTCCATACACCTGCAACATCTGCCACATTGCCCCCCTATCTACCCTATCATACGCCTTTTCCAAATCCATAAATGCCACAAAAACTTCTTTACCCTTATCCAAATACTGTTCACCTATATGTTTCACTGTAAACACTTGGTCTACACACCCCCTACCTTTCCTAAAGCCCCTTGTTCATCTGCTATCCTGCTTTCTGTCTTACTCTTAATTCTTTCAATAATAACTCTACCATACACTTTACCAGGTACACTCAACAGACTTATTCCCTATAATTTTTGCACTCTCTTTGTCCCCTTTGCCTTTATACAAAGGAACAATACACGCTCTCTGCCAATCCCTAGGTACCTTACCCTCTTCCATACATTTATTAAATAATAGCACCAACCACTCCAAAATTACATCCCCACCTGCTTTTAACATTTCTATCTTTATCCCATCAATCCCAGCTGCCTTACCCCTTTCATTCTACCCACTGCTTCACGAACTTCCCCTACACCCACAACTGGCTCTTCCACACTCCTACAAGATGTTATTCCTCCTTGCCCTACACACGAAATCACAGCTTCCTGTCTTCATCAACATTTAACAAATCCTCAAAATATTCTCTCCATCTTCCCGATACCTCTAACTCCATTTAATAACTCTCCTCTCCTATTTTTAACTGTCAAATCCATTTGTTCTCTAGGCTTCCTCAACTTATTAATCTCATTCCAAAACTTGTTCTTATTTTCAACAAAATTTGCTGATAACATCTCACCCACTCTCTCATCTGCTCTCTTTTACATTGCTTCACCACTCTTTAACCTCTCTTTTCTCTCCATATACTCTTCCCTCCTTGCATCACTTCTACTTTGTAAAACCTCTCATATGCTAACTTTTTCTCCCTTACTACTCTCTTTACATCATCATTCCACCAATCGCTCCTCTTCCCTCCCGCACCCACTCGCCTGTAACCACAAACTTCTGCTGAACACTCTAACACTACATTTTTAAATCTACCCCATACATTTTCGACCCCATTTCCTACACTCTCACTAGCCCATCTATCCTCCAATAGTTGTTTATATCTTACCCTAACTGCCTCCTCTTTTAGTTTATAAACCTTCACCTTCTTTTACTTACTGATTCTATTTTCCTTGTATCCCATCTACCTTTTACTCCCACTGTAGCTATAACTAAAAAGTGATCTGATATATCTGTAGCCCTCTATAAACATGTACATCCTGAAGTCTACTCAACAGTCTTTTATCTACCAATACATAGTCTAACAAACTACTGTCATTACGCCCTACATCATATCTTGTATACTTATTTATCCTCTTTTTCTTAAAATATGTATTACCTATAACTAAACCCCTTTCTATACAAAGTTCAATCAAAGGGCTCCCATTATCATTTACACCTGGCACCCCAAACTTACCTACTACACCCTCTCTGCATGTTTCTCTCACTTTAGCATTTAGGTCCCCTACCACAATTACTCTCTCATTTGGTTCAAAAGTTCCTATACATTCGCTTAACATCTCCCAAAATCTCTCTCTCTCCTCTACACTCCTCTCTTCTCCAGGTGCATACACGCTTATTATGACCCACTTTTCGCATCCGACCCTTATTTTAATCCACATAATCCTTGAATTTACACATTTATATTCCCTCTTTTCCTTCCATAACTGATCCTTCAACATTATTGCTACCCCTTCCTTAGCTCTAACTCTCTCAGATACTCCCGACTTAATCCCATTTATTTCTCCCCACTGAAACTCGCCTACCCCTTCAGCTTTGTTTCGCTTAGGGCCAGGACATCCAACTTCTTTTCATTCATAACATCGGCAATCATCTCTTTCTTATCATCCGCACTACATCCACGCACATTCAGACAACCCAATTTTATAAAGTTTTTCTTCTTCTCGTTTTTAGTAGATTTGTACAGGAGAAGGGGTTACTAGCCCATTGCTCCCGGCATCTTAGTCGCCTCATACGACACGCATGGCTTACGGAGGAAAGATTCTTTCCACTTACCCATGGACAATAGAGAAAATAAAAAGAACAAGAGCTATTAAGAAAAAGAAGAAAAACCTAGATGTGTGTATGTATATATATGCATGTGTATGCCAGTGTAGTGTGACCTAAAGTGTAAGTAGAAGTAGCTAGATATACCTGTTTTCCAGCGTGTTTATGAGACAGAAAAAGACACCAGCAATCCTACCATCATGAAAACAGTTTCAGGTTTCTGTTTCACAGTCACCTGGCAGGACGGTAGTACCTCCTGGGTGGTTGCTGTCTACCAACCTACTACCTATGACCTACCTACTACCTATATATATATACACGTATATACGTACATATAATATATATATATATATATATATATATATATATATATATATATATATATATATATATATATATATATATATATATATATATACATACATGCCCCTATTTTTGCTGCTCAAAAGCCTACCACACTGTCACTAACTGGGCAGCCGTAATTAACTTGCCAAGGTTACCACTAAATGTTCACGCTCAATTTTCTTGACAAATCTGGGCCACTCAAGGCTTTTTAGCCAGTAGCATTTTTCTTTGTGGATAAAATATTTGTGTGGGGTTCCTTCCATTTTCACCAGTTATATTTTATTAAATGATTACATAAATAATAAAAATTACCTTTATATATGCAATAGAATGATAGCTAACCTATATCTGATACGTATGTCGTTTATTCTGAAGAAGAAAACACTAAGTACACGAGCTGGTATCATATACAAAGTTAACTTTAATAATTACTAAATACCATGAAACGTTGCTATCCAGCACCTCTAGAAAAGAGGCATGTGAAGAACACACTTTTATTGTGACAATGTTTCGCTCAGTGTAAATGCTTTACACGGAGTGAAACGTTGGCCCAATAATACTACCATGTGAAAAAAAAAATTATAACCTTAATTTTTAAAGGGGTGGACCGGTAAGCCAGTGGAAGGCCTCGGTCAGATGACCAAAAGCTCCAGTGGCGGGTCATCATAGGAGTACGACCCGCGTCAGGAAACGCTTGTCCTGTTTTCTGACGAACCTTACCTAACGTAACTACCATGTAAACGTAATACTACCGTGAGGTTGAGCACTTCAACTCCTCTCCAGGGAACTCTAATGATTTTAGCGTAAAGTTTTAAGAAACTTCGCCATTTTCTCATTTCGCTTTCAGCGACTTACGTAGTTTATATTTGACCATCTGGTAACCTCTTGAGTTTCTTTATTAACTCTCGCTGTGGTGTTGCCAGCTGAAGACGTTAGAATATTGGTGCAGACTAGAGACGGGCCAGCTCATTAGGAAATTGTCTCTGAGGGAGCTGAAGACAACTGCTACATCCACTCTTCCAACTCTTGAAGAATATTTACTGCTGGACTGTTTCCATTTCTCAAACTGATCCTTGAAACAGCTTCAGAAATCCTTGAGTTTCATCAGAAAGAGCCATCTTTCCCTCAATCATCGTCAGTCTTGGCGCCTGGTGCCGTGCTCCTTCCTTCTTGAGCGGGTGTGACTTGGACTTTCCTAGCATGGGCCAGCAGGCCTGCTGCAGTGCTTCTTAAGTTCTTCTGGAAAAAGCCTTTGAAACTGGACGACTGCTACGTGTCCTCCCTTTCTCTGCCATCTACCTCACTCTTGCTTTCGTTTGTTTTACTTAATTGAATTAAATATCCCCAATATTTTCAGTCTCATTACTTTTGCCTCATTTTATTTTTTTTTCCTTTTTATTATGTTTTCTATGGTAGTAATGTTGCTAACAAGTAAGTGTTTCCTTGACAGTCACAATAAAGACTTGCTCAGGGCCAGTCTTTATTACAGTGGTCAGCAACACGCCTCTGTATCAACCTCACCTTGAACTGAGCTTACGAACTGCTAGGCCAGTTGAGTGCCTCTACCGTCACTACTGTGGTCCCACCGTCACTTAGTGAGGTCCCACCGTCACTTAGTGAGGTCCCACCGTCACTTAGTACGGTCCCACTGTCACTAGTGTGGTCCCACCGTCACTAGTGTGGTCCCACCGTCACTAGTATGGTCCCACCGTCACTAGTGTGGTCCCACCGTCGCTAGTGTGGTCGCACCGTCACTAGTGTGGTCCCCCGTCACTAGTGTGGTCCCACCGTCACTTAGTGAGGTCCCACCGTCACTTAGTGAGGTCCCACCGTCACTTAGTGTGGTCCCACCGTCACTTAGTGAGGTCCCACCGTCACTTAGTACGGTCCCACCGTCACTTAGTACGGTCCCACCGTCACTTAGTACGGTCCCACCGTCACTTAGTACGGTCCCACCGTCACTTAGTACGGTCCCACCGTCACTAGTGTGGTCCCACCGTCACTAGTGTGGTCCCACCGTCACTTAGTGAGGTTCCACCGTCACTTAGTGAGGTCCCACCGTCACTTAGTACGGTCCCACCGTCACTAGTGTGGTCCCACCGTCACTAGTGTGGTCCCACCGTCACTTAGTGAGGTCCCACCGTCACTTAGTGAGGTCCCACCGTCACTAGTGTGGTCCCACCGTCACTAGTGTGGTCTCACCGTCACTTAGTGAGGTCCCACCGTCACTTAGTGAGGTCCCACCGTCACTTAGTGAGGTCCCACCGTCACTTAGTGAGGTCCCACCGTCACTAGTGTGGTCCCACCGTCACTTAGTACGGTCCCACCGTCACTAGTGTGGTCCCACCGTCACTTAGTGAGGTTCCACCGTCACTTAGTGAGGTCCCACCGTCACTTAGTACGGTCCCACCGTCACTTAGTACGGTCCCACCGTCACTTAGTACGGTCCCATCGTCACTAGTGTGGTCCCACCGTCACTTAGTACGGTCCCACCGTCACTAGTGTGGTCCCACCGTCGCTAGTGTGGTCGCACCGTCACTAGTGTGGTCCCACCGTCACTAGTATGGTCCCACCGTCACTAGTGTGGTCCCACCGTCACTAGTGTGGTCCCACCGTCACTTATTACGGTCCCACCGTCACTTAGTACGGTCCCACCGTCACTAGTGTGGTCACTTAGTACGGTCCCACCGTCACTAGTGTGGTCACTTAGTACGGTCCCACCGTCACTAGTGTGGTCCCACCGTCACTAGTGTGGTCCCACCGTCACTAGTGTGGTCCCACCGTCACTTAGTACGGCCCCACCGTCACTATTGTGGTCCCATCGTCACTAGTGTGGTCCCACCGTCACTAGTGTGGTCCCACCGTCACTAGTGTGGTCCCACCGTCACTTAGTACGGTCCCACTGTCACTAGTGTGGTCCCACCGTCACTAGTGTGGTCTCAACGTCACTAGTGTGGTCCCACAGTCACTTAGTACGGTTCCACCGTCACTAATGTGGTCCCACCGTCACTAGTGTGGTCCCACCGTCACTAGTGTGGTCCCACCGTCACTTAGTACGGTCCCATCGTCACTAGTGTCGGTCCACCGTCACTAGTGTGGTCATTTGTACGGTCCCACCGTCACTAGTGTGGTCATAGTACGGTCCCACCATCACTAGTGTGGTCCCCGTCATTAGTACGGTCCCACCGTCACTATTGTGGTCCACGTCACTAGTTGGTCCCACCGTCACTAGTGTGGTCCCACCGTCACTTAGTACGGTCCCACTGTCACTAGTGTGGTCCCACCGTCACTAGTGTGGTCTCAACGTCACTAGTGTGGTCCCACAGTCACTTAGTACGGTCCACTGACTATGTGGTCCACTGTCAAGTGTGGTCCCACCGTCACTAGTGTGGTCTCAACGTCACTGTGCAGTAGTGTGGTCCCACGTCACTTAGTACGGTCCCACTGTCACTAGTGCGGTCCCACCTGTCACAGTACGGTCCCACTGTCACTAGTGTGGTCCCACGTCACTAGTGGGTCCCACCGTCACTAGTGCGGTCCCACCGTCACTTAGTACGGTCCCACTGTCACTAGTGTGGTCCCACCGTCACTTAGTACGGTCCCACTGTCACTAGTGGGTCCCACCGTCACTTAGTACGGTCCCACTGTTAGTGTGGTCCCACCGTCACTAGTGCGGTCCCACCGTCACTAGTGCGGTCCCACCGTCACTAGTGCGGTCCCACCGTCACTTAGTACGGTCCCACTGTCACTAGTGTGGTCCCACCGTCACTTAGTACGGTCCCACCGTCACTAGTGTGGTCCCACCGTCACTAGTACGGTCCCACCGTCACTAGTGTGGTCCCACCGTCACTAGTGCGGTCCCACCGTCACTTAGTACGGTCCCACTGTCACTAGTGTGGTCCCACCGTCACTTAGTACGGTCCCACTGTCACTAGTGTGGTCCCACCGTCACTAGTGCGGTCCCACCGTCACTTAGTATGGTCCCACTGTTACTAGTGTGGTTCCACCGTCACTTAGTACGGTCCCACTGTCACTAGTGCGGTCCCACCGTCACTAGTGTGGTCCCACCGTCACTAGTGTGGTCCCACTGTCACTAGTGTGGTCCCACCGTCACTTAGTACGATCTCACTGTCACTAGTGTGGTCCCACCGTCACTTAGTACGGTCCCATCGTCACTAGTGGGGTCCCACCGTCACTTAGTACGGTCCCACTGTCACTAGTGTGGTCCCACCGTCACTAGTGTGGTCCCACCGTCACTTAGTGGTCCCACTGTCACTAGTGTTCCTACCGTCACTAGTACGGTCCCACTGTCACTAGTGTGGTCCCACTGTCACTAGTGTGGTCCCACCGTCACTAGTGTGGTCCCACCGTCACTTAGTACGGTCCCACTGTCACTAGTGTGGTCCCACCGTCACTAGTGTGGTCCCACCGTCACTAGTGTGGTCCCACCGTCACTTAGTACGGTCCCACTATCACTAGTGTGGTCCCACCGTCACTAGTACGGTCCCACTGTCACTAGTGTGGTTCCACCGTCACTTAGTACGGTCCCACTGTCACTAGTGTGGTCCCACCGTCACTAGTACGGTCCCACTGTCACTAGTGTGGTTCCACCGTCACTTAGTACGGTCCCACTGTCACTAGTGTGGTCCCACCGTCACTAGTGTGGTCCCACCGTCACTAGTGTGGTCCCACCGTCACTAGTGTGGTCCCACCGTCACTAGTGTGGTCCCACCGTCACTAGTGTGTTCCTACCGTCACTTAGTACGGTCCCACTGTCACTAGTGTGGTCCCACTGTCACTAGTGTGGTCCCACCGTCACTAGTGCGGTCCCACTGTCACTTAGTGCGGTCCCACTGTCACTAGTGTGGTCCCACCGTCACTAGTACGGTCCCACCGTCACTAGTGTGGTCCCACCGTCACTTAGTACGGTCCCACTGTCACTAGTGTGGTCGACAACACCGCTGATTCACCAATACAATGCTCACCGTGACGACCCTGACACACTGACACCACTAAACATATCCTTCACTACACCCTCGCTGGGTTCCCCTCCTCCCCGGGTTCCCTTCCTCCCACCAGTGTCCTCGGAACTAATACTGCTCACACTGCCTGGCCGCACTACACTGCTTACACTACCTTCCTCCAACACTGTATTTCAGTGAATATTATCATACGTGCTGCAAAACTGTGTGCTAGGATGCAGGTTTACGAGGAGCGAGTGGCTCATGTTATGGTGTGTAAGAGTGAAGGGAATATTTTCAAGAAAAAGTGCGCTTTAGAAAGTGATGTATGATATCGCATTAGAGAAGGATGTGTGATTTCCCATTAAAGGATGTGTGATATCGTAGTAGAGAAGGATGTGTGATATCGCATTCCTCGAAGGTGAGTGATGTCACCTTACAGAGGAATGTTAGATAGGTAGTTTTGAGAATTGAAGAGCACTCAGACAAGGATCAAGGAGCTCTTCCTCTTATTGCTTTTGGCAGTTAAATAGACTACTATAGTGATTTTATTTTCCTAAAATGACTGATCAATGAACATCAGCTGAGAGCTGCTCACAGTGCATGCTGTCTCAACAACATGCACCTAGATGGGATCAAATCGGATTGAATCTCATTCCACAGGCTCTCTATGATCCCTTTACCTCGGCATTACTCCTGCTGCCTCCAATTTATCCTCTGCATTTGACTGAAGAAGCCTAATGCGTAGGCGAAACGTTTCAACAATAAAAATACCCAGCTGCTGCACATGTTTTTCTCAGCCACTTGTCGGTATTATATACAATTTTCAATTCATCTGCAAATAATTTGAAAGTGCGGCAGTGTTTTCAATCTATGTCTGCTATGAGGCGCAAGGACTGCGCCTTGCGATACTTTGCTAATGCTGGGTTTTAATTGTTTACTACTACCTTCTGTGTTATATTTATTAGAAAGTTGAATATCCAGTTGCCTACTTTCCCAGTTTTACTTACCCCTCCTCATTTCGTGTGCAATCGCCCCACGACTGCATTAGTTAAACACCTTTGCTAAATCCGTGTATACTAAATGTGCATTTTTGCTTTCTTCCAACGCCTCCTTAATTCTGTCTTAGTGGTTTAGTAGTTGTGACAAGCATGATCTTCCCGCTCTAAATCCATGCTCGTTTGCATTGTGCAGGTTGTTGATTACCTAGGGTTGCTTCAGGAGGTCACCACCCCCGCGGTCAGGACCCTTTGCCTTTGATGAGTTCCCAGAGTTTTTTTTACTCCCAGAGCCCGGCCATGAGTCAGACTTGTCTGGTGTTTGTCTTTTTCAACCAGGCTGTTACTGTTGGTGGCCCACAGCCCCACATATCCATCACAACCTGGTTGATCTGCCACCTTCTGAAAATACTTGTCCAGTTTCCACCTGAAGACTTCTACACTTGTCCCAGAAGTGTTTCTGTCATCTTCTGTTAAGATGTTGACTAATCTGGGACCACGAATGTTCATACAGTGTTACCTTATTGTGTTCACTGCAACCCTGCTTTTCGCTGGTTTATCTTGCACTTCCTCCCATATCTCTCGCTCTGGTATGTTGTTATGGCAGTGTGCAGACTAGAGACAAGGCCCTCAAGTACCTCCCAGGTATATATATATTATCACGTCTCTCCCAGTAATTTAAATGCTTTATTGGCTCTATGAGGGTCGTAAACGATCTCTGTATTTGTTCCAGCTCTTGATATTTCTTCTGCCCTGATAGAGCCGTCAACACTGAGCAATATTCCAAATGAGGGCGTACGAGTTATTTAAAAAGTGTCACCACTGGCATTATTTGCCTTGTTTTGAAGGTTCTCATTAACCGCCCCGTCGTCCTCCTGGCTCTTGTGACCTTTGTCTTTGAAATTATTATAATCAAGGGAAAGCGCTAAACCCGTAGGATTATACAGCGCCTGTGGTGGGATGTGGAAGGTATTCAGATTTAATTCAGGGAACTGGAGCACAGATTCAATTCCCTAGATCAAGAGCCCCTCACCAGCATCAAGGAACATTCCTTGAGGGGATGTTCTTTGAAAGAAATGTCAACTGACATAATTATTCCCAAGTCTTTCACGTGTTCCTTTCTTTCTATTTGACGATCCTCTTGAGTTTTGTATACGGTGTCCCTTTTGAGTTCTTCATTCTTTCCATACCTAAGCAGTTAGAACTTACCATCACTGATATACCTTTGATATACCTTTGAAGAGTTTCGAGAGTATCTACTCTCTGAGCCCGGTCATGGGCCAGGCTCGTCTGGTGCTTGCCTGGTCAACCAGGCTGTTGCTGCTGGAGGCCCGCTGCCCCACATATCCATCACAGCCTGGTTGATCTGGCACCTGGTGAAGATACTTGTCCAGTTTCCTCTTGAAGGCTTCTACACTGGTTCCAGCCGTGTTTCGGATATCTTCTGGTAAGATGTTGAATAGTCTGGGACCCCGGATGTTAATACAGTGCTCCCGTATTGTCCCCACCGCACCCCTGCTCCTCACTGGGTTTATTTTACACTTTCTCCCATATCTCTCACTCCAGTATGTTGTTATGGCAGTGTGCAGATTTGGGACCAGGCCCTCAAGTACTTTCCATGTATATATTATCATGTATCTCTCTCTCCTCCGCTCCAATGAGTACATGTTCAAGTGTTGTTCTCCACTGCCAACTGGAAAATCCTGCTTATATCTTCCTATAATTTTTCAGTGTCTTCTACTAAAGTGACTTTCATGCTTATTTTAGTTTCATTTGCAACTGATGATACAAAAATGTGTTTTCATTTATGTCTACTATGAGGATAAGAAACAGCAGAGGTGCCAGGAAAGGGCTAGGCCTTCTGATTGTTGCCCTGATCGATCAAACAGTTAGTGCCCACTGTCCGTAGCCCAACATACGCACTACAACCCGGCTGATGAGGAACAGTTTTGAGGAATCTGTCAAGTTCTCTCTTGAAGACAGCTAGGAGTTTTTGGTAAGTCCCCTTATGCATGAAGGGGAAATGTTGAAGAGTCGTGGTCTACCTACCTGGAGGGTATTCCGGGGATCAACGCCCCCGCGGCCCGGACCACGACCAGGCCTCCCGGTGGAACATGGCCTGATCAATCAGGCTGTTACTGCTGGCCGCATGTAGTCCAACGTAATATAAATACTGCGAGGACCTTAATATTCATTCTCTCCCAGTGTACTCATCGCTCTACTGCTTTTCATTGGAGGTATCCTGCACCATCTCCCAAGCCTCTCGCATTCATAAGTAGTAATTTCGGTGTGCAGGTTTGGGGTCAATTACTTCAGGTGTTGATTACAATGTATCTTTCTCACCTACGTTCTAAGAAGTACAGTTCTAGGGACTTCAAGCATAACCAGTAATTGAAGTGTTTGACAGTTTATACGAGCTGTGATATCTTCAGATTGCTTCTCCAATATCAAGTTTGTGAGATACGAGAGAGCAGATGTGTGTCTAAGTGTCCTGTTTTATCAGTTTGCAAAGATAGGAGTGTTGGCTGGTAATTTTCACACCCTGGTTCTGTTAGGGCACTCTAGACTCTATGGAGTCCATGTAGTGAATGTTCCCATGGGAGCTGACTTCTAGCCAGAAATTATGAGGAGAGTGGAGGTGTCTATAAACTCAGGAGAAGTAGCTGAGAGAGGATTTTGGGGAGAGCTTTGGCCAGGTACCCATCTGGAGGCTCTGTGTAAGGTCTTGGGACCTGTGGCTAAGAGCTGACTGGCCTTTTCGGAGTGGTCTACTAAGCACTTTATTTTCCACTAATTTAATATCTGGTTTCGCCAGCTAATTGTATTCCCCAGGCTCAATAGTCTTGTATCAGATCCTCCTTTCTTTAGACAAGTATATTATCGTATAAGTATTAATAAATTGTAATTAAGAGGAATAATGCATTAAGTCTCCCTGTATTAATTTGTTACTCTGTATAAGACTGATTTTTGAATAAAAGTTTAAGTGGAAGTAAGTAAAGTGGCGAGTAGTGTGTAGTGAGGTGAGATGGTGTGGTCAGTCTCAGCTCATCATTCATTACTCCAACGGGATATCACAAGCTGTGAAGCTTCTCTCTTCATTTTCAAACTTAGCAATTTCGCCTGCCGCTGGTACACAGCGACCTGAAGAGCAGCATCATTGGCTTGACATCTCTTGTTCTGAAGGTTCTATTATTCCAACACATCATTTTTCTTGCAACTGTAATAAGAATATATTTTGCTCCTTAAACGTGTAATCTGACATTATAACTCCCAGGTCTCTCATATTTGACTTACGTTATATTGATTGGTTTGAGTTTGTCTTGTACTCGGATCTTGTTTTTATTGCTTTTATTCTTCCGTGACGTAGTAACCAAAATTTGTCCTCGTTGCACATCATATTACATAAAATTTGGAATTTGGGTTATGATCGCCTTTTCGAAGACTTTTATCATGCACGATATTAGGGCTATTTACTTGTCTGTAACTTTTGGCTAGCGCTCTACTGCCTCCTTTATGGAACACTGTGCTGGAATGCCCACACATGAAGGGACATGGGAACGATTCCCGGGTATGTTGTGAAGTGTGGGCACATGATGTTTAACTAGCAGTAAACAGGTACCTAAGCGTTATGTGGCTGTTGTGAGTCATATCCTGGGGCAGGAGCAGAAGGACCAAAGCGGAAATAAGCCTCAATACTAGACTTTTTTTTTAAGTGATCCTAGGTTAATAACCCAGCGAGGTTAGTAACTCCATGAATATCTTCTTTCAAAACAACGTGCGTACGCAAATGTTCTTGTAATAAAAATTATAGAACCAATGCTTGAAGCACACATACATAACTGACTGTCATGCAACCCCAGACAATGTAGTGCTGCTACAACCACTGCATACCACTCACACTCACACACACACACACACACACACACACACACACACACACACACACACAACACACACACACACAATTCCCGGCGGGGCCGAAACATTTCGAAGTGTTTCGTTACACACACACACACACACATACATACAACAGGCCTAGTGTCTAATCGACATGTGCCTAGGACAAAATGGTAACTAGAACACACACACACACACACACATACACACACACACACATAATCGACATGTGCCTAGGACAAAATGGTAACTAGCACACACACACACACACACACACACACACACACACATAATCGACATGTGCCTAGGACAAAATAGTAACACACACACACACACACACACACAACCTCTTGCACTCGCATGTTGCACTTCCTGCAACTCTCCCCTCCACCACCATTTACACTCATCAACTCCAGTCATGCTAGACTGTCTTATGCTATGTAAAAAACCACTGATCCTGTACGCAAGAATCCTCCAGCACTTCTTAGAAGCATTCAAGTAATGGGTAAAAGGTATCCATGTAGCTAACAATGGAAAACACCGCCTCCACCATTATCTCCAACACTCCTCATAACCGCTACCTTTCCAAGCCACCTCCAATACCCCCGTCCCCACCGCCTCCAACACACCCACCATCTCCAGCAGTAGCAACAGCAGCAGAGGGAAGCATCGATCGGGATGCAGGTCGCGCATACGACCTCCACCACCACATTTTCTCAGTGGGGGAAGCATGAGATATCTGATATGAGAGGGGGAGAGAGAGAGAGAGAGAGAGAGAGAGAGAGAGAGAGAGGAGAGAGAGAGGGAGAGAGAGGAGGGGGAGAGGAGAGAGGGGAGAGAGAGGAGATGAGAGAGAGAGAGAGAGAGAGAGAGAGAGAGAGAGAGAGAGAGAGAGAGAGAGAGAGAGAGAGAGAGAGAGAGAGGGAGAGAGAGAGAGAGAGAGGGAGGGAGGGAGAGAGAGAGAGAGAGAGGAGAGATAGAGGAGGAGAGGAGAGGAGAGGAGAGGTGAGAGGAAGGCCATCGTAAAAGTCTTGGATGTTATGGGTCATGTCACAACTGCGAGAGTTGTTACACCACAGGACGGGCAGCCACCAAAAGTATCACTCTGGCAACTTCTTTCTACAGAACCTTAATTAATCCATCACCGACCATTTATGCATCTAAGGACTCGCGTTTAGAACATGTCAAGGCATTAAACTGCAACTAAATAACTCAAATCAACAGACTAAATGAAAACTGTCTAACAAATGACTATATTCACCTGCACACTATGAATATTAATTAATATTAAATACAATATATACTCATACACTTACCTTATTTACTTTAGGTACATGACAGACCTCTTATCTTTAATGTTGAAGGATCGTTAATTAGTGTTAGAGAGAGAGAGGAAGGGGACTGACCTCTGAGTATCTGATAGAGGAAGACCTTGACATGGTCGGCTGACAGGTGTTGTGGGGAGACGATGATCTTGTGAAGGTCACTCTGCATCAGTTCAGTGATCACGTAACTGTCATTCAATGTTAAGGAACACTAACTTACATTTATCAACATAACGTGTGGCAAGTGCTTAGTAACGCACCACCATACACTGTATTGTACCACCACACACTGTATTGTACCACCACACACTATTGTACCACCACACACTATTGTACCACCACACACCATTGTACCACCACACACTGTATTGTACCACACACCGTACTGTACCATTATGCTGTAATGTACCACCACACACCGTACTGTACCACCACACACTGTACTGTACCACCACACACCGTACTGTACCACCACAAACTGTATTGTACCACCACACTATTATACCACCACACACTGTATTGTACCACCACACACCGTACTGTACCACCACACACTGTACTGTACCACCACACACCGTACTGTACCACCACAAACTGTACTGTACCACCACACTATTATACCACCACACACTGTATTGTACCACCACACACCGTACTGTACCACCACAAACTGTATTGTACCACCACACTATTATACCACCACACACTGTATTGTACCACCACACACTATATTGTATCCACGGTCACTGTACTCGTGTCTGACTCAACTCTTGTAAAACCTCAAAGCGCAGGAAAAGCTCTAAACTGTGAGAGTATCTGCCTGAAGATTCCAGAGGTTACCTGTCTGCCAGCCACTTAACACCTATTGTTAAACAGCATCTCCTGACCTGAGTGTGATCCTGACAACAATATACAATGTCAAACAAAACCTTAACTCTGATGTTTTCATCCAATTCTTGTCTTTTTCTTCTTCTAGCTCTCCCATCAGTAAAATGGGTACCTGGGTGTTAGTGGACTGGTGTGGGTTGCATCCTGGGACAAAAACTGACCTAATTTGCCAGAAATGCTCTGCATAACAAGGGGCTTTCTATATAGTAGTATGTTATTGATGTCAGCTAGACTTGTATACGTTGTACATGCATTTGTAAATAATGATATTGTTATTATTATTATTATTATTATTATTATTATTATTATTATTATTATTATTATTATATCTATTATTTTTTATCCCATCAAAAAATGTCTGAATTCTAATTAAAAGTAAAGCTAAATTTTCTTTCTCACTCTTTCTGCTGTGCTTAACAAATATTTCTTGTTACTTTTATTATGAATTAACTGAGTAAATTTTAAGCATAGTAAAGGCTAAGTTTACTCTGAGATGTTATGCATACTATGTATGGCCTTCAGTTTACTCTGAGATGTTATGCATACTATGTATGAGCCTTCAGTTTACTCTGAGATGTTATACATACTATGTATGACCTTCAGTTTACTCTGAGATGTTATACATACTATGTATGACCTTCAGTTTACTCTGAGATGTTATACATACTATGTATGACCTTCACTTTATCTTGTGTTCTGTGTAGTGATGCTGGAATTTACATCAGTAGAATTACATTTCAAGTTGACCAAAATTTGTCATAACCTCCATAAATCTTATAATATTTTTTGTTTTTAAACTTTCGACAAACTATTCGCGCGGAAAAACAAAAATCCTGTAGTAGTTATAAGTTTATTTGATGGTGCCCAAAATGTCCTGCATAACCAGGGACTTTCTATATAGCGTCAATAACGTTAACCATTACTGAAGCAACTGTGAACCTTACTATATATTGAATAAAGTTTATCATCTACCACACACTGTATTGTACCACCACAGGATGTACTGTAGCACTGCAGGTTGTACTGTACCACCGCAGGCTGTACTGTACCACTGCAGGCTGTACTGTACCACCGCAGGCTGTACTTTAACACTGCACTGTAGTGTACCACCGCAGGCTGTACTGTACCACTGCACTGTAGTGTACCACCGCAGGCTGTACTGTACCACTGCACTGTAGTGTACCACCGCAGGCTGTACTTTAACACTGCACTGTAGTGTACCACCGCAGGCTGTACTGTACCACTGCACTGTAGTGTACCACCGCAGGCTGTACTGTACCACTGCACTGTAGTGTACCACCGCAGGCTGTACTTTAACACTGCACTGTAGTGTACCACCGCAGGCTGTACTGTACCACTGCACTGTAGTGTACCACCGCAGGCTGTACTGTACCACTGCACTGTAGTGTACCACCGCAGGCTGTACTGTACCACTGCACTGTAGTGTACCACCGCAGGCTGTACTGTACCACTGCACTGAGTGTACCAGGCTGTACTGTACCACTGCACTGTATGTACCACCGCAGGCTGTACTGTAATACTGCATTGTAGTGTACCACCGCAGGCTGTACTGTACCACTGCACTGTAGTGTACCACTGCAGGCTGTACTGTACCACTGCACTGTAGTGTACCACCGCAGGCTGTACTGTACCACTTCAGGCTGTACTGTACCACTATACTATAGTGTACCACCGCAGGCTGTACTGTACCACTGCACTGTAGTGTACCACCGCAGGCTGTACTGTACCACTTCAGGCTGTACTGTACCACTATACTGTAGTGTACCACCGCAGGCTGTAGTGCACCACCGAAGGCTGTACTGTACCACTACACTGTAGTGTACCACCGTAGGCTGTACTGTACCACTAGACTGTAGTGTACCACCGCAGGCTGTACTGTACCACTTCAGGCTGTACTGTACCACTATACTGTAGTGTACCACCGCAGGCTGTAGTGCACCACCGAAGGCTGTACTGTACCACTACACTGTAGTGTACCACCGTAGGCTGTACTTTACCACTAGACTGTATTGTACCATGCAGGCTGTACTTTACTAGACTCTGTATTGTATCACCGCAGGCTATACATTACCACTACACTGTAGTGTACCACCGCAGGCTGTAATGTACAACTAGACTGTACTGTACCAACTAAGGCTGTACTGTACCACTACACTGTATTGTACCACCGCAGGCTGTACTGTACCACTACACTGTAGTGTACCACCGCAGGCTGTACTGTACAACTACACTTTGCATTGTACCACCGCAGGCTGTATGGTACCACCACAGGCTGTAATGTACCACCGCAGGCTGTACAGTAAAGCACCACAGGCTGTAATGTACCATCGCAGGCTGTATATTACCACCACAGGTTGTAACGTACCACCATAAGCTTTTTAGTACCACCACAGACTGTATAGTACCATCACAGGCTGTATAGTACTACCGCAGGCTGTAATTTACCACCACAGGCTGTAATGTACCACCAATGGCTGTATAGTACCACCACAGGCTGTATAGTACCATCACAAGCTGTATAGTACCACCACAGGCTGCATAGTATCACCACAGTCTGTATAGTACCACCACAGGCTGTATAGTACCACCACATGCTGTATAGTACCATCACAGGCTGTATAGTACCACCACATGCTGCATAGCACCACCACATGCTGTATAGTACCATCACAGGCTGTATAGTACCACCACATGCTGCATAGCACCACCACAGGCTGTATAGTACCACCACAGGCTGTATAGTACCACCACAGGCTGTATAGTACCACCACAGGCTGTATAGTACCACCACATGCTGTATAGTACCATCACAGGCTGTATAGTACCACCACATGCTGCATAGCACCACCACAGGCTGTATAGTACCACCACAGGCTGTATAGTACCACCACAGGCTGTATAGTACCATCACAGGCTGTATAGTACCATCACAAGCTGTATAGTACCACCGCAGGCTGTAATGTACCACCACAGGCTGTAATGTACCACCGCAGGCTGTACGGTACACCACCACAGGCTGTATAGTACCACCACAGGCTGTATAGTACCACCACAGGCTGCATAGCACCACCACAGGCTGTATAGTACCACCACAGGTTGTATAGTACCACCACAGTCTGTATAGTACCACCACAGGCTGTATAGTACCACCACAGTCTGTATAGTACCACCACAGGCTGTATAGTACCATCACAGGCTGCATAGCACCACCACAGGCTGTATAGTACCACCACAGGTTGTATAGTACCACCACAGTCTGTATAGTACCACCACAGGCTGTATAGTACCACCACAGGCTGTATAGTACCACCACAGGCTGTATAGTACCACTACAGGCTATATAGTACCATCACAGGCTGCAATATACCACCACAGGCTGTATAGTAACACTACAGGCTATATAGTACCATCACAGGCTGTATAGTACCACCACATGCTGCATAGCACCACCACAGGCTGTATAGTACCACCACAGGCTGTATAGTACTACCACAGGCTGTATAGTACCACCATTGGCTGTATAGTACCACCATTGGCTGTATAGCACCACTACAGGCTATATAGTACCATCACATTCTGCAATATACCACCACAGGCTGTATAGTACCACTACAGTCTATATAGTACCATCACAGGCTGCAATATACCACCACAGGCTGTATAGTACCACTACAGGCTATATAGTACCATCACAGGCTGCAATATACCACCACAGGCTGTATAGTACCACTACAGGCTATATAGTACCATCACAGGCTATATAGTACCATCACAGGCTGCACTATACCACCACAGGCTGTATAGTACCACTACAGGCTATATAGTACCATCACAGGCTGCAATATACCACCACAGGCTGTATAGTACCACTACAGGCTATATAGTACCATCACAGATGCATGGTCACACGCTGTTATGCTCCAGCGTACAACATATAACAATTGCGTAGTAACGCACCACAAAACACAGTAATGTACTTTAACACACAGCAACATACCACAACACAGAGTAACACACACTACAACACACAGCAACATACCACAACACAGAGTAACACACACTACAACACACAGCAACATACCACAACACACAGTAACACACACTACAACACACAGCAACATACCACAACACACAGTAACACACACTACAACACACAGCAACATACCACAACACACATTGCTACACACACTACAACCACACAAGCTGCACCACAACACAGCAGAACACTCAGCATAGATAATTAACAACGCACTCATTTACTGTCATTAGCAGTACACCACTATTTATGTATTAGCAGTACATGCTATAGTTTTAGTGTGATTACATGAGTTATTGCAAACGTTGTGTTGGTGTAAACAGGTGGGTGACTGTCAGGTGGGTGACTGTCAGGTGGGTGACTGTCAGGTGGGTGACTGTCAGGTGGGTGACTAAGTCACCTGTCACCCAGCAATACCTTGTAATGCCACCTCCTCTGCTTCAAGAAGATAGCAAGTCAGTCAGCTAGGGCAGGAAGTCAGTCAGCTAGGGCAGGAAGTCAGCTAGGGTTGGAAGTCAGTCAGCTAGGGCAGGAAGTCAGTCAGCTAGGGCAGGAAGTCAGCTAGGGTTGGAAGTCAGTCAGCTAGAACAGGAAGTCAGTCAGCTAGGGCAGGAAGTCAGTCAGCTAGGGCTGGAAGTCAGTCAGCTAGGGCAGGAAGTCAGTCAGCTAGAGCAGGAAGTCAATCAAGTAGGGCAGGAAGTCAGTCAGCAGGTCTGGAAGTCAGATAGCTAGGGCAGGAAGTCAGCCAGATAGGGCAGGAAGTCAGTCAACTAGGGCAGGAAGTCAATCAAGTAGAGCAGGAAGTCAGTCAGCTAGGCAGGAAGTCAGTCAGCTAGGGCAGGAAGTCAGTCAGCTAGGGAAGGAAGTCAGTCAGCTAGGGAAGGAAGTCAGTCAGCTAGGGAAGGAAGTCAGTCAAGTAGGGCAGGAAGTCAGTCAGCTAGGGCAGGAAGTCAGTCAGCTAGGGCAGGAAGTCAGATAGCTAGGGCAAGAAGTCAGTCAGCTAGGGCAGGAAGTCAGTCAGCTAGAACAGGAAGTCAGTCAGCTAGGGCTGGAAGTCAGTCAGCTAGGGCTGGAAGTCAGTCAGCTAGGGCAGGAAGTCAGATAGCTAGGGCAAGAAGTCAGTCAGCTAGGGCAGGAAGTCAGTCAGCTAGAACAGGAAGTCAGTCAGCTAGGGCTGGAAGTCAGTCAGCTAGGGCAGGAAGTCAGTCAGCTAGGGCTGGAAGTCAGTCAGCTAGGGCAGGAAGTCAGTCAGCTAGGGTTGGAAGTCAGTCAGCTAGAACAGGAAGTCAGTCAGCTAGGGCAGGAAGTCAGTTAGCTAGGGCAGGAAGTCAGTCAGCTAGGGCAGGAAGTCAGTTAGCTAGGGCTGGAAGTCAGTTAGCTAGGGCAGGAAGTCAGTCAGCTAGGGCAGGAAGTCAGTCAGCTAGGGCTGGAAGTCAGTCAGCTAGGGCAGGAAGTCAGTCAGCTAGGGCTGGAAGTCAGTTAGCTAGGGCAGGAAGTCAGTCAGCTAGGGCTGGAAGTCAGTCAGCTAGGGCTGGAAGTCAGTCAGCTAGGGCAGGAAGTCAGTTAGCTAGGGCAGGAAGTCAGTTAGCTAGGGCTGGAAGTCAGTTAGCTAGGGCAGGAAGTCAGTTAGCTAGGGCTGGAAGTCAGTTAGCTAGGGCTGGAAGTCAGTTAGCTAGGGCTGGAAGTCAGTTAGCTAGGGCAGGAAGTCAGTTAGCTAGGGCAGGAAGTCAGTTAGCTAGGGCAGGAAGTCAGTTAGCTAGGGCTGGAAGTCAGTTAGCTAGGGCAGGAAGTCAGTTAGCTAGGGCTGGAAGTCAGTTAGCTAGGGCAGGAAGTCAGTTAGCTAGGGCTGGAAGTCAGTTAGCTAGGGCAGGAAGTCAGTTAGCTAGGGCTGGAAGTCAGTTAGCTAGGGCTGGAAGTCAGTTAGCTAGGGCAGGAAGTCAGTCAGCTAGGGCAGGAAGTCAGTCAGCTAGGGCTGGAAGTCAGTCAGCTAGGGCAGGAAGTCAGTCAGCTAGGGCTGGAAGTCAGTTAGCTAGGGCTGGAAGTCAGTTAGCTAGGGCTGGAAGTCAGTTAGCTAGGGCAGGAAGTCAGTTAGCTAGGGCTGGAAGTCAGTTAGCTAGGGCAGGAAGTCAGTTAGCTAGGGCTGGAAGTCAGTCAGCTAGGGCTGGAAGTCAGTTAGCTAGGGCTGGAAGTCAGTTAGCTAGGCTGGAAGTCAGTTAGCTAGGGCTGGAAGTCAGTTAGCTAGGGCAGGAAGTCAGTTAGCTAGGGCAGGAAGTCAGTTAGCTAGGGCTGGAAGTCAGTTAGCTAGGGCAGGAAGTCAGTTAGCTAGGGCTGGAAGTCAGTTAGCTAGGGCTGGAAGTCAGTTAGCTAGGGCAGGAAGTCAGTCAGCTAGGGCGGAAGTCAGTCAGCTAGGGCGGAAGTCAGTTAGCTAGGCAGGAAGTCAATCAGTAGGGCAGGAAGTCAGCTAGGGCAGGAAGTCAGTTCTAGGGGGAAGTCAGTCAGCTAGGGCTGGAAGTCAGTTAGCTAGGGCAGGAAGTCAGTTAGCTAGGGCTGGAAGTCAGTTAGCTAGGGCAGGAAGTCAGTCAGCTAGGCTGGAAGTCATTAGCTAGGGCAGGAAGTCAGTCAGCTAGGGCTGGAAGTCAGTCTAGCTAGGGCAGGAAGTCAGTCAGCTAGGCAGGAAGTCAGCTTAGAGGTGGAAGTCAGTTAGCTAGGGCGGAAGTCAGTAGCTAGGGCTGGAAGTCAGTCAGCTAGGGCAGGAAGTCAGTTAGCTAGGGCTGGAAGTCAGTCAGCTAGGGCGGAGTCAGTCAGCTAGGCGGAAGTCAGTTAGCTAGGGCTGGAAGTCAGTCAGCTACGGCAGGAAATCAGTCAGCTAGGGCAGAAAGTCAGTCAGCTAGGGCAGGAAGTCAGTCAGCTAGGGCAGGAAGTCAGTCAGCTAGGGCAGGAAGTCAGTCAACTAGGGCTGGAAGTCAGTTAGCTAGGGCTGGAAGTCAGTCAACTAGGGCTGGAAGTCACTCATCTAGTGAAAGAAGTCAGTCAGCTATGGCAGTCAGTCCCCTAGACACAACCCAGGTGAGTTTCCTAACTCTCCTGATAGTGTCATGTGCACCTCACTTCTCTACCTATACAGGTGTTCTCCACCTCTATAGGTACCTTTGATATACCTTTGAAGAGTTTCGAGAGTTTATCTACTCTCTAAGCCCGACCATGGGCCAGGCTCGTCTGGTGCTTGCCTGGTCAACCAGGCTGTTGCTGCGGGAGGCCCGCTGCCCCACATATCCATCACAGCCTGGTTGATCTGGCACCCGGTGAAGATACTTATCCAGTTTCCTCTTGAAGGCTTCTACACTGGTTCCAGCTGTGTTTCGGATATCTTGGTCTACCTCTGCAGGTGTTATTCACCTCTGCAGGTGTTCACCTCTGCAGGTGTAGTTCACATCTGCAGGTGTTGTTTACCTCTGCATTTGTTGTTCACCTCTAGATAGGAGACCTTTGCATTATATGTTGGTATAATATCGTCTTGCGATCAGAGGAGGGAGTATCGAGCCTTCACCATCCCTTGAGAATAATGGCTCACAAGGGTTCTGGGACCCTCATAAAGTTTCATGAAATAAGCCCTGTGCTGAGCCTGAGTCAAGGTGGAGGTAGGTTCACCACACACACACTCACACACACACACACACACACACACACACACACACACACACACCACACACACACTCACTCACCACACACACACACACACACACACACACACACACACACACACACACACACACACACACACACACACACACACACACACCACACACACACACACACACACACACACACACACACTCACACACACACACCACACACACACACACACAGATAATGTTAAAAGGATACATCTCTTGAAAGAAGTCCAGGTGTGGAGGTTGTAAGATGTCCAGCGCTGACAGCACCTGCAATAACAACAACAACAATGTTACTACACAACTCACTCAGAAAACATTTATATCACTTCACATAATAACATATATGAGATAGTAAAGACAAACATAAAGAATGAGATTTCATTCAGAGAACAATGAGCAAGTAAGACAAGTAAAATAATGTGGTGCGCTCTATCAAAGCCATGACGGTGAAACCTGAAATATGACTGAATACCGAGTGAAACGTCGTAAGAATACACTTCTATTACAGACTCTCTCCTTCTACCACACTTACTGGCACCGTTTACCAGCGCAACAACTACTGCTGCTATAACTATTGCTACAACTACTGCTGCTATAACTATTGCTACAACTACTGCTGCTATAACTATTGCTACAACTACTGCTGCTATAACTATTGCTACAACTACTGCTGCTATAACTATTGCTACAACTACTGCTGCTATAACTATTGCTACAACTACTGCTGCTATAACTATTGCTACAACTACTGCTGCTATAACTATTGCTACAACTACTGCTGCTATAACTATTGCTACAACTACTGCTGCTATAACTATTGCTACAACTACTGCTGCTATAACTATTGCTACAACTACTGCTGCTAAAACTATTGCTACAACTACTGCTGCTATAACTATTGCTACAACTACTGCTGCTATAACTATTGCTACAACTACTGCTGCTATAACTATTGCTACAACTACTGCTGCTATAACTATTGCTACAACTACTGCTGCTATAACTATTGCTACAACTACTGCTGCTATAACTATTGCTACAACTACTGCTGCTATAACTATTGCTACAACTCCTGCTGCTATAACTATTGCTACAACTACTGCTGCTATAACTATTGCTACAACTACTGCTGCTATAACTATTGCAACAACTACTGCTGCTATAACTATTGCTACAACTACTGCTGCTATAACTATTGCTACAACTACTGCTGCTATAACTATTGCTACAACTACTGCTGCTATAACTATTGCTACAACTACTGCTGCTATAACTATTGCTACAACTACTTTCTCGCTATAACTATTCGCTACAACTACTGCTGCTATAACTATTGCTACAACTACTGCTGCTATAACTATTGCTACAACTACTGCTGCTATAACTATTGCTACAACTACTGCTGCTATAACTATTGCTACAACTACTGCTGCTATAACTATTGCTACAACTACTGCTGCTATAACTATTGCTACAACTACTGCTGCTATAACTATTGCTACAACTACTGCTGCTATAACTATTGCTACAACTACTGCTGCTATAACTATTGCTACAACTACTGCTGCTATAACTATTGCTACAACTACTGCTGCTATAACTATTGCTACAACTCCTGCTGCTATAACTATTGCTACAACTCCTGCTGCTATAACTATTGCTACAACTACTGCTGCTATAACTATTGCAACAACTACTGCTGCTATAACTATTGCTACAACTACTGCTGCTATAACTATTGCTACAACTACTGCTGCTATAACTATTGCTACAACTACCTGCATAACTATGCTAACTGCTGAACTTGCTACAACTACTGCTGCTATAACTATTGCTACAACTACTGCTGCTATAACTATTGCTACAACTACTGCTGCTATAACTATTGCTACAACTACTGCTGCTATAACTATTGCTACAACTACTGCTGCTATAACTATTGCTACAACTACTGCTGCTATAACTATTGCTACAACTACTGCTGCTATAACTATTGCTACAACTACTGCTGCTATAACTATTGCTCAACTACTCTGAAACTATTGCCAACTATGCTGCTATAACATTGCACAACACTGCTGCTATAACTATTGTACAACTACTGCTGCTATAACTATTGCTACAACTACTGCTGCTATAACTATTGCTACAACTACTGCTGCTATAACTATTGCTACAACTACTGCTGCTATAACTATTGCACAACTACTGCTGCTATAACTATTGCTACAACTACCTGCATAACTATCAACATTGCATACCAACTACTGCTGCTATAACTATTGCTACAACTACTGCTACTATAACTATTGCTACAACTACTGCGCTATAACTATTGCTACAACTACTGCAGCATAACTATTGCTACAACTACTGCTGCTAACTATTGCTACAATCATGCTGCTATAACTTTTACACTTGTGCATAACATTGCTACACTACTGCTGCTATAACTATTGCTCATCTGCTGCTATAACTATTGCTACACTACTGCTCATAACTATTGCTACATCACTGCTATAACTATTGCTCAACTACTGCTGCTATAACTATTGCTAGTGCATAACATACAATTGCTGTATAATATTGCACAATAACACATAGCTATTGCAACTACTGTCATAACTATTGCTACAATTACTGTGCTATAACATTGCTTCAAGTGTACTGTGCATAACTATTGCTACAACTACTGCTGCTATAACTATTGCTACAACTACTGCTCATAACTATTGCTCAACTATGCTGCTATAACTATTGCTACAACTGCTAGCTTAACTATTGCTACATACGCTGCTATAACTTCACAATACTGCGCTATAACTATTGCTACACTACTGCTGCTATAACTATTGCTACAACTACTGCTGCTATAACTATTGCTACATGCTACTGCTGCTATAACTATTGCTACAACTACTGCTGCTATAACTATTGCTACACTATGCTGCTTAACTAAACTATGTGCTATAACTACCTGCTGCTATAACTATTGCTACAACTACTGCTGCATACTGCTTGGCTACAACTACTGCTCATATAAACATTGCTACAATACTCTGCTAAACTATTACAACTACTGTGCTATAACTATTGCTACAATACTGCTGCTATAACTATTGCTCAAGTACTGTGCTATAACATTGCTTACAACTTACTGCTGCTCAATAAACTATTGCTACAACTACGCTGCTATACTATTGCTACACTACACAGCATTTTGCTACAATGTACTGTTAACTATCTACAATCTGCTCTATACTATGTCACTACTGCTCAACATGACACTACTGCTGCTATAACTATGCTACAATACGGCATAGCTATTGCTACTACTGCTAAACTATTGCTACACTGACTACATAACTATTGCTCATACTGCTGTAACTATTTCTCAACATCCTAATTAACTGCAAAGTGTATGTGCAATGCTACTAAACTATTGCTATGACTGCATAACAACATGCTCAATGCCTACTGCTTCAACATCATGCTTCAAGCTACTGTCAACATAACACATTGCTTACAGTACGCATGCTATAACTAACTGCTGCATAACATTTCCACATTGCTTCAAGTGTATGCTACAAACATGCATGGTCTATTACTCATGCTTTCTGAGTGTCTGCAACATAACACATGCTTAGTTACTGTCAGCATAACACATGCTTCAAGTGTACTGTCAACATACCATTGGCTATCATGTACTGCAACTAACACATGCTTAAGTGTCTGTCAACATACAGCTTATAATACCCTAACATTGCTCAACTACTGCTAACTATACACTATGCTTCAATGACTGCTCAACATAACACATGCTTCACATGCTGCAACATAAACATATTTACAGCTTAGACATACATGGTCAGTGCTGTCAAATAACATTGCTTCAAGTGTCTGCTCTAAACTTGTTAGTACTGTCAACATAACACATTGCTTCAAGTGTACTGTCAACATAACACATTGCTCAAGGCTGCAACATAACACTGGCTCAAGTACTGTCAACTAACACATGTGCTTCAAGTTACTGTCAACATAACTAATGGCTTCAAGTTACTTAACTAACATAGCAATAACTTTATTCTAAACAAGTCCTCTTCCCTGAAAAAAACAGCCAAAATTTTCCATGCTTAGATTAACAAACGAAATTCCCTAACAATGTAATACTTCCAGCGTTTCAGATGTATTACTCACTATCTTCCAGTGTTTCAGATGTACTGTTCACTATCTTGCAGAGCCCTTAGTGTTCTGTGGAAAGAGCTTAGATCTAGGTGAAATACCGGAGGCCTTAAGCAGTGCAGACATAGCCTTGCATAAGCGAGGCTAGTAGACACTGCTAAAAATTACAGACCAGTAGCCCTAACTTCTACACTAAATGCTTTTAAGGTATAACAGATTACAAACTTATGACCAGCAACCAACATAACCCGAACCAGCATGGCTTCAACGACTGATCTATCCTGTCACAGCTGCTGAACCATTATGACAAATTACGGAGGCTTGGAAGACGATCAAACGCAGATGTGATTTAACAGATTTTGCAAAGGCGTTTGACAAATGCGATCATGGAGTGATAGCGCACAGATCATGGAGTGATAGCGCACAAAATGAGGGCCATAGGCATTACTGGGAAGGTAGGCAGATGGATATTTGAGTTCCTAACACACAGAACACAAAACGTAGTATTGAACAGGGCAAGATCCAGCATCAGCGAGGTCAAAAGCTCAGTGCCCCAAGGCACTGTCCTGGCACCTCTGCTGTTTCTCATCCTCATAGCAGACATAGATAAAAACACCCAGCACACTTTTGTATCATCATTTGCAGATGACACTAAAATAAGAATGAAAGTCACTACGGTAGAAGACACTGAAAAATTACAGGAGGACATAAGCAGGGTCTTCCAGTGGGCAGTGGAGAACAACATGACGTTCAATGGTGATAAGTTTCAGCTGCTTAGGTATGGAAAAAATGAAAACTCAAAAGGAACACTATATGCAAAACGCAAGAGGGTCACCACATAGAACGAAAGGAACACGTTAAGGACTTGAGAATAATTATGTCTGCTGATCTGTCTTTTAAAGACCATAACAAGACAAAGATCACAACAGCCAGGAAGATGACGGGGTGGGTATTGAGAACTTTCAAAACAAGGGAAATAATGCCGATGGTGACACTCTTCAAATCGCTAGTGCTCCCCCACTTAGAATACTGCTCTGTGCTGACGGCCCCGTTCAGGGCAGGAGAAATATCAGAGCTGGAACAAATTCAGAGATCGTTTACGGCTCACATTGAGCCATTGAAACATCTAAATTATTGGGAACGCCTTCAAGTCTTGAACATGTACTCATTGGAGCGGAGGAGAGAGAGATACATGATAATATATACCTGGAAAGTACTTGAGGGCCTGGTCCCAAATCTGCACACTGCCATAACAACATACTGGAGTGAGAGATATGGGAGAAAGTGTAAAATAAACCCAGTGAGGAGCAGGGGTGCGGTGGGGACAATACGGGAGCACTGTATTAACATCCGGGGTCCCAGACTATTCAACATCTTACCAGAAGATATCCGAAACACGGCTGGAACCAGTGTAGAAGCCTTCAAGAGGAAACTGGACAAGTATCTTCACCAGGTGCCAGATCAACCAGGCTGTGATGGATATGTGGAGCAGCGGGCCTCCAGCAGCAACAGCCTGGTTGACCAGGCAAGCACCAGACGACCCTGGCCCATGGCCGGGCTCAGAGAGTAGTCTCGAAACTCTTCAAAGGTATATTACTCACTATATTGCAGTGTTTCAGATGTAGTGTTCACTATCTTGCAGTGTTTCAGATGTAGTGTTCACTATCTTGCAGTGTTTCAGATGTAGTGTTCACTATCTTGCAGTGTTTCAGATACAGTATTCACTATCTTGCAGTGTTTCAGATACAGTATTCACTATCTTGCAGTGTTTCAGATGTAGTGTTCACTATCTTGCAGTGTTTCAGATACAGTATTCACTATCTTGCAGTGTTTCAGATGTAGTGTTCACTATCTTGCAGTGTTTCAGATGTAGTGTTCACTATCTTGCAGTGTTTCAGATGTAGTGTTCACTATCTTGCAGTGTTTCAGATACAGTATTCACTATCTTGCAGTGTTTCAGATGTAGTGTTCACTATCTTGCAGTGTTTCAGATACAGTATTCACTATCTTGCAGTGTTTCAGATGTAGTGTTCACTATCTTGCAGTGTTTCAGATACAGTATTCACTATCTTGCAGTGTTTCAGATGTAGTGTTCACTATCTTGCAGTGTTTCAGATGTAGTGTTCACTATCTTGCAGTGTTTCAGATGTAGTGTTCACTATCTTGCAGTGTTTCAGATGTAGTGTTCACTATCTTGCAGTGTTTGTGAAAGTCACGACAGCACACTGATGATGGTGCTGAGTATCATGTGTTGTATAATTCATACATGTATTAATCTGCTCAGGAAGGCGAGAGATAATCAAGGGACTATCTGTATGTTTTTGCATGTTCCAGCCATATACGACTGTTGTGTTATTCCAGAGACGCAACAATCCCTCTCTGTTCTCTGCATACGTCACACATCTGAAAGTAATGAAAGCCTAACATCTTACAGACTATATTAGGATAATATCTTTAATAACTGCATCAGTTATGGAGTTCAGTAGCACTAACCCAGTATGGCAGTTATATAACTCTTCAAAGTCTGTATCACTTGTCCCGGTTCTATAGACAGTTACAATTATTTCGTACATAATTGTTAGAACCTTCTGGCCTTGTTAAATGATGTAGTTGGTAATGTGACCCAGTGTGACCTAGTTTAGCCTAGATTGAAGCTGTTCTCGTGACCTTTAATTCCACTGCTACACATACTCATTGCTTGAAGAAATACTACCTGGAGTCTACCTGGAGAGAATTCCAGGGGTCAACGCCCCCGCGGGCCGCGGCCTGACCAGCCGGGCTGTGGTTCGTACGTTGGACTGCGTGCGGCCAGCAGTAACAGCCTGGTTGATCAGGCTCTGGTCCAACAGGAGGCCTGGTCACGGACCGGGCCGCGGGGGCGTTTACCCCTGGAATTCTCTCCAGGTAGACTCCAGGTAGTATTTCTTCAAGAAATGAGTATGTGTAGCAGTGGAATTAAAGGTCACGAGAACAGCTTCAATCTAGGCTAAACTAGGTCACACTGGGTCACATTACCAACTACATCATTTAACAAGGCCAGAAGGTTCTAACAATTATGTACGAAATAATTGTAACAAGTTTCGAGGGGTTTTCAACTCTGGCACCCTCGCCTATGGCCAGGCTTCCTTGTTAGTCAATCTCAGCTGCTTACATATGGATCTAAGAATAACTCAAAATGTGCACATGAAAGAGAATGCAGGCATACCATCTCTTAAAACGACATAGCAATGATAATATCAGATGGTAAAGACTTGGAAAATGACAGAATTGATTGTGAGAGCCTTCAACGCAAGAGAGAAGTGGCGCCATTGATGATATTATCCGAATCAATTGTACTGTCATGTCTAGAATACAGCTCTGTACTCACAGCGCCTTTTATACCGGAGAGAATCCAGAGCCAGAAAATGTACAGAGGCTGTTTACTGCAAGCACAAAATCAATAAAACAAACTACTGGGGATTACTCAACGCACGAGGAATGTACTATATGGAACGGGGACAGAGAGAGAGAGAGAGAGAGAGAGAGAGAGAGAGAGAGAGAGAGAGAGAGAGAGAGAGAGAGAGAGAGAGAGAGAGAGAGAGAGAGACTTGATAATTATATACTGTATACGGAAAATACTTAAGGACATGTCCTCAATTTGTATTTGTACCAAACAATAACTTGATACATGATAGTATATACCTGGCAAGTACTCGAGGGCCTGGTCCCAAATCTGCACACTGCCATGACAACATACTGGAGCGAGAGATATGGAAGTGCAAAATAAACCCAGTGAAAAGCAGGGGTACGGTGGGCAGAATAAGGGAACACTGTATCAACATTCGTGGCCCCAGACTATTCAACATCTTACCAGAAGATATCCGAAACACGGCTGGAACCAGTGTAGAAGCCTTCAAGAGGAAACTGGACAAGTATCTTCACCAGGTGCCAGATCAACCAGGGTGTGATGAATATGTGGGGCAGCGGGCCTCCAGCAGCAACAGCCTGATTGACCAGTCTAGCACCAGACGAGCCCGAGCTCCCAGAGTAGTAAGACTCTCGAAACTCATCAAAGGTATTAGAAGACTGAGAGATACAGGAAGAAATGTAGAATAAACCCATTAAAATACAGAGGCGTCATAGGCACAACAAGAAAACTGTGTCAACATCAGTGGTCCAAGACTCTTCTTTGTGCTATCATAAGCCAGCCTAGACGTAACATCCCTACTCACCAAAGTACCTACTACACAATCCATTGATCTCCTGTGCAGGAAAGTTGACGACTCCGTTGACCTTCCCATTCCAGCCAGCGATTTCATCGACCTTGTTGAATTGTGTGTTGGCTTTACGTGTTTCTCTTTCGAAAATCACCTTTTTCGGCAAACTTTTGGACTACCCATGGGTTCCCCACTTTGTGCTGTACTGGAGAAACTTTACATGGAACTACAAGTGGAGCGATTCTCCTCTAATATTCCCTCTACGGTCATCTGGCTTCGTTATGTCGATGACATTCTCATCATAACTCCCAGACGCTTCAACGTTCAAGCTCTCCAACACAAGCTCAACCAGGTCGAGTCTTCAATCCAGTTTACACTAGAAGAAGTTGACAACACTCTTCCTTTCCTTAATGTTCTCTACGAAGCTGACTTAGAACTTCGTTTTAAAGTTTATCGAAAACCTACCAACCAACACGATCTTCTCCACTTCTCTCATCACTACCAAAACCAAACGTTGTATAATTACAGGCTTTTTCTTTCGTGCCTCCGAATCTGTAGCAACGAGTTCCTTGAGGAAGAATGCTTTCTCATCGAACAAGTATTTTCTAAACTTCACTATCCTCGTCACTTGATTAGAGACTGCACACGCCGGACATACAACATCTTTAACTCACCCAGAGAAGAGATACATAGTCCTCCCCACCAAGTCTGTTGCCAAACACGTTTCCAACATCTTTTACAACACCTCATTCCAAATGTCTACCTCCACATCCACAACTGTCAAGGACATCACCAATAACACAGGACAAGAGTCAGCCCTCTGAAGGGGCATACATAATCCCTTGCAACGTGGGCGAGACATCCAGAGACCTCTAAACACGTATTTCAGAACAGCACTACACAGGCAGAACGGACTAATTAAGGAACGCCTGAATTCAACACCGAAACTTCCACAACCATTTAATCAACTAATGAAACGCAAAACTTATCGCCAGGGAAGAAGACACTCACTAAAGCAGAATCAGGGAATCATCACTTATCTGTATAACTAACCATTTCAACTAGAACAACGGCTTATATAACATAGCTAAACCCCTTGCCAAGAAACTTTTTAAACATAAGAACATAAGAAAGGAGGAACACTGCAGCAGGCCTGTTGGCCCATACTAGGCAGGTCCTTCACAATCCGTCCCACTAACAGAACACTTGCTCAATCTAATTTTCAATGCTACCCAAGAAATAAGCTTTGATAATTCTATTTATTCATGTGCGAGTCCCACTCAAATCCAACCCCTCTCACTCATGAATTTATCCAACCTAAATTTGAAACTACCCAAGGTCCTAGCTTCAATAACCCTGGAAATAAATGGTATAAAATACCGACACAATGGAAAAATAAACACATAAGCAGTATAATGTGATCCTTTATTGACAACGTTTCGCCCACGCAGTGGGCTTTATCGAGTCACAGACAGATCTACCTGGAAAATGAGCAACATGGAGATATATTGTTGTTGTTGTATGTTCGCCGGTACATCCGGCCCGGGTCTTCTCCAAATGGTGACCCGGCATTGGCCCCCTGGGTAGAGGGTGTCATCTTCTTTCTTTCTTGCTGTGGCTCCCCATGATGGGGAGTGTCTTCTGACGTCGCATCTTCATCAGCAGATCTTGGTACTTCAGGCTGTGGTTCTACCTACATAGGAAGAAGGATTAGGGATAAGAAAGAAGGAGTGAGAGAAAGAATAGCTGTAGTGGGTAGTCTTGGTCGTCGTCGGGGTTCTCCGGCGTCGTCATCGAGGGGCGGGTGGGTGGCTAGGACTGGGAGCAGTGTCTCCAAATCATGGGTGGCCAGGTAAACCAGCCGGGCTGCTTTGTCCTCGCGGGTCAAATCCCCAGGTGCCATCGGGAAGTGCCTGCGGCAAATGGACGTCGTCGAAGGACAGTCAAGCATGTAGTGAACTAGAGGCTTTGGAACCATCCGGTCGCAGTGGCAGCAAAGCTCCTCACTAACGCGTTCGATAAGGCGCTTTGCAGTAGGGTAGCCGAGGCGCAGGCGGTGGACGCTGACTTGCAGCTCCCTGTTCAGTTTCCTCATGTTTGGTGGGGGCTCCCTACGTGTCGCTCTGTCATACCAGTGCCGGCTCCGAGATGCTCCCGGTGCTGGTAGTGGGCGTCTGGCTGCCGAAGCTGCCCCCAGGTGCACCTGCCTGCGGCTAATGGCAATTGTAGTTGCAGGTTGGGCCTCAAGTGTGGCAGACTTAGCCGCCCCATCCGCCGCATCATTCCCAGCAAGGTCGGTGTGGCTTGGTATCCAATTGATTGTTGCTTGCCGGCCCTGCTCGTCAAGTGAATGTAGGTCTCTTCTGATGGCGGTGAGGAGCCGGATGTTATCCTTGGGCTCCCTATGCATGATGGCCTGTATCGCCGCCCTGGAGTCGACGTGGATGACTGGAGGTTGGTGGTGTTCCAGGAGCGCATGTTGGATGGCCCTCTGGATGACGTGGAGTTCTGCCTGTAGGATGCTGCAGTGGTCTAGGAGGCGCCAGCCGACCGTTAGGGAGGAGTGATATATCCCGGAACCCGTGCGGCCGGCCTCGGGGTCTCTTGATCCATCAGTGTAGTACACTGCACACCCGGGATGCTCCGCTGCAGCAATGCTTGCAGCTGCCCACCGCTGCAGCACATGCTGTGGACAGTGACGCTTGCTGGCTGGCAGGTTTGCAAGGTGGATTACGACAGGTTCTGGTGCCCATGGCGGTGGCACGGTGTACCCATCGACTGGCCGGTCGCATCCCTTGTCCTCGAGGAACGGCATGGGCAGGAGCTCCTGTGTCACTTCCGCAGCCGACCACAACCATAGTCGGACACGGCCTCCTGCGAAGTCGCCTCGCTGACGGTCAAGGAGGTCTCTCAGCAGGCGCTCACCACCCGGTAGCTGGACAAATTTGGCCAACCTCCTGGCAGCAACAAGGGCGATCCTGTCACTTAGGGGCTGCAGTTGGGCCTCTCTGTTCAGAGTCACTGTGTTCGTCCAGCCCGGAGCCCCCAGCATGACCCGAGCCGCAGCATTTTGTACAACGCTGAGGCTCTTGAGGCATGAGGGATGAGCATGGGCCAGGGTGATTGCACCATAGTCGACTAGCGAGCGCACCGCCTGCACGTAGAACATCCGGAGAATATCGTGGCTGGCACCAGTCCTAGGATTGGCCATGGCACGCATGGCCGTGACACGTTGCATGGCACTCTCCCTGACATGCTCTGCATGCTTGCGGAAGGAGAGTCGGCTGTCAATCCATATACCAAGATATTGGTAACTGCTGACCCAGTCCAGGTTGATGTCTGAGATCTTCAGCCTGGTATCAGGCACCTTGGCACGAAAGATCATGGCCTTGGACTTTTCCGCCGAGATCTTGAGGCCAAGGCGACGGCAAGTGGTATCTAGCAGGCTGAGGTCGCGTTGGGCTTTGCGCAACAGTCCGGGCTTCCCGATGACAATGAGTGCCAGGTCATCAGCGTAGCTGAGCAGTCGGGTGCCTGCTGAGAACGTCAGCTGCACCAGCTCATGCATCAGCACGTTGAAGAGAGTTGGGCTGAGGACTCCGCCCTGCGGGGTGCCATTTTCCAAGGTCCTGAGGGCAGAAGCCTGCCCCTGGAAGCGTACCCGCGCCTGCCGGCCCTGTAGGTATGAGCCGACCCAGGCAAGCAGCTTGCACCTCACTCCTCTGCGCGCCATCAGGTCGAGGATGGCCGGTGCACTGGCCAGCTCGAAGGCCTTCTCAAGGTCGAGAAAGATGACAATCTTCGGCCTCTTGTCAGACTCAATGCTGGCCATGAGGGTGGTGATGCTCTCAGAGGTGCCCACTCCCCGTGTGAAGCCGTAGATGTGTTGGTGCTCCGGACCAAGCTTCCATCTTAGGCGCTCCAACACCATCCTCTCTGCAACCTTGGATAGGCAGCTGGTGAGGGAAATGGGCCACATGTTGCCTGGATCCCTGGGCTTGGGGATCGGCAGGATGTTGGCTTCCTTCCATGCGGTGGGAAGTCGCCCGACCCTCCAGGTACAGTTGATGACTTCCAGGAGGGCGTCATGCCCGTGAGGGCCTGCCTTTGAGATCATACTGTAGGTGATTCCGTCCTGCCCGGGGGCCGTGTCCCGTGAAGTCTTGAAGGCAGCTTGCAGCTCCCGACCGGTGAACTCGACGTCGGTGTCGTCTTGTGCCTGGGATGCCTCTAGAATCCTGGCAGTCCTACCAGGGAGGAGGGTGGCCTGGAGGTTCTGGATGTCCTGGGGTAGGCGGGCTGTGGCTGCCCTGGATGTGAAGAGTACCACCAGCCTCTCTGCCTCCCCAGCTGGGTCATGATGAGCACGCACAGCGCCTCTGCGCTTTCCCGTAGCTATGCTGATCTTCTTCCAGATCTCAGACAGGGTAGAGTAGTGGCTGAAGGAAGCACACCACTCAAACCACTTTGCCAGACGTGTCCTGTGGGAGATGTGGCGTGCGTGCCGCACCACCTCTCGCAGAAGCCTGAGGGACCCAGCCGTGGGGTTGCGTCGGTGTAACCTACGGGCACGATTGACGCGGTGGTTTTGTTCTTTGACTGCCTCGTCATAGAACCACCAATCACGCTTGGGCGTTCCCCCTACCCTTGTGAGTGGTATTGCCGCCTCGGCTGCTCGAGAGAAAGCTGCTTGGAGGCTCTGGGTAGCCTCATCTGGGTCGTCAGAGAGCTCAGTCTCCTCCCACCACTGCTGGATGACGTCCTGGAAGCACTGCCAGTCAGCCTTCTTAGTGTTCCACCGTGGAGGTGGGGAGTACGGAGGGTGTCTTGAGAGCGACAGAGTGGTGACGATTGCAAAATGGTCGCTGGTGAGAAGAGGGTGGATTTCCCAACTGGCTCCTGGAAGTAGCATCCGGGAGAGGAGCGTGACGTCCAGTCGGTTGCCATAGTGGTGAGTCGGCTCTCCTGTGTTGAGGAGGGCGATCTCGGGAACATCCTCCAGCACTGCTGCCAGGTGCCTGCCTGTCTCATTTGTGGGAGTGACTGAGCGCAGTAGCTCATGGTGGGCATTGATATCCCCTGCCACCAGCATGCCATGGCTGGGCGACACAGCGAGAGTTGCAACTTCGGAGAGGTCGAGGGTGACTCTCGGGTTCCGGTACACATTATAGATCGTTAGTGGCCCGGCCGGTAGGTGCAGAGTGACAGCTTGCACCTCAACCCCTTCGCCACAGTTGATGGGGTCGCTGACGATTGAGTGGGGAATGGAGTTCCTCACGTAGACTGCCATGCCCCTGGCGGGAACTCCAGCTCGCTGTAGGTAGACCGAGAATCCCGGTATGCGTGGCTGCGGGTTCGGCGGCGGGTTCACTAAGGTCTCCTGGAGCAGGAAAACGTCGATTGCCTCCTGGACTGCCGTTTCGACGACGAGGTGGATTTTCTGTCGCAGACCGCAGATGTTCCACTGTAGAATTTTAAGGGCTGGAGAGCGACCCGTCGGACTCCATCCACTCCTGCTCGTCCATGGACTCCCTCGATGGAGTCATCATTTCCTGTCTCCTCTTGATTGTGGACTCGAAGACCCTGCCGAGATGTTCCTGCAATTTTGCTGACGACTTCGGGTCCAGCAGAACCAAGCTGAAAAGGGTGCCTAGGAGCTCTCTGCAGTTCTCCCGGTCCACCATAGACGGGAGCAGGTTTGAAATGCACTCCGTGATGATCATGATCATCGAGGTGAAGCTGGCATTCTTGTAGTCCGGTTCCCCATCGCTCAGGGTCGAGGCGGCTGCTGGTGTCTCGATTGGGCTCTGGGGCTGCTGTTCTGTATCCACCGTTGACTGAGTTGCTGCTGTGTAGGCCTGCACTGCTCTCTGGGCGATCTGGCTGGCCCGTGAAGGTTTTCGTGTGGCCCCAGCCCCTTGCGCAGCATCCCTGAGCCGGGCTTTGTTCGTCCCACGATTCTGCTTTCTTTGAGGCTTTGGCGCTTGTCCGGGTCGTTGGCCACCCTGGCTCGTGCCGGGAGCTGTACCTTGTCCTGTCTGGCAGGGGCCCAGCATTGGGAACTCGGTGTTGTAGGTCGTGGGCTGGCTCTGGGAAGCTGTGATGTGTGTCCCTGGTGGCCGCTGCTGAGTGTTCCATGGGTTGGTCGTCGACCCTGTCTGTTGCTGCTGGGGCCCGAGTGTTGGGCTTTGCTGTGGTCGTCGTAGGGGCGTGCCGCTGCCGTATCTGTTGCCACCGCTGCGTTATAGCAGGACAGCTCCGATTCCAGGCGTGGTGCCTCTTCCCACAATTGACACATCTGGGCTCTGGGCGTTGAATCTCGGGGTTGTTCTGCCTGAGCAGGGCTATGCAGTCCCTGGAGTCGTGCTGCTTGCTGCAGACCCCGCACTTTTTCACATGCTGGCAGGTGGCTGCAATGTGGTTGAATCCCTGGCAATTGTAGCACTGGAGCGGGCCATCTATGTAGGCCCGGGTCTTGAATTTCCCCCACATTCCTAGGTGTATGTGGGCAGGAAGGGGCCCCCTGTGGTGGATCAATACGCTCCGAGTCGGTGCCTTGTTGATTCCCGTAGTTAGTCTTTCTGCCTTGGATATGTTGGGCACTTCGAGGAAGCGCTCTGCTGGGATGGGCAAAGGGACGTGCTCGACAACCCCCTTGCTCACTTTGTCCTGGGCAAAGAGCTCCCTTATCCCTGGGTTCTGAGAAGCCATGGTCTTGATCCTGACGTATGTATCCTCGTCCCGAGGCTTGGCCAGGATCTCTCCCCTGAGCGTGATTTCGCAGCTGAGCTTGCTGGAGGGGTCTGCTGTCTCCAACTCCCTCACCATCTCGTAGGTGGGGAATATAAACCTGTTGAAGGAACTGGCTGTCTGAGCGCGACCAGACCGGTTCCTTTCCCTGACCACCAGGGTAAACTCCCCAGCCCCATCTGAGGCAGGATCCTCCAGGCTGGGATCCTGGGCAGGCCCCGGCACCGTTGTCTGGACCGATGGGGAGTTCAGCTCTATGGCAGTATCCCCGCCACTCGGTTGATCCTTGACCTTCTTGGGGGGGGCTTGAACCTCCTCCAAGGTGCCCTGAGAGTCGTTGTTCCATGAGTAGCGCCTTTTAGTGCTGAGTCCTTGGACTGGCATGGTTCATCTGTGCTGTACCTGTACCTGTGAAGTAAAAACACCTCGACGATGACGTGGGGGACTGTGTAAAATGACGTCTCTGGAGATATATATGGATATATATGGATATATATGGAGATATAAGGACCTGCAGTCCTTTAAGTCACACAATGTTTTTAACTATCACACTACTTTTAAGACTGTCATATGCAGCTTTCTCCACCTGACCCAGCATTCTCCACCTGACTGTACCCTATATATATCTCCATGTTGCTCATTTTCCAGGTAGATCTGTCTGTGACTCGATAAAGCCCACTGCGTGGGCGAAACGTTGTCAATAAAGGATCACATTATACTGCTTATGTGTTTATTTTTTCAATAACCCTACTAGGCAGACTGTTCCACTCATCAACTACCCTATTTCCAAACCAATACTTTCCTATATCCTTTCTAAATCTAAACTTATCTAACTTGAATCCATTATTGTGGGTTCTCTCTTGGAGAGATATCCTCAAGACCTTATTTATATCCCCTTTGTTAATACCCATTTTCCACTTGTATACCTCGATCATGTCTCCCCTCATTCTACGTCTTACAAGTGAATGTAATTTAAGGGTCTTCAATCTTTCTTCGTAAGGAAGATTTCTAATGCTATGTATTAATTTAGTCATTCTACGCTGAATGTTTTCTAACGAATTTATGTCCATTCATCGTTATCCTACATAACAACACATACACGGCAGTCCAGTGCAGGTCTGTCTCAGATCCAACCTACCAAACATTCCCGGCGGTCCCTTACAGGTCCGTTTCAAATCCACTATCTTGCTAAACTTGATAAAGCCCATTGTGTGGGCGAAACGTTGTCAATAAAGGATCACATTATACTGCTTATGTGTTTATATTTCCATTGTGTCGGTATTTTATACCATTTAATTCCCTCAAATCCACCCTACCCAGCATTCTCCATCTAACTCTCCAGCCAATATATATACTCATGTACTTTTTACCCAGGTAGATCTGCTTGTGACTTGATAAAGTTCACTGTGTGGGCGAAACGTAGTCAGTAAAGGATCGCAGTATACTGCATTTGTGTTTATTTTTCCATTAAGATCTACTTTATTTAATTTATAAGTGTCATGGTTATTTTTCCTTCCAACGTCTTGAACTTTGCATTTATCTACATTAAACTGCATCTGCCATTTCTCCGACCATTACATCAGTCTATTCAGATCTTTCTGCAGAGCTCTAGTGTCCTTGTCAGAATTAATTCGACTTCCTATTTTGGAGTCATCGCCAAACTTGCTTATGTCGCTGTTTATTCCCTCATCTATGTCGTTTATGTAAATTGTGAACAACAAGGGGTCCAACACTGACCCCTGTGGAACACCACTTGCGTCTCCACTCTGATTTCTCCCCATTTATGCAAACTCTCTGTTGCCTGTCAGCCACGACTTGTCAAGAAAAAAAATTTCTCCTCCTTTTCCGTGTGCCTTTAATTTTCCTCAATAACCTCTGATGTGGAACTCTATCAAAAGCCTTACTGAAGTCCATATATACAATATCATGTTCTTTACCATCATGTTTATCAGAGAGGTTATGATGTTTAGGCAGATCTGCGGGCAGCTACCAGCAACTGCCTGCTTGATCAGGTAATCAACAATGAAGTCTTGCTCTGGCTGGACTGCATGAATATAACAATCAAAACGGGTCACAGGTATGTCGTAGGTCTATATAAAGACATGGAAAATAGCACACCATAGGTCAAAAAGTTCCCAGTCCCTCACTATACCGCAGGATAATTCTGTACAAGGCTACACAATTATGGCGACGATGACCTCGCGCTAGTAATGTCGAGGACACCCACCAAACATCGTCCACAACAAACTTTGGACCAAGTAATGTAACTACCTCCTGCTGAGAACTCACACCATAAATCTCGCTGGCAAATTCAAGGCAGCAATGATCAGGGAGAAGGACCCAGACATCAGACTTTACACACACACAAAAACAAAAGAATACTGTAGAACTGAAGTTTACCTGAAGTCGCTTCTGGAGGTTACGGCCCCCGCGGCCCGGTCCCAGACCAGGCATCCTGGCTATTAGCTTGATCGATTAATCTGTTAGTGCCCACCACCCACAGTCCAACGTATGCACCACAACCTGACTGATCAGGAAATTTTTGAGGAATCTGCCGAGTTCCCACTTGAAGACAGCTATGTGTTTGTTGGTGATCCCTTTATGCATGAAGGGAGGACGTTAAAGAGTAGTGGTCCCTTAACACTTATTGAGTTCATTCTGTACTCATTGCTTCGTTGCTTTTTACTGGAAGTATCCTGCACCGTCTGCCAAGCCTCTTGTGTTTTTACGTAATTATTTCGGTGGGCAGGCTCGGGATCAATCCCTTCAGTATCTTCCAGGTGCAGATTATAATGTATCTTTCTCGCCTACGTTCTAAGGAGTACAGTTCTAGGGACCTCAAGCACTGGAAGTGCTTGAGGCGAAGATTACCTTCACATCTTCTGTACTTTTACTTTTGATGAGTCAGAGGATGAGCCTTGGGCCAGACTCGTCTGGAGTTAGCCTGGTCAACCAGGTTGTTGCTACTGGTGGTCTTCTGACCCTCATATCCATCTCAGCCTGGCTGATCTGGCACCTGGTGAAGATACTTATCCAGTTTCCTCTTGAAGGCTTCTACACTTGTTCCAGCAGTGTTTCTGATACCTTCTGGTAAGATGTTGAACAGTCTGGGGACACGGACGTTGATACAGTGTTTCATTATTGTGCCCACTGCACCCCTGCTTTTCACTGGGTTTATTTATTTTACACTTCCTCCCTCATCTCTCACTCCAGTATGTTGTTATGGCAGTGTGCAGATTTGGGACCAGGCCCTCGAGTACTTTCCAGGTATATATTATCAACTCTCTTTCTCCATTCCAATGAGTATATATTTAAATGCTTTATTGGCTCTATGTGGGTCGTAAACGATCTCTGCATTTGTTCCAGCTCTGATATCTCTCCTGCCCTGACCTGAAACGTCAACACTGAGCAATATTCCTAACGAGAGAGCGTAATTTCGCCTGCCCTGAAGGGGGCCGGTAGTATACAGCAGTATTCCAGGCTGGAGAGGCTGCATGACCACAAGAGTATCATCATTGGCTTGACATCTGTTTTAAAAATTCTAGTTATCCAGCCTTTCACTTTTCTTGCAGTTGCGATAATGACATTTTTGTGCCCCTTGAACGTTAGACATTCTGACATAATAACTCAGGTCTCTTACATCTGACTTACGCTCTACTGAGTGGTTGAGTTTGTCTTGTACTCCGATCTTGTTTTCATTTCCTCCATTCTTCCGTAACGTAGTAACCGAAATTTATCCTCAAACATCATAATGTTGTCAGTAGCGCACTGGAAAATATGGTTTGCGTCACCTTGGAGGCTCACTGTGTCTTCCATGGATGACACTTTTAAGCAAATTCTAGTATCGTCTGCAAAATGTGATACAGTGTTACGAGTTATGGCGAGTACCGTACCTTAGGAACCGGAACTTTTCACAGCTATTCCATCTGCACGCATTTTGTATAGAATTACCCCGAGGTTACACTTGTCAAAGATATTTGCAAAGTCAGCGTTGTATGCACTACTGTATGCATTTTGCATGTCTTTCTGGTGCGTGTAAGACCATGTCATAATGGTCCAGTAATTGCAAAAGGCAGGAGAGACTTATTCTGAACCTATGTTGACTTTGGTTCTGCAATACAGGCATTCCACGTGACTGGCAATTCTGCTTTTTGAAACCCTTTCAAATATCTTAATAATGAGGGATGTTAGAGTTATTGGTGTACAGTTTTGTCATTGCTTTGCTACCATCATTTGAGTGAGGCAATACCAATGTTTTTTAATGACTGGGATGACTCTAGTATCTAGGCTTCTTCTCAAAAGAATATTTATAATACATGATAAGGGTTCCTTGTAATTCTTGGCCTGGGGCAGAGTGCATTAGCATGCAATCAATGCTCCTTCAAAGTCCTAACCAAAGCCTAACGTTTCGGAAACGGGCGGAGTTGACAGGTGAAGGAGCCTCCAAAGAACCATGGCTATGAAAGCCATGATGAGATCACGCGCTCATACTAGTTATCAGGTAATAAGATTATGCTACCTCCACGAAGGTCCCTCCCTCACTGATTACACAGTACACCGACCCTCATCTAAATAGAGGCAGTACATAATTACACCATTCAGTGGCTCAACCCAACCTGCCTTTTTCAATGCGGGTGACTTTTATTAATTTATCAAAATTAAAAAACACTTTGATAATAAATGGCTAAAATTTTGATAAAAGAAGAATTATCCTCGTAAGTTACAGCAAAGAAAATGCTGAGCTCCAGGTCTACTGTCTGTGCCTGGAACACAAAAGTCATTCAAACACAAACCTTCTGGTAATCAAGGCAGGTGAAATATCAAAGCTAGAACTGCCTGTCTCACATAATTTACATATAGCAAGTCCCAAATCTGCACACACAGATCACTACCTACGAAAGCAAAAGACTCGGCAGGCAGTGCAACATCTCCCTCCCAATGAAAAGCAGGGGTGCCGTGAGTACACTAAGAGATAAAAGAAATGAGTGTCAGGGGCCCAAGACTATTTAACTGCCTCCCATCCTGCATAAGCGGTACATTATTACCAATAGACCCTTGGTTGTCTTCAAGAGGGAACCAGACAGATACCTAAAGTCAGTACCTGGTCAGCCGGGCTGTAATTCGTACGTTGGACTACGAGCGGCCAGCAGTAACAGACTTGTTGATCAGGCCCTGATCCAACGAGAGGCCTGGTCATGGACCGGGCCGCGGGGCGTTGATTCCCGGAATACCTGGGGGTATTCCGAGGATCAACGCCCCCGCGACCCAGTCCATGACCAGGCCTCCCGGTGGATCAGGGCCTGATCAACAAGGCTGTTACTGCTGGCCGCACGTAGTCAAGTACTAAACACAGCCCGTCTGATCCGATACTGACTTTAGGTATCTGTCCAGCTTCCTCTTGAAGACAACCAGGGGTCTACTGGTAATGCCCCTTATGGCTGGTGGGAGGCTGTTGAACAGTCTTGGGCCCCGGACACTTATTGTGTTTTCTCTTAGTGTACCAGTGGCGCCCCTACCTTTCATTGGGTGTATGTTGCATCGCCTGCCAAGTCTTCTGCTTTCGTAGGGAGTGATTTCTGTGTGCAGATTAGGGGCCAGTCCCTCTAGGATTTTCCAGGTGTAAATTATGATGTATATCTCTCGCCTGCGCTCCAGTGAGTACAAGTCAAGTTCTTCCAAGCGTTCCCAGTAGTTAAGATGTTTGATGGAATTTATATGTGCAGTAAAGGTTCTCTGTACATTCTCTAGATCTGCAATTTCACCTGCCTTGAATGGGGATGTTAATATACAGCAGTATTCCAGTCTAGAGAGAACAAGGGATTTAAAAAAGATCATCACTGGCTTAACATCTCTCGTCTTGAATGTTCTCATTATCCATCCTATCAGTTTCCTCGCAGATGTGATAGTGGCATTGTTGTGATCCTTAAAGGTGAGATTCTCAGACATTACCACTCCCAGGTCCTTCACATTACTTTTTCCGCTCTATTGTGTGATTAGAGTTTGTAGTATACTCAGTCCTAGCTATTATTTCCTCCAGTTTTCCATAACTGAGTAGTTGGAATTTGTCTTCATTGAACATCATATTGTTCTCCGTTGTCCATTGGAAAACTTGGTTTATATCTTCTTGGAAATTTACCGTGTACTCAATGGAAGACACTCTCATGGAGATCCTAGTATCGTCTGCAAAGGATGATACGGTGCTATGGTTTACATCTCTGACTATGTCTGATATTAGGATGAGGAACAGGATAGGGGTGAGTACTGTGCCTTGTGGAACAGAGCTCAGCTGACATTATAACAGCCAGATTCTTCACCTGTTCCTTCTGTTCTATTTGGTGCTCTTTTTGTACTAATCCATGCTAGGCAAGTTCAACTCACACCCACCCACACCCACTCATGTACTTCTATTTTTAAAGCTACACAAGGTTTTCGCTTCAATGACACTACTCGGAAGTTTGTTCCACTCATCCACAATTCTATTACCCAACCATTTTCTTCTTACATCTTTTCTAAATCTAAATTTTTCCAACCTGAGATTATTGCTGTGAGTTCTGTCTTGGTTTGATATTTTTGGCACTCTACACCCACTTTATTTATTCTATTCTTCCATTAATACACCTCGATCACATCCGCCTATTTCTATGCTTTTCCTCTCAATCTTCATAGGACAGATGGTTACGTTAGGTAAGGTTCGTTAGGACAAGTTTTTACTGACGCGGGTCTTAGTCAGATGATGACCCGCCGTTGGAGCTTTTGGTCATCTGACCGAGGCCTTCCGCTGGCTTACCGGTCCACCCCTTTAAAAATTAAGGTTTTAAGTAGAGTACAGGAAAGATTTCTGATAAATGAGACCAACTTTGTCATCCTTCTCTGTATGTTTATCAGAGCATGTATGTCCATTCCACAAAATCGAAATGAGACCTTACCAACGAGATATGCAGCTGAAGTATCCTGAGGACTCCTTTTATTTATACTATAACGCCAAGAATTATATTAGATTTGAGAAAACTTATGCACTGTTGTCTTGGCTTTACATTACTGCTAACCAAAACTCCAAAATCTTTTTTCGCATTCAGAGTGATTGATATCTACATTATTCACTTTATAAGTTCAATGGTTATTCTCTTTTCCCAGATTTAAAACCTTGTCTACACTACTAAAAACCACCACACTACCAAAAACTATAATCTAAAAACCACCATACTACCAAAAACTACTATAATGCTAAAAACCACCACACTACCAAAAACTATACATCTAAAAACCACCACACTACCAAAAACTACTATAATGCTAAAAACCACCACACTACCAAAAACTACTATAATGCTAAAAACCACCACACTACCAAAAACTACTACAATGCTAAAAACCACCACACTACCAAAAAATACAACAATGCTAAAAACCACCACACAACATGATAATATATACTTGGAAAGTACTTGAGGGCCTGGTCCCAAATCTGCACACTGCCATAACAACATACTGGAGTGAGATATATGGTAGGAAGTGTAAAATAAACCCAGTGAGGAGCAGGGGTGCGGTGGGGACAATACGGGAGCACTGTATTAACATCCGGGGTCCCAGACTATTCAACATCTTACCAGAAGATATCCGAAACACGGCTGGAACCAGTGTAGAAGCCTTCAAGAGGAAACTGGACAAGTATCTGCATCGGGTGCCAGATCAACCAGCCTGGTTGACCAGGCAAGCACCAGACGAGCCTGGCCCATGGCCGGGCTCAGAGAGTAGATACTCTCGAAACTCTTTAAAGGTATATCAAAGGTATAACCAAAAACTACACAACTAAAAACCACCACATTACCAAAAACTACTACAATGCTAAAAACTAACACACTTCCAAAAACTATATATCTAAAAACCACAACACTACCAAAAACTACACAACTAAAAACCACCACACTACCAAAAACTACACAACTAAAAACCACCACACTACCAAAAACTACACAACTAAAAACCACCACACTACCAAAAAATTAAAAGGATGTACAGTAAGGCCATCAGACCAGAGTCTACTAATGCCGAACAAGGTAGCCTAGGAGTCAGGAGCTGTAACTCGACCCTCCCAAACACAATTCGATGAGTACAACACCATGCCTGGTTTGGGACCAGGCCGTGGGGGCGGTGACCTCTGGAAATGACTTAAGGTAAACACCCACACAAACGCACACACGATGTACACAAGGACCCCAATAGAAATAAGTCACTTTGTCTTTTTTGAGGGTTATCCTAGGTAATATACACACATGCTGCTATGTATGATAATTTATGTGGACTGTACCTGAATAAATTTACTTACTGACTACCGCACCACACCACAGACCACCTCACACTTCCATATACCACTAAATACCATCACACATCACCCGACAATGCCACCACACTACGCCACACACTACCAAACCTTCGCACACAACACTACATCATCACAACATTAAGCATCAGCACACACACACACTACACACACACACACACTACACACACACACACACACACACACACACACACACACACATCACACACAAGCCCCACACACTACACACACATACATACTACACACACACGCCCCCCACACACACACACATACACACTACACACACACGCCACCCCCCCACACACACACATACACACACACATGGGGGATTTCAAAGATAAGGCAAAACTCATTCCACGAAAAGGATCTTGGAGTAAGCATTATACCGAGCACATCTCCTGAGGCGCACATCAACCCAATAACTGCTGCAGCATACGGAAGCTGGCAAACCTGAGAATAACGTTTCGATATCTAAGTAAGGAGTCATTCATGACACTGTACATCGTGTGCGTCAGGCCCATGTTGGAGTATGCAGCACCAGTATGGAACCCACACCTGGTCAAACACGTCAAGAAATTAGAGAAAGTGCAAAAGGTTTGCAACAAGACTAGTCCCAGAACTGAGGGGTTTGTTCTACGAGGAGACGTAAAGGAACTCAATCTGACAACACTGGAAGACAGGAGGGACAGGGAGGACATGATAACAACATATAAAATACTGAAAGGAATTGACGGGGTGGGTAGGGACAGAATGTTTCAGAGATGTGACACAGCAAGAAAGGGTGACAACTGGAAGTTAAAAACTCAGATGAGTCACAGGGATGTTAGGAAGTATTTCTTCAGCCATAGAGTTGTGAGGAAGTGGAAGTCTAGAGAGTGATGTAGTGGAGGCAGGATCCATACATAGTTTTAAGAAGAGGTATGACAAAGCTCATGGAGCAGGGAGAGTGGACCTAGTGTCGTGGGGTTCGCCAAGGAGATGTAGGTGAAAGAATACACACGTAGGATGTTCTAGGAGGCGTATAATGTGAGAGTCTTGAGGGGAAGCCCAGGACCTGCCTTGTCTAGTCTACGGCTAGCGGGCACTAAGACAGGTCTCTAGCTAGCGTCTCACATGTGAGGGGCGAGTGACGTTACAGCTAGCCAGGGAGCCTATCTATAACATAGCTGGGATTATCTAAGTATACTACACAAGTAATCAGTAACACTACTGACACTAGTAAGCGACCAGTGAAGAGGCGGGACCATGAGCTGTGACTCGATCTCTGCAACCACAATTAGGTGAGCACACACCATCATAGCACAACACACTCGCTCACAATTACTATAGCAACTCATCACAGCAGTGTCAACAGAACACAGTGAGTGACGAGATATGACCACCACGTGAAGGCACTGCTATACATTGTGCTTTAAAGTGACGCTTTCAACACCAACTCCACTCGCTCAAACACAATCACACACACACTCTCATACACAGACGTTCAGAGGGATGTTAGGAAGTAATTCTTCAGCCTTAGAGTGATGAGGATCCATATGTAGCTTTAAAACATGATATTATAGGACCTGGTGGCAAAAGCTCTCGCTTCACACGGTGAGGGTCCGGGTTCGATTCCCGCCGAAGGGGTGGAAACATCGGACGTGTTTCCTTACACCGATTGTCTATGTTCACCCATCAGTAAAATGGGTACCTGGGTGTAAGTCGACTGGTGTGGGTCGCATCCTGGGACAAAACTGACCAAAATTGCCCGAAATGCTCTGCATAACAAGGGACATTTTATATAGTAGTATGTCATTAATGTCAGCTAGGACTGTATACCTTGTACATGTACTTGTAGTAAATAAAGTTATTATTCTATTATATTATTATATTATAACAAACCAAGGAGGCAACGAACCCGGCAGCGGCCAGCGAAGAGCGAGCCAAGAGCTGAGACTCAACCCTTCTAGTCACACACAGGTGGGCACACGCTGAGACACAAGCACACACAATCATACAGACAAGCACACATGATTATACAGAAATACAAACGGACACAGACATCATATAACCTAAAGTGAACAAGAAGCGTGCTACTTGAACAACTGTGTCAAGCTAGCAAGCCTCAGAACTGCTTTCAAGAATCTTAATACTCAGTATCCGTGCTCCACGATTACTCATCCTGCTGCCTCCAAATATAAGAAATATTGCTGGATCAATGGTAGAGGTTTTCATGAAGAAACAAGATCTCTACCTTCAACCAGTGTTAGATGAGCAAGACTGTGACAACACTGTGGGCAGCGAGGACCAGAGTAAATATGTTGGTCGCAGAGACTGTGACAACACTGTGGGCAGCGAGGACCAGAGTAAATATGTTGGTCGCAGAGACTGTGATAACACTGTGGGCAGCGAGGACCAGAGTAAATATGTTGGTCGCAGAGACTGTGATAACACTGTGGGCAGCGAGGACCAGAGTAAATATGTTGGTCGCAGAGACTGTGATAACACTGTGGGCAGCGAGGACCAGAGTAAATATGTTGGTCGCAGAGACTGTGATAACACTGTGGGCAGCGAGGACCAGAGTAAATATGTTGGTCGCAGAGACTGTGATAACACTGTGGGCAGCGAGGACCAGAGTAAATATGTTGGTCGCAGAGACTGTGATAACACTGTGGGCAGCGAGGACCAGAGTAAATATGTTGGTCGCAGAGAGACTGTGATATTTGACTAACTCGAAACCAGTGGTGGGTATGTCGCTGTTAGGTCAGCAAACACATTCTTGCGTCACAATATCCGCTAATTTGTCAAAAACTCGCTTTATGTCACTGCCACAGATGGGACAATAATGTCATTGGACATATTTACGTAATCAGGGAGCCAAGGTGAAGGCACACATGTTAGGCTGAGAGATTACAGGTGATAAGAAAGAACAGCTAACACCTGCACACCCCTGCATACTCACCCGCACACCCCTGCACACTCACCCGCACACCCCTGTACACTCACACTCACCTGCACATGCATGAACACACACTCACCCGCACACGCATGCACACTCACACTCACCTGCAAACGCCTGCACACTCACCTGCACACGCATGCACACTCACTCACCTGCACACGCCTGCACGCACACACTCACCTGCACACGCCTGCACTCTCCTGCACACACCTGCTCACGCCTGCACAAGACTGCACACACTCACCTGCACACGCCTGCACTCTCCTGCACACACCTGCTCACGCCTGCACAAGCCTGCACACACTCACCTGCACACGCCTGCACTCTCCTGCACACACCTGCTCACGCCTGCACAAGCCTGCACACACTCACCTGCACGCTCACATATACAACAGGCCTAGTGTCTAATCGACATGTGCCTACGACAAAATGGTAACTAAGACGCCTGCACGCACACACGCCTGCACGCACACACGCCTGCACGCACACTCAGCTGCACACGCCTACACGCACACTAACCTGCACACGCCTGCACATTCACACTCACCTGCACACGCATGCACGCACACTCACCTGCACACGCCTGCACATACTCGCCTGCACACTCACCTGCACACTCACCTGCACGCATTCACCTGCACAAGCCTGCACACGCCTGCACACACTCACCAGCACACGCCTGCACACACTCACCTGCACACGCCTGCACGCATTCACCTGCACACACCTGCACACTCGCCTGCACACGCCTGCACACACTCACCAGCACTCGCCTGCACACACACACACACACACACACACACACTTAAATACTCAAGCATATAAAAACTTTCATCTATGGAAGATAACACTAAGAGCTACCCGGCACAAGACTGAAGATCAGGAGCAAAAGAGGAGACACGATCACAACGTTAAAGATACTCAAGAGGCATCAACAAGGTGATTACCTGGAGATTACCTGGAGAGAGTTCCAGGGGTCAACGCCCCTGCGGCCCGGTCTGTGACCAGGCCTCATGTTGGATCAGAGCCTGATCAACCAGGCTGTTACTGCTGGCCGCACGCAGTTCAACGTACGAACCACAGCCTGGCTGGTCAGGTACCGACTTTAGGTGCCTGTCCAGTGCCTGCTTGAAGACAGCCAGGGTTTGTTGGTAATCTCCCTGATGTATGCTGGGAGGCAGTTGAACAGTTTTGGGGCCCCCTGACACTTATTGTGTTGTCTCTCAACGTTCTAGTGGCACCCTGCTTTTCATTGGGGGATGTTACATCGCCTGCCGAGTCTTTTGCTTTCGTAGGGAGTGACTCTCGTGTGCAAGTTTGGTACTAATCCCTCGAGAATTTTCCACGTGTATATAATAATGTATCTCTCCCGCCTGCGTTCTAGGGAGTACAGGTTTAGGAACTTCAAGCGTTCCCAGTAATTGAGGTGGTTTATCGCGGTTATGTGTGCCGTGAAGGTTCTCTGCACATTTTCTAGGTCAGCAATTTCACCTGCCTAGAAAGGTGCAGTTAGTGTGCAGCAATATTCCAGCCTAGATAGAACAAGCGACCTGAAAAGTGTCAACATGGGCTTGGTATCCCTGGTTTTGAAGGTTCTCATTATCCATCCTGTCATTTTTCGAGCAGATGCGATTGCTACGGTGTTATGGTCCTTGAAGGTGAGATCCTCTGACATGATCACTTCCAGGTCTTTGTCATTAGTTTTTCGCTCTATTGTGTGGTTGGAATTTGTTTTGTGCTCCGATGAGATTTTAATTTCTTCACGTTTTCCATCTCTGAGTAATTGAAATTTCTCATCATTGAACTTCATATTGTTTTCTGCAGCCCATTTAAAGATTTGGTTTATGTCTGCTTGGAGTCTTGCAGTGTCTTCAATGGTGGACACTGTCATACAGATTCGGGTGTCATCTGCAAAGGAAGACACGGCACTGTGGCTGATATCCCTGTCTATGTCTGATATGAGGATGAGGAACAGGATGGGAGCGAGTACTGTGCCTTGTGGAACAGAGCTTTTCACAGTAGCCGCCTCAGACTTTACTCTGTTGACTACTACTCTTTGTGTTCTACTTGTTAGGAAATTATAGATCCATCTACCCATCTAAGCCACTGTTTAAAAAGAGTATAAAAAGGAAGAGGGGATACAAATAAAAGCTAAACTATATGAGCCAACTTTTGACATACCTCTGAAGGGTTTCGAGAGTTTTCCTCCTCCATCTCTGCCTTGGACCAGAATTTTCTGCTGCTTGCCATGTCAAAGATGTCAGAGACTCGGAAAATGAATGTCCATGAGCAAGAGGGCGGTGGTGAAGGAGTCAGAGGTGGAAGAGATAGTGGTAGTGGTGTGCTCGCATCATTGGTAAAAGAAACCGAACAAAAAACGCATTTAAACAAACTCTTTCAGTGGGCAGTAAATAAAAATGGCATTCAGTGATAAATTCTAGTTGCTTAGATAGGGAAAAATTAGGAACTCGACTGGGAAAAAATAAACCAAGAGCTATCAGACATATCATGGGAATCAGACATGAGAACCCTGAATCCCCCCAGATGACCATTAAAATAGAACGAAAAGAACATGTGAAAGACCTGCGTGTGGTAATATCAGCTGACCTGTCGTTTAGAGAACACAGTAAGGCAAATATTGTGAAAACTAAACGAAAGTCGCGGTGGATAATGAAAACGTTCAAAACAAGAGAAATATTGTCAGTGATAATGCTATTCAAACTGTTTGTGCTCTCTCAACTAAAGTAGTGTTCAGTGTTGACGGCATCAGCCAGGGTAAGAGAGATATCGCAGTTGAAACAGATACAGAGATCGTTTACAACCAATATAGCAGTACAACTACCGGGAATTTCTAAATGTTCTGAATACATACTGAGTGGAGGAGAGAGATACATGATAGTATATACATGGAAGATACTGGAGAGCCTGATGCCCAACCTATACACCACCGTAATAACGTCCTGGAGTGAGAGATACGAGAGGACGTGTAAGATAAACCCAGTAAAGGGTAGAGGCGCCATGGGCACAATATGAGAAAACTATATCAACATCAGTGGGCCCAGACTATTTAACACTTTACAGCAAAATATCAGAAATACTTCCTTGAGTCTTCCTGCAGGGTGTTCCTGCGGCGTGACCAGGCCTCCTGGTGGATCAGGGCGTGATCAACCAATCTCTTTATGCTAGTTGCACACACACCAACGTACGAACCACAGCCCGTCTGATTTGGAACTGATTTTCGGAACCTATCCATTACCCTCTTGAAGAATGCTAGCGGTTTACCTGGAGTCCCAGATCAGGCCTCCTGGTTACTGGCCTGATCAATCAAGCTATTAGTGCCCGCCTCCCACAGTTCACTGTATGCACCACAACCCAGTGATCAGGAGCTGTTTTGAGGAATCTGTCGGGTTCCCTCTTGAAGACAGCTAGGAGTTTGTCGGTAATCCCCCTTATACATGAAGGGAGGGCGTTAAATAGTCGTGGTCCCTTAACACTTATTGAGTTTTCTCTTAAGTTTACCCATTGCTCCCTTGCTTTTCATTAGAGGTATCCTGCACCGTCTGCCAAGCCCCTTATGTTCATTAGTAGTAATTTCAGTGTGCAGGTTTGGGACCAATCGCTCCAGTACCTTCCATGAGTAAATTATTGGTAACCCTCCCTCAAGAATGATGGGAGGCTGTTAGTCTTGGGCCCCTTACACTCATTGTAGTATCTCTCAGTGTACTAATGTCAGACCCTGTTTTTGATGAGGCGGGGGATAGGGAATTCTGCACAGTCTGCCGAGCCTCTTGCTCTCGTAGGGAGTAGTTAGTGTTCAGATTTGGGTTGAAGCCCTTCACAATTTTCCAGGTGCAAATTATGTTTTTTTTTTTTCGCTTACGTTAAAGGAAGAACAGCTCAAGGAACTGCACGTGTTGCCAATATTTTAAGATCTTGACTGAATTTAAACTGACAGTGAAGTTTCTCTATACATTCTCCAGCTCGGGGATTTCGCCTGCCTTAAAAGCCTGTCAGTGTCAGCACTGTTTCAGTTCACTTCATAAGTGTTAAGCTTACCGAGACTTTTCAGCACACCCGTCATACATAAGGGGAATTACCAACACATCACTGGCTGTCTTGAAGAGATAACTGGTTATTATTATTTTTTTTTTTTAGTTCTTGATCACCCGTGCTGTGGTGCCTATTGTTGGACTGTGTTCGACTGGCATTGATAGCTTGGTTGATCAGGCCATTAATCAGGAGGCCTGGTCTGGAACCGGAATTTGAGGGGCGGTAACCCCCCTCCCCGTAATCGTCTTCAGGTAGCCTTCAGGTAAGCACCATCCCCAGCACCACCACCGCCACAAACACTTGCCACCACCGCAGCCACTACCACCGCCATCACAGCTGAATCCTTCGCCTCTCACACCAATCACATAATTATAATATCTGAGACAACAACAATGGCACTTTCCAGGAAGCACAAGCCACCGTGACTGGTTTCCTAACAACAACCTTGGTTATTACTTCACGCACTCAGACACCATTATTAACACCAACACCATAATACAACATCCTTGATCATTGCTTTACGCACTAAAACACCGACACCACCACCGCTACCTGGAGGGTATTCCGGGTATCAACGCCCCCGCGGCCCGGTCCATGACCAGGCCTCCTGGTGGATCAGAGTCTGATCAACGAGGCTGTTACTGCTGGCCGCACGTAGTCCAACGTACGAACCACAGCCCGGCTGATCTGGCACCGACCGCTACTGTAACACTATAACCTTGGTCATTACCTGGTACACACAGACAACACCACCACCTGCTCAAGCTGGATACCAAATTGACCGAAGTCTGGAGTCGACAGTGATAAACGAAAAGACTAGGGAGGTAATAAAGGACACTGAGATAAGAAGGAAGCAGAGGGGAAAATATCAGTGATATCGTTTGGGGTAGCTGACAGGAATGAGTCTTAAGAGAAGAGAAGAGTACTACACAAGAGGTTGTTACTGAGGTATTGCAATCTTCTTCAGGATGAACATCGTAAGAGACATCTAGAGAACCAGAGGCTTGGTCTGGGACCGGACCGTACGGGCGTTGACCCTTGAACGAGTCCTTCTGGTATCCTTCAGGAGTAATGAGGAATAATGTGCAGGTGTTACCAGCTGACCTGTTTCACAAGGTTATGAAATGTAACAGTACATCGCTTCCAGATTTCCTATCTTATGACTTACAACATTACGTGCTGAACATTCTCTCTCCCTACATGGAAAGCATTTCAAAACCTACAAAAGTCTTGATGTAAACTAGTCAAACTAAGGCAAAAAACTTGTAAACAAGACACAATATGTAGTTTACGACACTTACTGAGAAGACGTTTCGCCCACCATTGAAGAAACGTCTTCTCAATAAATGCCAAAAACCACATAGTGACTTATTCACAAACTTACGGGTATATTTTACCATGGCTATGAGCACTGAAGTTTCAAGCCAAGCAGCACCCTGCCACCTCACTGCTAGTCGACAATGCAATAAATAACAACAAGAACTCTGCCTATCTGTATTTACCTGTAGTAGCCTACAGGTAAGCAGGAGGTTGCTGGTCTGGCTGACCAGGCTGTTAGTGCCCGCCGCCTGCAGTCCGACGTATGCACCATATCTTTGCTATACCTTTGATGAATTTCAAGAAATTTTTATACTCCCGGAGCCCGGCCCTAGGCCAGGCTCGTCTGGTGCATACCTGGTAAACGTACTTGTCCAGGTTCTTGAAGACTTCTGCGTTTGTCCCACTAGTGTTTCTGATGTCTTCTAGTAAAATGTTATATAGTCTGATTTTGATTATTTCAACAACTCCAGATTTTTAAAAATGGCCTCCACACAGCCCAAAATTAATACGAAAATCCTTCCCATTAAGATACACCAGAATTTCGGGTTTGAAGCTAATCAGAAGAGGCATTCTCTAGGTATTACGTGGAAAACAATTTGCTGAATAAAATTTAGGATTTTTTTGCCAAATTTCAAATAAAGCCCACCAATGGTAAAAATTTGAAGCCGATCAGAAAAAGTATTCTTTAGTTATGCATGAAGGGAGGGTATTGATTAATCTTTTTCCCTTTACACTTATCGAGGTCTCTCTCAGTGTACTGAGAGAGAAATCATTATTATTATTAATTTTTAATTATAATTTTTGCAAATTTTGCTTTAGGCTGTAATTAAATGTTGGCAACTCTGAGGACTGTACTCTGAGGACTGTACTCTGAGGACTGTACTCTGAGGACTGTACTAGGAGGACTGTACTCTGAGGACTGTACTCTGAGGACTGTACTAGGAGGACTGTACTCTGAGGACTGTACTCTGAGGACTGTACTAGGAGGACTGTACTAGGAGGACTGTACTAGGAGGACTGTACTAGGAGGACTGTACTAGGACTGTACTAGGAGGACTGTACTCTGGTGCCTTCCAGTTTTTCCACCTCATGACACACATTAATCTTCCTTCCTCGTCTTTCTGAATGTTTGGCAAACCTGTGGTATGGTCTGCTAAATCTGGTTTATAGTCTTGTCGGTTCCTAAAGGCAACAAACAGCACAACAAACAATAAACATCGTGCAAGTATAGAATGATGAGATAAACATCGTGCAAGTATAGAATGATGAGATAAACATCGTGCAAGTATAGAATGATGAGATAAACATCGTGCAAGTATAGAATGATGAGATAAACATCGTGCAAGTATAGAATGATGAGATAAACATCGTGCAAGTATAGAATGATGAGATAAACATCGTGCAAGTATAGAATGATGAGATAAACATCGTGCAAGTATAGAATGATGAGATAAACATCGTGCAAGTATAGAATGATGAGATAAACATCGTGCAAGTATAGAATGATGAGATAAACATCTCACAACAGTGTGTATCGTTTTGTCCCTGCAGGTTGACGTCATATATGACGTCAGTAACCCGTGACGTCACATGGCAGAGAAGGTTCTTAAGGTGGATATACGAATACCATGAGAACAGAAAGGAAAATGTAAGGGTAAGAAAGGTAGGAAAGATTAGTGCTCGGGTCCCTGTTGTTTCTGTTATACTTAAATTATCTGCCAGAGGACAATCAACACTATGCACTAATGTTTGCAGACGTTGTGAAATTAACGAGAAGGAAGGGATATGCCTGATGATGATTTTAATAGCCTGCAAGAATAATCAGGAGGACAGCTGTTGGAATTCAATCTCGGCAAGATCACAGAACTGGGCATAGTCTTGGGAAATACTTCTTCCCACATCTTTCTTCTGGTTGGCTGCACCAATTCTTCTCCCAAGTTGTATTCCTTGTCTGGTCTTCTCATTCCCTCTCCTAATTTCATTATATTGCGCTTATCAGGATAGAATTCAAGT